>VWYI01041022.1:11641-24218 GCA_013399455.1 Anthoscopus minutus
GCCCGGCGCCACTCCGCACCGACCCCTTCCCTACACCGTCCCCACACAGCCCGCACCGCCCAGCACCGGCCAACACCCCCACTCCTCGGCCCCAGCACCGCCCCAGCACCGCCCCGGAACGCCCCCGGCAGCGCCCCGCACCGCCCAGCACCGCCCTAGCGCTGCCCCAGCACCGGCGCTCCTCGGCGCCTGCACCGCCCCGCAGCGCCCCAGCACCGCCCAGCCCCAGCGCCGCTCTTGCCCAGCCCCATGGCCGGAGGGTCAGCGGCAGCGCCGTGGGGCAGTGTCACACAGGGGCGGAGAGCTGTAGGCGAAAACTTCACAACTTAAAGAATTAAATGGTCTTTCACAAGCACTCTGCATTGCCTCTGGAGGAAAGCCAGCTGCTTCAAAGACGTACCTTCTATTAAAGCGAGGAAGATTCTTTACGGTTTTTTTCCCCCACTGTGATGACCGTCAGATTCGGAGAATTTGAATCCAGTCATTGTGAAATGCAGCTTTGTCCTCCTTAGCTAACTTTTTTAGAGTATTGTCTTCCATACGAAGTAATAATCAATTAAGCAGCAATATCATGAAGTGGTGCGTGCCCCTGCACATGGCATCCCAAGTTCAACACATATGTTTTGACTGTGAGGCAAAATCCCCGTTTTTAGGTTTGCAGTATATCTTTAGTAGATAGCCTAGCAAAATCTTTTTGTAGATATAAAATCCTTGAGTTTTAGTAAAGCGTTTTCTGCAAAGTTGCTGAGTCATAATCTGCAAATACCAGGAGAGGGTTTTTCCTTTGCAAGAATTTTATTCTGGTTCTGAAACACTTCTCAAAAAGACACTTTCTCATATCTGAGTTGAGTCTGCCCAAGTTCAATTCTGGGCATTGCTTTTTGTTGTGTCATCTTCAGGCATATAACAATGCACATGGCACAGGAGCTCTGTCTCTACAGTCTGAGTTCTTAAATTTCTATCACTGTCACCTTCTGCAAGCCTGGTTGTAGGTATTTTTATAGATATTTTTTACACAAAACCTAGAGGTAGACCTCTGAAAAATGAGTGATTTTGGCTAGTGAGAGATCATGATCCTAAACAATAGCAAAAACATAGTTTTCCTGTACAGCTTTTTTATTTGAAAATTGATTTTTCTTGGTGTGGTTGATGAAAAGAATATTCTTGTGAACCACTGTTGAATAAACGATCACTTGCAACTGACCATGGATTTGCTTTTTGCCTATTTAGCAAGCTGGACTAGTTCAGCACAGGGTCAGACAAATGCCAGAGCCAGCACAAAAGACTGAGAGGATTTGACCCAACATCGCTGGTCTATTGGTGTTTATGTCTGCACAAGGCAAAGCATGTGGAATTTGGTAAGGTCAATCCCTTAAATCGGGTCACCTACCTCATGGAACTTTATCCTTTGACATTCTCTTCTGGCTCTAACCTGACTTTTATCTTGATGTTACAGGTATTATCTGTGCCAAGAGCCTCTTCACTGCAAACTCTTTTCAGTAAAACTTTTTTTATAAAATAAGAGGAGGAGATAGAAGAAGCATAAAAGACATTAAAAGGACCACAGGACCTTCTTGGTCTTATCTTCATTTTCTTTGCAGTACACTCAGTCTTTCTCTACTCATCCTAGATCCACCAAAGATTGTTTTCTTATTATATCTTATCATAGTCTTGCTAACTTGTATTTCATCTTCTCCATTTGCCTGCTGAGATGTCAGATGTAGGATGTGCCCTAAGCAAGAACACTGGCAGTCAGCACACCTGTGAAAGGTGTGCTCAGGTAGAGGAACACCTCCACTTAGTGACAGAACTGTGGGAGGAGGTAAGTAGATTAAGCAGCATCAGAGAGCCTGAGTGAGGTACAGACTACTTGAAACTCCCCCACCTGCCCAGGGACAAATCTGTCAGGCAGATAGGGTGCATGATACAGGGCATTCCCTATCCTATCTTTAATCTGCAGTATATCATTAAGAGATAGGGGGGGAAGTGCTGACAACTTCCTGCCTTGCACAGCCCAATAGCAGCTGAAGAGCAATGAGAAGAATTGTTCATCTAGGTCAGAGGTGTCACTGAGGTCAAGTCAGACTACTCCCTGTGTCAAGACTGCTTCCATACAGAAAAAGAAAAAAGGCATACCATTGTCATAGGAGATTTTCTTCTGAGAGGAATAAAATCCTAATATGTACCCTGTATCCACTTGTTAAAGAAAGTCTGCTGGCCCTCAAAGCCTGTGTTAAAGACATTAGAAGGAAACTTTCCGCTCTGGTATAGCCCTCATATCATTAATACTTTTTCTAGCAGGCAGTGATGAAATCGCAATAAGAAGTCTAAGGGCAATCAAAAAGAGAATTCAGCACCTTAAGACTAACTGGTTTAGGGATCAAGAGCACATGTAAAATTCTCCTCTATTGTTCTAGTTGCAGGGAATGATGAAAGAAGAAAAAGGAGGCAGATAAGAGAATGAGAGATCAGTATCTGAATCTAAGACTGATTACACTGGTCCCTGACAGAATTGTATGGGTTTTGATCATCATGGTGCTCCCAGGCTTATTTCTAGTGAGCCCGTTTTTATCTCCTCTCCTCTTCAAATCTAGTTTAAAACTCCTTTAATGAGGCCTATTAACTCCTGAGTGAAGATTCTTTTCTCGCTTTAAGACAGGTGCACCCCATTTGACAGCAGCAGGCCTGATGATCAAAAATATTCGAGGGTGGTGTGCAAGTGGGCACTAGCAGATTTGAATTGCGTCTGTACTAATTTGTGCAGCAGCAGCGGGTTTTGAAGTATTAGAAACCATGGAAGCACCTGAGAACAGTCACACAGGAATTAGGTTTTCTTTCCCTAAAAAGGTGGCAGGATTGATAGTCCAATTAACATATGTCTACACCAATGGGAAACATTGTGAAGCCCAAAAATCAGTGTTAACAATCATGGAAAAAATGGTGGGAATAAGTCACATTTCTGGAATGCTGCAACAAGTGGCTATAAACTATTCAGAATTAGCAGAGAAAAAAGCTCTCTTTAGGAAGTGGAGGGGTTGAAGCTCTATCACCATTGACAGCAGTGATGGAAGAGTAAAATATGCTTTCTTTAAATTTGTTTTGCCCTTTCCTAAATGTATTTATCAACTCCAAACTAAGGAAAACTCCAAACGGAAGGAACAACCTAATGACTCTTACACTTTAATCAATGTACTAGGCTTGGAAAGTAATCTAAATGAAACAATATAAAGACAATTCTGGTATTAAAAAGATTTTACATGTTGTTGCTCAGAACAACTTTCTAATAATTTGTGAGACTGATATAATCTATCTGTAATATATAGACTAAAAAACCCACAAGATATAACTGTAAACAAAAAGCAATTCACTGAGAAAGTCTTAAAACAGCCTTTTTCAAGTACACTCCGTTTCTATTACATTATATTAATGTGGTTTTCCATTTTCTTAGTTTGATCTTTTAATGCACCTTCAACAAAATAATGTTATTATGCTTCACTTTTAGCAAAAGAATTAGAACTGTAGTACTTAAAGTACTCATTTGTCACTTTGTACTCAAATTTATGTGAAGAAGATAGAGACTGTCCAGTATCTTTTGGTTCATTACTGTCTTCACTTATCCCACATGTCTAAGGGAAAAACATCACTACATTTAGGTGAATATTTATTATAAGTTAGCTTATAAAATCTAATCAAATAGTGAATGCTAGGTACAATGCTTAAGTTAGTATTTGTTACAGAGTTTTTTTAAATTTAGACAATTGTTAAACTAATTATTAAGTTAATGAGTGCAATTATTAAATACTTTAATGAACAATTTTTATGTTTATCTCCTTTTTTAGAGCCTACTAAGTTTTAACAGTTCTGAATTATTACATTTTCTTTCTTGCATGGTTATTTTTTTCAATCACAGCTTCACTTTCTGTGGACATGACATGTCAATTTTTTCTCCGTGTCTTTCTCATTTTACAAATTTTACTTTTCTGCCTTCTACTTCATGCTCTTAAATAAAAATTTTAAAATGTCCTATTGACATTGAAAGAGTTTTTACTTGATGCATCTCTAATTGGCTTAGGATCATTTATTTAGTTCTTATTTAACCTGTCTTGGAGCTCCTTTTACACTTGAGGATTGTTCATTCAGAGAGAATAATAAATAACTGTACCCCCTTGTAGCGGGGATTTAAACTGCATGTAAGTGGAGTATGTGTTCTAAAAATAGTCTTCTTATGGCTGTTTGATTACACTTTAGAGTACTTTGGAAGTATCCTTAAGTGTTCTATTGTTTCTTATCATAAAACAGCCTCATAAGAGCATACTTTATATGAAGTTTGAATATGAGAGACAAATTTTTACTACTGTATTTAAGGTAAAATTTAGAACTGGAATCACCGATCAACAGTGTATGACCTGCAGGAGAAAAAACATTATTTACACAAAGGATATTTTAATTTAAGAAAAAGGGAAACTGAAGACTCTTTTCAAAGATTAGGTTAGATCAGAAAAGTGCAGTAAATGTTATTCTTCTGAAAATGGGACAAAAAAGGGTGAAATTTCTTCAGAAAAAGTCATAAAATATTATTCTTTCTCCACTGACAGCTGTGGTATATGTAAATAGTGTAAATGTCACTGGGCAGTTTATTGCGATGCCTAATTTTCCATTCATGTGAACTGTACTCATGGATGTCATGTATCATCAATATCAATGAAAATTAGAAAAACTGTTGTACTTGGTTTGTTTGGCAAGGTTTTTGCAGTGGGGGCTATAGGGTGGTTTCTGTGAGAAACTGCCCCCATGTCCAATAAAGCAAATGACAGGCATCTCCAAGCTGAACCCACTGCTGGCCAAGGCTGAGCCCATGAGGAATGGTGACAGCACCTCTGGGATAAAAGAGTTGAAAAGGGAAAAGAAACAGCTGTGAAACAGCAGCCAGGAGAGACGAGTCAAATGTGAGCGCAATTGCCGTTTAGACACCACAGTCAGTGGAGAGGGAGGTGGAAGAGCTGTTGTTGCAGGTGCCGGAGCTCAGATTCCCTGCAGCCTGTGGTGCCGCCTATGGAGAGGCAGCTGTGCCACTGCAGCCCATGGAGGACCACAGGGGAGCAGGGATCCACCTGCAGCCGGAGCAAGTGTAAGTGCCTGAAGGAGGCTGTGACCCTGTAGGAAGCCCCCACATGTGATGAACTGACCAGAGCCCCCATAGACTACAGCCACTATTCCCTGTCCCCCTGTGCTGCTATGGGCAGGAGGCAGAGAAGACCAAGAGCCTGAGAAAAGGGGAGGGGTGGGGG
This sequence comes from Anthoscopus minutus, assembly GCA_013399455.1. Taxonomy (NCBI): domain Eukaryota; kingdom Metazoa; phylum Chordata; class Aves; order Passeriformes; family Paridae; genus Anthoscopus; species Anthoscopus minutus. The sequence continues at coordinate 16,930 of VWYI01041022.1, forward strand.
AAGATATTTTATTTCTCATTTTTTTATTTCTCATTCTCACTCTGATTTAACTGGCATGAAAACAAATTAATTTTTCCTTCAAGCTGAATCTGTTTTGCTCTTGTCAGTAATTGGTGAGTGATCTCTCCCTGTCCTTATCTCTACCCATGAGCCCTTTGTTGTATCACGGCTGCCCAGCTGAGGAGGTGAGTGATAGAGCAGTGGGCACTTGGCAGTGGATGCCACTGTCAACCCACCACAATGGTTAGAAGAACTGGATCTGTAAAGGAAACAGATAATTACATGCATGAAAAATTAATAGAAAGTATACTATGGATATTTCCAAACTAGGGACAAAACACTAGCTTTGTTCTTTTCTCAAGCCTAGGACTATCTAGAACTGATTGATGCAAAATAAGAGTCCTGAAGAATTTTGGAATATATTCTGCGTCTCTCAAAACCACTCCTATGCTGTGACACTTTTAGGAGTGTTCATGTAGCTGACCATATTGTTTCTGTTAAATTTTCAGACCTTTTCACTAAAAGCAGGTCAGATCCTGTGTGGAATTGCTGGTGATAGAAATTTCTAAGACTGAAAATGGCTAATGGCTTTTAAATCTAAAAATGCCCTCAACAAGTACATAATGATTGGTCTTTGGTCTCATGGTTTCCCGACTCGCCTAGTAAGTATTGCTAAATAATAATGACACTGAAGAAAAAAGAATTACCAAACCCTAATTATTTGGAAGGAGGAAAAATTTCAGTCAATATTTGAGGCAGAAAGAAAAGATTCTGTAAAGGTAAGAATATTTCATGGGGTGTATTTTTCACTTTTAGTATTCTTAGAGACCTCTACATTTTTCAATGTTTATTGTACTTAGTGAGAGGTAAAATATCTTAAAGATTATGGCTGATACTTAAATCATTTCAGCAAATGGCATCTCCTTATGATAATACTGAAGGAAATATCATCATCAGCTTCTCTTTAATTTTCAGGAAACCCCCTGCATCTTGAAAGAGCTAGTAAGTTAAACAACAAATTAAACTAAGGATCTGATTCCGAATCCACAGGAGTTAATGAGAAGGGATGTTATCCTTTTCTTTGAAGGGAAAACTTCAAAAGATATCAGATCTTGTCCCAAGTGACAACATACTCCTACATCTCTGCAAGGAGAAAGTTTAACCATGCAGTTCAGATTGTATTTGAACAGCAAACATAGTGAATTTTTGTCATTTAATGAAAGAGAATAGTATCATCTTGGCTTGCAAAACCCGGCAGATCAATGAAAAACTGAGAACCTTGATCTCCCAAATCTTAGCTCTTTCATCTGTGCATGTCTTGGTTTGAAAAGACAAGTGTCTGCTAAGGAAGGTAGAAACCTCCCTTGAAATGGAAAAATGTAAACCAACTCCCTCCTCTGAATTACTATAATCTTGAAACCAAGGGGGTCTCAGGCAAAGATATGGGAACGGGGAATAACAGTTCTTTACTAAGGAAATTAAAATAAAAATGCAGTAGGACAAAAAAAAAAACAACAAAAAAAGCCCCAAAAAAACAACCCCTGACAGAGTCAGAATACAACCTAACACCCCATTGGTCAGAGCGTTGGTAGCAGTCTGATTAAATAGTGGCTGCAGTCCTCCTGCAGTGACAGATGTGGTTTCGTTGAAGCAGTGTTCCTATAGAAGGGTGTAGTTTTCCTCTGAAGGTCCAGTGGTAGTGTAGATGGGTCCTGTTTTCCTCAGGGAATCCAGTGGAGAAAGGCAGCCTGTAGTGTTCCAAGTCTCAGATTATATCCAGTAGGAATGCTTGGCTGTTCCCCCTGGGTGGAGTATCTCCCAATGGAATGCTGTAATTTTATCAGTCATGCAGTGAGACTCAATGGCCCATAAACAGAAGATATTGCCCTGGAGGGAGGATGGGTCCTGGAAGAGATAAGGAACACTGCCCCACCTGGTTTTAACAGCTGGCCTATTAATAGAGGATATCCTCCAGATGGTAATAGAATAGATACTTTTGGTTACACCTTGCTCTGCAACCCAAGACAATGCATAAGGCCTTGCTGTTCCTAATAAAAACCAAGACATTATCTTCTTTGAAGAGAATATTTATGAAGATGAACATGCTGTAATATAACAGTGCAGAAATCAAGGAGAAAAATATCAAAATACATCTGTATTCTGTGGTAAGTGGCAGCAAAGATGCTAAAGTGAGATATTTTTTAGAGTATTTTTTAGAAAAAATCATTTGTGTGTGGTATTCCAGTTTGGGCTGCTACCAGATCCACAGTTAATAATGGGATATATGCATCTAAATAATTTATTTAGACTTCATAAGTTAAGAGTAGGCAGGAGCACAGCCAATTTAAAACAAAAGGGAAAATGGACTCAGACGTGGCTTGGTGGCTGCACAGGTGTTTGGATCAGCTTGTCTGCTAAGGGTACATAGTAAGCATCCTTTGGACCTTAAGTGAAGAAAATAAAAAGGAAAAGAAGTGCAATAACTTTCTTTTCCAATTCCTCTTTCACAACTAAAAGTGTAAATGCAGCTATAAGAAAGCAAGTCTCACAGTAGGCATCAACAAAAGTAATTATGTAGTGCTAATGTACTAATCATGATAATAAGCATAAGTGCTGTTCTGCCCTGAAGGAATGACATTAATCAAGAACTGCTGGTGCTCAGTCACTCTTCTAACATATTTCATCCAACAGATAAGAGATTTTTAGGATTTTATCTGCGCAACCTAATATTCTTGGAAAATTCATTATTATTCTGGAACACTCAGGTATATAGAAAAAATGAAAATGAATGTAAAATACATCTCTGTGATTGTGACACTAAAACCTAGTGATGCAAGTCACATTTAAGTATCTGTATTAGCCTGTGTAACTTCTCACAGAGAATTAGAAAGTAGTCTTTGCTGTTTTCTTTCAATAATAGAACATGAAGAATATGTATATAGCAATTACCTAATAAAAAATAGCAGATATGCATATTATAGCTCCAAAGACCAGAATACAGAAAGTGTGCTAAAGTTGATCCTTAAGGCATGTACAGATGTTAGAAAGCAGTACATGGAAAAGGGTGTCTTAAGTCTAGCAAGCAATAATCTGTACTTGAATTTGTATAGATTTGCTCATACAAACTATTTCTGTAGCTGGTAACTCTGCCAGTATGAGTTAGCATCTGGTCTTAGATGGACCAGATCAACAGAGAGCCAGAGACAGGCTTTTTAATCCCATTGTAGAGATGGATAACTTTAATAGAAGGATTGTATGCCTTGCCCATGGATGCTTTGGAATAATAAAGACATTCGTTTACTCCCACATTCTGTCACAATGTCCTACTCAGAACACATGTGCAAAGGTATTTTTGGAGCTAATTATCATGTACTGTGAATTTAATTTGCTTCTAGACAGTGTTTGCTGACAGTGTTATATATATTTGTTTTGGTTGGTTTTTTTCTCTTCTAATTGACATGCAGATTGGAAGTGAACTGTTTTTTAAATTCTTAAATTCTCAAAATTGTGTAAAAAATTACAACTGTCACATAAATGAATAGACCAATTTCTCTCCGCCAAAAAGTTTATATAAGTTACTCTTTGAGTGAAAAGTACTTATGAGACAGCTCAATATAGGATACAGAATCACAGAATTGAAATCCCTGAGCAGAAAACATAAGGACCATTGAGTCCAACTCCTACAGAGCAACCTAAAGTCATCTCCTTCTTGAACATCAACAGGCCGCTTCCCTGGGTTGCTTGTTCCAGTGCTTGACCATCTTCTCAAGGAAGAACTTTTTTCTAATATCCAGTCTTACCTTCCCCTGATATTTCTTATATCCCCTTACCATTCCTTTTTGTCCTATCGCCAGACATCATAGAAAAGAAATCACTCCACTCCTTCTACTCCTCTCCTTTAGTATCTGTACCTAAGCATTTTCCTCAATGTGCTTTAGGAATTCCCTGGACCTCTTAGTGTCTGCTGTATGACAAACCCAGTTAACCTCTGGGAATTTGAAGTCACTCATAAGGACCAGAGTAACTGCTCTGAAGATTTCCATTAATTCAATTTAGAATAATACATTGGTGGCATCATCCTGTCTGGCTGATCTATATAAAAAATATTCGCTTTATTTGCTTTTCCTTTGATGCAAACACTGTACAATCCAACCCCTCCACCTCGCCTGCCCTGCCTGTCCCTCCTGAAGGGTCTATAACTGTCCATCCAGATCATTCACTGAGCTTTTTTATGTTTCTGCTTGACTGCTCCCAAGATGTAAATCCTTTATGTGTACATTAATTTTGCCACCATCCCCAAAAATTTTGTTCATCCTCCCTGAACAGGAAGGCAGAATCAAAGGCTTTCACTCCACTGAAGGGTCTGGAGTGAAATTCTCTAGGAGATCTCAAAAGAGAAAAGTTGATTTTTTTTTTCTGATCTTGCTTTTGGAGCTCAAAAAATTTGTGTTCCATGAAGTCAGTCTATAAGGACACAGAAACCAGAAGCTTGACCCAATTACCCATTTTTGTCATCTCTCAGGCTCTTCATTGGTGCAGATTAAAACAACAGTGAAAGTGTAACAGAATTTGCCATCGTGAAATATCTGTGGTTTTTTTCATGAGCTGAATCACTTCAGAAATTCTGTACAGTTATGTAAAAATGAAATGCAGGAAAGGACAGATTATGTCCTGCATTGCACATTCAGCTTTTTCTCAATGCAAATTCGCTTGTATAGTGAATGCAAGCACATGTCCCTTTCATGCCACTGGAAAACTCACCAGACAGTGAGAGAGGTGCTACCCATGTTTTAAATGGTTATCAAAAGGAACTGCAGACAGGACACAGTGTGGACACAATTTATTTTTCCTAGTTTAGTTTAAAAAAAATCCCCTTTGAATTTTCATGAGGGAAAAATGAACCAGCAGATATAAATTCTTCTTAAGTAAATGTGCAATGTATAGCTTTTGACTTTGATTCATCAGGAAGTTATGCTCAGAAGTGTTCCTGTGAAAAGCTATTCAGTCATGCCAAGGATTTCTATTACAATTCTTAGTGGTAAACAAAGGAGTATTTTACACTTTACAAAGGACTTTTTTACATAGTTGTTAATATTATTTCTGATACTAGTTATTAGAATTTCATCATCCACTTAGTCTTTAAGAAATAGGAAGCTGAAATTATGGAATATAAACATGAAACTTACTTTCAGTGATCTCCACAAAACTGTAAAATAAGTGTCTTGTCTCTCAAGATCTGTCATGTGTTATTTCCCAGATAGTTAAAATCAGGCTGAAACAGACTTTTAGTGAAAGATTAATGTTACAAGTATGATGTTATCAACTCCTGGACTTACCAACTACATTTTAGTGTGTTATATCCACAAGAGATGTATATGGATGTGCAGTTGACTTAATTGTATTCATACTTCTGGACTTCATAAGAGATCTACACTTACATTCAGAATGGAATGCGAGAGAAGGAATGTAAACTAGTATTTCAGCATTGTTTTTATTCAGGAATAGTAAGAATTTTAAACTTTATGTATCATGACCTCCCCCCTGCCCCCAAACCAAAATTGCAACTTTCATAACTGAAACTTTCATAATAAAATCCCAAAACCAAAACTGCAACTTTCATAAATCCAGCTTTTCACAATTGTGGCCTGCAATTAGTTTGAAGTAATTGTAGGTAGTAGTATTTTAATATTTAGCTTGGTATTGTGACAATGGTCTTGGTGGTAAGTCCTTTCCTCCACTTTCAGAACAGTAATTTTCTTTTCTAAATACATATTTATAGACATTGCAATGCCATCAGCAGTTGCTGAATCCAGTGGCCAGTCTTCACCTGATCTGACATGTTTTCTGGACGACTAATAGCACTCAGCAAAGTGAAAAAAGGATATATTTTAGGGATAATTAGGTTTAAATGAATTGTCTTAATCCTACTTCATTATATAATGCCCAATTAAGGCAGTATTATTAATTGCAAAAAACCTAGTAAATAAATTCACTCTACACATGTCATTCTGATTTTTTTTTCACTCTAATACATAAAGTGATGCTGAACCATACTGCATATGGCTACTGCTTAATATATTTTTTAATGTGTAGAATAAAATCCAGGTAAAATGGTTAGATGAAATGCCTAAACTAAACCAAAATAATGTTTGTGTAGGCATAATAAAATTTATTCAAAATTTGCAATCTTTGCCTGTTTATACAGAGATGCTGACTCAATTCTGTTTTGTGTGAGGTCTCTTTCATTGTTAGAAAGGACATACCATTACTGGAAGTACATCAGATATGGAAGTATAAAGAGTGGCCATTGTCATTATTGCTTTTAATAAAAATGGCCATGAATATTAACTATTTAGATTTTCACAGTGTTGAATGCATCTAGTGTGGGAGGAGAATACACAGATTCAGAGCTACTGCAGGAGTACTGTAAATCAACCACAGTTGGTTGGGGGTTGTTTTCCCTAGTACTAATTTCTAGATGCTTCAAGGAATGACCAAGTTTCCTTAGTACAACATATTGACATATGTTAAAGGAAGAGTGTGTTTCTTGCTCTCTCCTTCACTGCTAAGGTGTGAGCTGCCAGTACACATACATACAAATACACTCACACAATACATACATACACGCTTTACTGATAGCAAGGATTTTAGTTTTGCCCCTGCCTTCAATTTGAATGCAGTAAGATTATAAAAGTGGTATGCAAAAATCAATAGTAATCACAGTCCCAGATAGGCAAAATTTAGCAGAGCCTGTAATTTTTCTTTTTCATCCTCTAAATAACCTTGAAAAAATTAGAATGAGGCAATTACTGAAATGCAACAATTAATGAAATGCAAGAATAGATTGCAAAGGACACTGGTCTCAAGACATACATTTTTAGTAACAGGCAGAGTTGTAAGAAGATGATTTCCTTATCATTCCACCTCTGGGGTGGATAAATATAATGCAATATTTTGCAAGTTAATACATTAATACATGCTGTATATTAATATATCAAGCCTCAAAAATCTCTCCATGTGAAATCTACAAGGCCTCTAAAAAAATCTAAGAACTTAATACATTTATTTAAAATTCTAGAATCCTTTATTAGTTGCCGATTCAGAAAGTATTTCAGTTATGTTCAGGTGCTTGTCTTATAATAGTAAAATTGTAAGTGAATGATACAGTAATGTAAATTAAAATAACATCTAAAAGTAAAGTGATTGAAAACTTAACTTGTATTACAGAAATGAGTGATTACTAAATCATAGAAGCAGATCCCTTTTGTTGTGGGTTTAGAACTAGCTAA
>VWYI01041023.1:0-32873 GCA_013399455.1 Anthoscopus minutus
GAATTAAGAAAGCTTCTGCTCCTGGGACAGTCACAATAGTGAAAACTGATGCCGATGATGATATATTTTAATTGTTCATTCTGTGTCTAAAGTGCTATTTTCCTTTATATGATACTTAATTGTGTGAAATATTATTTTAATTAGATGCTTACTGTTATTATGATTATGAGATAGGTATGCATTTGCTGATAGATACTTGTCTAATGTTAAACATTCATTATTGTTAATCACGTATCTTTTAGAATAGAGACTTGACAAGGTAAAAGCCTTGTCAAGCCTCTAAACAGGGGAAACTGATGCCTTGGGCTTTTGGGTTTTCTATTCTGTATTGGTGTGTGGTTTTTGTTCAGGGTGCTGAGATCTTTTCACAGGGTGAAGAAGACATAACAATCCTACTCTGATTGGAACTCAAGGACACCTTTTCCAAACTTTAGGCTCGAAGTGAAACAACCTGGAATTAAGAGGGCAGGCAAATGAAGCTCTTGTATGGAAATGGACCCAAACATATAAAAAGAGTGTGATCTTGAGACTGGCCCCCTCCCTTTTTCCTCCATCTTTGGAGCCATCAAGACAGAGCCTGATTTGTAACACTGGTGCTGTCTGGGGGTGACCTTTCAATAAATATCCTTTATTCCCCTAACTCGGTCTAGCCTCTGTTCCAGCTCTTCCAGGCATCAAGTGTAGCTGCGACAAACCTTTTAGGTTCCCCTGACTTGACTCCCACACAGAACCACAGATGGAGGGTAGAAGCTGGTGTTTGAGCCAAATAATGGACAAGGTGGATAAGGAGCAGACCTGCCAATGCAAGGTAGTTTTTTTCTCATGCCAGTATCCTCCCTTATACAACTGGCTCCATTTAAAACCTCCCTCCTCCCCTCCAGTAGGCCTAAAGGTATTCCCTCTGATGGGGCATAACTAGCTCAACTACACTCAGAGGTAGCTGTCACATCTTACAAGGTGTCATAAACCATTACAGATCACTTCAGTGACCCAGACTAATTTCTGGGGCCTTCCACCAGAGATCTATCCATGATCTACACTGTTGCAACAGATCCACAGTATTGCATCAGACACTGTAAAACTCCCTCCTGTCCAGGGGAGGTACCTGGGTGCTCCACCCAAACCTGAGCATATATTAACTTGTTGAACACTTACATTTTGTGGGCTTCCCCAACCCTCAATGGATCATGCCTGGTCTCCTCCCTGGATCCATGAGTTGTAATGTCTTTCTACTCTTCGTCTTTCTTTCCCCTTCTTTTCTTTATACATTTTCTTAAACATTTTTTATGCTTTTATATTGCTGTATTTCTACAGATTAAAATCAAATTGGCTCCATGCCTCCCTTCCATTGCAACCAAATTTGAAAATGAGCCCTACATACATATATATTTATATATTTATATCTTTATATTGTTATATATTTATATATTTGTTTATATACACACACTGGTTATTCAGTGTCATTTCACTCTAATCTGCCCCACGTGATCTATGTATGAGAACCTGAGTTCTTGCCTTCAGAGGCAGGTTGTAACAGATGTACCAATGAAAAATTAGTGCCCTTATATGAGAGTAATTTTCCATAAGTCATGAAATTTTCAGAGTCCATGAAAAAGTACTGGGGTTCAGAAAACAAAAAAAAATTTAAACTTATCAGAATTTCACCATATTTTCATTTATGCAGATGTCAGTTCCTACCCAAATTCCTTTAGATGTAGAGTTAATGTGTTGCCAAAAACCTTTGTTCATCCAGAGCACATCAGGTATTCTGTAGTAAAGTCAGGCTTTTTCAGACAAATTTCCTTTAAAATGTTACCACTATACACTAACTGGGTTTACGCATACACAAAGAATTTGCCCAAAAATTGGCAATTCAGATGAATCTCCTGACCAAATATCTGAGATTCTTGACCCTTGCCCTATCTTCTGATTCTTCTGATATAACTAACTTTTTTTTTAATTGTTTATCTTCTTTTCATCCTTGCCTTGACATATGCTTGTAGGTAGAAAAGGAAAGGTCAGCTCACTCCAGTCTGAAAACAGTGAGACAAACTGGTGTAGTTGTCCAGTATGTATGCTCGTGTGTCCTTGTGTTCTAAAAACAATGAGTCCTGCTTCATCCACTAATCCAATGATACTTTTGTGATTACCCCATAACTGCTAGTCTGTATCCCAAGTGGGTGGAAGTATCATGACTTCTTCACGAGGCAGATACTTTTGTCCAGGAGAAAAGCAGGATGCAGATGAACTATCAGAAGGAGGACAGAGGACCTCTGTTCCCCACACCAAGATCAGTTAACTTGGCACCTACATTCATATATGCTGTGACAACACATTTATGCAGTGGCCCTGAAAGGACAGCATCATAGCAAATGCATTTCAATGCAAATACATAAAGAAAATGTGCACTTCGTTCGTTCAAGAATTCCTACATCTTACAGTATCTGTAGCATTGCAGCAAACCCAGCATCTACAGAGCAACATCTAACACTGACAACACAGCATCTAACATCTATGGCAACACAGCAAAGGGACCTCAGATGAGCAGCAGAGCTCACAGTGCCACTGCCAGTGTCACTCAGTAGCTATTCAGAAACACTAATAAGCCGCTACATTAGAGAAGACTTAAGAGGCTGCACATAAAAAATACATTATATTGCCTTTCCATAAATCATGGAGTGCTGTAGTCTCATCCTGGCTACAATACTGGTCACCTTGTCTTAGGAAACATTGTGAAGGCAGAGGCTGAGACGGCTCACAGAGGAGTGATGTATCTTCAAGGGCATCTCAGAGATTAAGAGAGGTTGAGAAGATTAGGACTGTTTACCTTGGAAATAAGAAGAGATGACATGATCAAAGTATCTGAAGTACTTCAAGAAGTGTCTAAAAGACCAAGTGTTGTGACTGAAAATTACTTTTTTCTATGTCTCAGAGCACAAGAGTTGACTCAAATTAAAATGAGGAGGAATTAAAATTGACTCGTAGGAATCTGAGGGTACTGACAGGCCCTGCCTAGTCTCACAGATGCCTCTGACACCCTTTCCCTTTTCAAATAGGCAAGGACTTCATTTCAGATGAGCCTAGCACCATTAGTCCTGCCCCAGAGTTATTTCCAGCATCCATGTTATTGTATCATTGCTTTTAACTTTTTGCCTGACCCAGATCTATTGCTTCCATCTCCCTGTTGCTTATGGGGCCAGCAGAGCCAGTAGATAATAAGAACCTTCCCTGTCCTGCCGTGGTCTGTGGAGTGGTCCCCCTGAGATTTTGGTCCTGTTCTTGGGGGAGCTGCCTGCCTGCAGCCATCTCAGACCACCTAGTGCAAGGGGCCAAGCTCATAAAACCCCCTACAGCCATCAAGCTCTCGGGGTTGGTCAGCGTGTAAAGGCAGAGCACAGCCCCACTGGCTGCCTGATAAGGGGGTTTAGTTCCTGGTGGAACTAAATCCCCCTAGGATTCCCCTCTCCACCAGTCTTTACCTAGACTATGCTGTAAATCTAGGTCCAGAAATCATCGCATGTTTCTAAATCTGTTGTTAATATCAAATGCATGACTAACAGACTAAAGATACTGGAAACTCTTTATAAAAAGCAAAGCTTTTATTTGAAAAATATTGCTTAATTACCAGAAATCACACAAGAGCCCATGTCACAATTGATCTTGAATTGATATGGCTGTACTTGACTCTGGGTACCCCAGTTACCTTGGTTAAGAGTGATCTCAGCTATCCCTGCACCCTACTGCTTATCCAGATGACCTCCAGGGTCTCTCAAACATTCTGTGATTCTGTGATAAATTAAAAAATAGTAGTTTAAAAATTGAATCCTTTACAGATCAGCGACTTATGAAAAGCCATCAATCTCTTCCTTTGAAGAATAAAGAGTTGGCATTGGTTTTACTCCATCTCTGTCTAAGGCACTACTCTCGTGAGAATTCCCTGCTCTTAAAAAACAGGCCTAGAGGACAGTGTTTTCCAGCAGTATAAAGTTTGAAAAACTAGCAAAAGTTTGTGTTTCATTTATTAAAATGCATTTCTTCTCCCCTCTAGGACCTGAAAACCCCTGAAGGACCTTCATAAATAGTTGGATAGTCTATATTTGCACTTCTACTTTCCAGTTAATTGATATGCGTTTCTCAGTTAAGACTAAGCTCCAATTTTCACTTGCCAGCCTTTGGCTTCCTTTCACGTACATAAATTCGGTGGTTAAAGTCAGATTTATAGTATAAGTTATTCCAATTGTGAATTGCATTTTTTTCCTTCTTATGAAGATGGCCTAATCATAAATTAAAAAGAAGCGCATAATTTTTGCTGTATACCTGGAAAAGAGGTTTGGATATTTGTTCCCGTGAATATGGCTGTCATGAACATACATGATTATTTAGTCAGATCTTAATCAAGGTTCAGTTTTATGGCTTCTTAAGATACATTTCCCTTTAACATGAAGTTGCAAAATATGAAGATAGCATTAATTAATACTAGAAGTCTGAGAGAAAATAAGAATCACAGAGAGGCTGTCATCAGTTCAAGAAATATTTTTCTTCATAATTTTAGCATTCTTTACCAGGAAGACGATGTATGTGTTGAACTTAATTTTAAATGTGGAAATAAAAATAAAATAAAGGATTTTCTTAAGCAGAAGCTGTATGTATAACTAATAAAACTTAGCAGATATTCAGTGTTTCTCAGGTCAACATATTGGCTTTAGCAGCACAGCTTTGCTTCTTCTTGTAGATAATAAAATTCTATTCTATCATTAAAACGCATATAAATGCTTATTAAATGACAATAAGAAAAAGTTCTGAAAATCACGAGAAAATTTTGCTGCAGTGTTTTTGTCCAAGTAATTATCTTACTTTGAAAGCGTTGCTTGAAGTAGTCACAATAAATGCAACCGTCAAACTGGTGCTCTAAAAGAACAAATACCAATAGTCACTTAGCAGTTTTCTTCAAAGGACTGATGCAATCAAGAATTTACAGGTTTTTGTCCATGACCATGATGAAAAGTTTAATCCTATTGACCTCAATAAGTATGTACAGGAAGATAGTTATATTTTGTAAAAACTTGTCAAAGCTGGAGCAGGAACTGGTCATCTGGACAATGGAATCTTGAAAAAAATCTCTCAATAATGGTGCTTGAAAGGACTCTACTAAGGTATGTTCAGATCATGGTTTAGGTGGTCCCAGGTATGAACTGGGTTAAACTGCATTAGTGTCATCCTTACATTGCTTATTCGCAGTATGTCATACTATCAAGAGTCAAAGCATAACAAGAATACCTAATACTTCATAGCATAAAGATTTTTCCAGTACAGTGGAGCTTGTGAGATACAAGGACAAAACTCAGGCAAGCTATGCAGAGTCTTCTGTAAGAAGACTTTTTGCATATGGTCCAATAATAGAGACCTTGAATTTAAGTGACAAGAAGCCCTCTTACAAGCAGCATCTATTGATTAAAACAGCATCTATTGACTGAAGGCCTCCTTTTGTTTGCATTTATTTTTATCTGAGTACAAGGCACACAGAAGAAAAAAATGTAAAAAGAATGCAAATAAAAACAAGCAAGCACAAAAAATAAAATAAAAAAAGAGATGGGGAAATGGTAGAGATAGCATGAAAGATTTTTGTGAGATTGTTCTGATTCCATACAGTTGTTTTCCAGTTGCACTCAAATAGCCTACCTGTAAGCTGCTTCAGACAGCAGGAATGCTTTTCCCATAGTCATGTTTCATTTCTTATGCTGGCTGTACTGCCAAAATGTTGCATATATGGGAAAAGGCCAAGAATAAGTGTGACAAAGAATATTATCATGGCAAGAAAAATGACAGTTAACTTTCAAGAATAGCATGATCTCCAGTGTTTATTCTAGACCGTTTGTAGAAATCAGGAACAGATTCTTCAAATAAATGTATTTTCAATTTGAATCAATTATTTGGAATATTTTGATTGTGTCCATTTCAGTTGCAAACCACAGGTAGGTATGTAAGACTTTTGATTTCACAGAACACATAACAGAGCAAACTGATTTTTTCTTCATGGCCTTCTTACACCCTTATAAGTATCTAATGGACCCAGTATAAATCTACAACTTCTCAAGTGAAAAATGAGACTATAGCCCTTATGCTGAGTCCCACTGCACTCTATAGCCTTATTAAAGAGAATAGTTTCTTGTGGTGTTAAAAGTTATTCAGCAGGCATCAGTTTGTATTAAATACAGTACCCCTAAACACCTCATTTGATAAAGAACTGAGTATGGTGTTAAAGATGTTACCTCAAGGGAAGTTCACATTGATGATTTAATCTTTGAAATATTATAGCTTAAACAAATAATAAATAGTTTAAGAGTAACAATTATAAAGTGGATATTATAAATAAAAACATATGGCACCAATGTGAGTATGAGGCTGAATTAATTCCTGAGGCTCTGATGCCATTCATAAAACTCACTGTTTATGACTGCAGCTGAGTTCTTGAGTGAAATACAGCCTTGTATTTACTCCAGGGCTATCTATTATGCTCCATGTTATTCAAATGGATTCTAGTGCTGATCCTCATGCTTTGCCTCTGAATTGTTTCCCCCCAGTCATTAACACCAGCTTATCACTTTTTTTCCTTTAATACAAGTCCTCATTTTTTTTCAAGAAAGAGCACATCCAAACAGAGACATTGCCTTATTGATGCAACAAATCACATAGTCCACCAATTCACAGCCTTTCAACATTCATGGCTGGAGTAAAGGGAGCAATTTTATATGGAAAGGAAGATTTAGAGACATTTAATTCAGTTTTTCATCTGGATAAGAGAAACCAATTCTGGGCAGCCAGCTGGCTTTCCACAGATCTACCTTGATTCATGAAATCTAAATAATGCTATCACAATGACCTTCTTGAAATGAATCTAAGCATAAACCTCCGGAAACAAGGCTCATCAGCCTAGCAGAGGCAGGCACAACAATTTCCTGATATGGAAGTCTTCTACAGGCACTCAAGAATTCATACTGCCTTGACAGAGCTGTTACACTAATCAGAATAACTGAGTAGTAGGTAAAGATATTGTAATGGGTTACACTGCAGTGCTATAAAGCTGGTAATAACTAGAATATATTTCATATATGAAAGTTTTTCAGTGTCTGATAACTGTTTTAAGGATGAATGTGTCTTTGCTAAAGCAGTGTCTGACCTGTTTCATATCTGTTTCAGAAAGAAAAAGGCCTACTGTAAACCTAGCACAAGGAATAGGAATTCTTTCTACTAAATTGAAGGGTCTCTGCTCAGGAAGTACAAATTAATCACAGAAGCAACAAACATGCAGCTTCTATACCATGAAAATGTAATTATTTATTATGAAGCACCAAAAGTTTGCTGAGATCAATAAAAAATAAATGCAAGAGTAATGTCTGTGGTTTAAAAAATATAAAAACAAGGGAAGGTGAACGGTGAAAACCAGATTGATCTCAGAAAGATAATTTAACAGCCTGTGTTCAACTGAAAAAGTTCAGTAGGACTTGCACAAATATATAGACTTTTGATTAATGCATCATCTTATTGTCATTTCCTGGTTTTGGCACTCCAGTTTGAGTACAAGTGCATTATTTTAGTAAGAGTATTTTTTCATTATTTTAACTTCTGTTTATGTTGAAAAATTAAACATTCTTGAGAACATTCACAGAAATTAAAGTTAACTGGTCTGAAATGGCCCACATCTAGACTGTCATTCTTCAGAATCCAAAATTTTGGACCTGAGGCAAAAAATCTACAGGAAAGGATAAATTATTTTAATGCCTTATGTCCCAAAGTATGACAGAATTACCAGAGAGACTGCCAGCTGGTCTGAACTGACTAATCTCTATTATGATTTCAACACACTATGTCCAGAACAAAATATTTATAAGCTTGGAGTGGGAAGGAATTTGCTGGAGGTAAGTTGTCTGCATCTATAGAGGTATTTATTCTACTTTCCCACTACATTCCTTACAGTAGGACTTAGTTTCTCCACTGTAAGAGAAAAATCCCAAAGAACACTCACTTTTAGCATTTTAGTTTGTAGTTCTTCTGATTCTTCCATCATGCTACACTAAGATCTTGGCATACTTCCCAAATGTATGCTCTAGTTTATTAAAATGAACTAAAAAAACTGTGGAACCTTCTCTGACTTCTGGTTCTGGCCATGCTGGTTGCCTTCAGTGAAGGTGAAATTTAATGAGACAACTCTGTGGCTGTGGAAATGTTTTCAAACCATTATCTACATGAGAATCTAATTCTTTCCAGTCCTGTATGATGCTGGTTCTACTAGATTCTGTAAGCCTTAGTAGCATTTGTTAGGTTTGGGACATCTCTGAAGTGTGTCAGTGGGGATCATTCCCTTCATATTGTCTTGTTATGACATCTCTAATGTATAAATATGGCACACACGTGGTCATTTGATAGTCCATCTGCTCATATGGACTCTTGATTTGTCTTGTCTCACTTCATACAGAGCTTCTGCTGTAGTTCTATAGTTTTTCTTGGACACTCATCCCTGATTCTCAGGCTTCATTACTTTAAAATTATCAAGACTGCAATATTTGGTTTAATTGATCAGCTTACACATTGCATACACAATCCATAACTTGTTATTAAATAATTTGAATTTTATAAATAGCATTTTAATACTAAAGTTATGCTGTCTTACAAATCGGGTTAGCTATGCTGCTAGGGAGCTCTCTATGTAAGGATGTTTTTTCTGTTCCTCAGGCAAACTTGGCAGAGCATTCAGCCTTAGAAACAAAATATAGCAGCTCAATGTAATTACTCATTACACTGTTTAGAATAATCTGTATTAGGTGATCATCACCTAAAATCCCAGAAGTTGTTTCTCTATATTTTAAATCAATTCTAACCAGTTTCATATATCCCAACACAAAACAAGAGTCTGTGCTTATTAATCTGGATTTTTGCAATAAATTCTAATAAACAGAAGATGTATCCTATTAAGAAATATGAAAAATTTTACAAATCTGCCGAGATTAAAAGAGCCACATATTTTTCACATCCTTTCCTAGAATTCTATGCTGTTGGAAAATTACTCTGGAATAGCAGACTACAAGTAGTCTGCAAGCCTCAATAATATTAATATAAGATGATTAAATATTTTATTGATTGTTGAAAAGACTTTTAACAAAATTAAAGTTTTTCTAAAAATGAAGGTCAGAAAGTTCATGGAATTGCTTTTTTCCTTTGCTATCTTGCACTGAAAGGTAAAATTGCTTCCTGTGTATTGTCCTATTTCTATGTCTGGTTGTGAATTTCTGCTCTAAATAATGAACTAAAAATACAAGTTCATTTCTGTATTGTATTATGAATGTGTTATTGTCACAGCAGGTAATTACAATTATTCACAGTGTGAATATGAGGTCTGAATAGTAAATTGACCTGAAAACAGTCTTCTGTGAATTTATGAATTTTCAATCTTACTTCTCAATACTGATTAATACTGTGTCACCCTTTAACACTCAGGTTATTCAGCAGAACAAGCATCATACCTCAGAAATCATGTAAGTGCAAAAACGCTTACTGGGCAATAAAAATAAGGTCTTATGACAATATAATTAATAGATATTATAGCTTTATAGAATGAAGATGAAGGCAATAAATGTAAGGAATCATAAAAAACTATTCTACTACAGCTGTTGAGAGCAAAATTTTAAAAAAATAGGTTTCTCATGGTAAGAAAAAAATGTTTTCATAGTGTCACTTAGTATCATTTAGACAGGGAGGGAGGAACAGTTTTCTATAGACGGGGAGGAAACATCTACAGAGCAAAAAAAGGAATAAATACTGCATTAACAAGACATTTTTGTACCAGTGGTTGGAAGATTTATACTTTGCAGTACTGTGCACTCAAGTTTTAAAGAAAAATCTGTTTCTATTAATCTATAATGACAATGTCTATCTTACAGTGAAATAATGTGTTCAGTGATGTATTTTCAGTGAATTCACTGAATAAATATAGTGAATTTTGAGGCAGGAACTTTTCTGATTTTCTGCTTGAGCTATGTTGCTGCAGTAGTTCAAAAGACATTTAGTAAAATAACTTCCCTGAATTCTAAAGTACATCCTTTACGTTTAAAACAGGAACATGAAGTTGGGTGTCACTACACTTTATCTGATTTTCAATGTTGAATTTTTTTTCTTTTGAGAAAAATATTGATGTTTTAAAAATTCTATTCCCGTTTTTAAGCCCTCTTGTAAAGTGCAACTTCTTTTTGGTTTTCCAGTAACCTACACAGAACCAAACATGATCACATGATGTGAAAAAAAATTGATAGAAGCAATTAAAAAATTATTCTTTAATGTCTCGATTGAAAATTTTCAACTGTCATGCATTCAGGATTTAGTTTCCAGAGGTTAATGATTGCAAACACTGTTTCTTTCACTTTCAACTTTTAAATTACTTTCATGTGGATTTTTTTTCTTCTAGAAGAAAAATCTAGTTTTAAATTCTGCTATCAATATGTTGGTTTTAATCCAACATTTGTTACTATATGATGGCTTATCTTCAGTTTTAACTGGAATAGCTTTGTAGAATGCTGAGATTGCTAAATATTATTGACCATTTAAAAATTACATTTATGGTATGTTTGTATGACTAAGCCTTAGCCATTGTTTGTTGTGAAATAAGTAATGAGATTGTTTAAAGCAATGAAGTAATATAGGCCCAGAAATGTCATGAAATTTGTCACAGTTGATGTGATTAGCAACCTCCATGCCTTGTAAATGAAGTCATATGGCTTCTCTGTCGCTGGAGAGCACACAGGAGACACAGCACTCAGTCTCTCGTCAAGACACAAAAAAGAGCTCTCTTTATTCTGACCTCGCTATTTATATACATTCTGAACAATGACCAGGGATTGGAGAATGAGGTGGCTTCCTCTCCAGTTCCACTGGTCAAGGGGAAAGTTCATCAAGTGACATCCTCAGAGAGGAATGTGGAAAACAACCTTTGTTTAGGTTACAATTCGTGGGAACATGCACTACAAATATGAAAACATGAGAGAACTTGAAGAACATCAGGGACTCCAAAGAACATCAGAGAAAATCAGAAGGCTTGTAGTTTTCAGGGCAACACTTCTGTAGATATTGCAGTCACCAAGCAAGAAAAGAATATCTATAGTCTTCTCTTCCATTTATGCTAATATCAAGGGAATAAACAATACTGATTAAATTATTAAATAAAATAGATACCCAAAACTAATTGAGTCTCTCAGTCTCAGTCATTTCAGTGGAGGTTAGCACATAACTCATGTGTGGGATTACTCCTGCACTATATAGGAAAAGTACATTGATCTGGGAACCAATTTACTCCACTGGGACCTCTACTTTTGACATGTGACTTTACTTTTTACTAGGGGAAAAAAAAATAAAGTAGAAAAAATCTTGTTCAATACACAAATTTTGAAGCTGTTTTTCTTTCCTTGAGACAAGGGTCTTGGATGCTTACTTGCTGTGAGAAAAGAAATACAGCTAAGGAATACTATCTGATACATTTGCAAGACCCGCTGGAATAGGTGAGATTGTAAAGCATACTCACTTAACTGTTTCAAGATTTGGAAACCTTTGGCTCAAATTTAGCAGAAGACTTGTTTCCCTTTTATTGTCTTATGCTAGATTTTTTTTTCCCCTCCAACACCTTGTCCATTATTCTTGTCTATCTACACATTGTTCTAATTTGTCTACACTGAAAAGTCCTCTTAATTTAGAATTCAAAATCACAAAGCCAAAAAATACTGAAGTAACTTTATGTACAACTTCTCTGATGAATTACAATCAATTATATTTATCATTTCATGCTATGTAGAATGAGAATTTTTCTCACAAATAAAAAGTTTTGTTTTGTTTTATTTCTTTGCTTTCTTAATTGATTTGAACAGAGATGGAGATTTCAGCGTGTGCTACCATTGCAAATCAAAGGTAAATTCACTAGCAGATGCTATTCAGGATATTTTCTAGAGTATTTGAAGTCTTCATATAAGTGAAATACTGTGACTAGGACATAAATGTTAAACAGCAGAAATGCGACATTTTGACACAAGCCATAAGCAGGAGTACATAAATCACTAAAAGTCACTTTCTCAGCCATGGCACAATCTCATTTGGACCATGAAGGAGGCAAGCTCCATAATGTCCCTGGCACTTTCCTCGTGCTTCTTCTCAGCATTAGATTGAAGGGATGTGCAGACACTGCCTTAGTTTGCACTCTATCAGGATTTAATTTCTGTCAGTTCCCAAGTGCAGAGGTTGAGACAGTAACACATGCTGCCACCTCCTTCTGGAACATCAGAACTACAAGAAGCTGCATCAGAGGGTGGGTTAGCTTAGGATAATGTGATGAGAGAGTCCATTTATTTATAAAACATTATAAAAGAAAGAGTGAAGTGATAAAACATCCCTGATTTGTTCTCTTCCTTTAATGAACCTCTAGATCAAAAGCGATGTCAATGTACTTCAAGTTCATAGGCTGTATAGACAGTAAGTGACAGATTCTGCTGCCAGTTGTTATTCTCTTTGAGCAGTAACTTTTATCTTTGAGGATGCTGTTGATGCTGGAATGGTATTTGAGATACTTAAGGATAACAGAATCCTGTATTAATGCAACACTGTTCCAGATCCAATCTGATTGCTTCTGTTAGTCACTGTGCATGTAATATTTATGTATTCTGTGAAAGAGATAGTAGGCAACTCTAAGGCATGAAAATCTGATTTCAGTTACACCATATCTGCAGGATAATCTGCAGAGTTTGAAAAAGAACCACTTGTTTCCATTAGTGACCAAGCCTATACAGTCTTATCCAGAAGCAGGCTCCTTTATAATCTGGGATGGGAAAGTATAAGGGCTGTGAGTCCCTGAACATGCCTGGCAGGCAAAGCATCATCAGAGAGGAATGAACAAGGCCAGAGTGTTTTGGGTAGCTGAGACCAGGAAGATCTGCCTTAAAGAAGTCTCTAGAGAGAAAGCAGGACTGTAGGCAAAAACTGATACCTTTGTCATCAATATTAAATCCCAACATTTTGGTACTGTCTACTTTAAAATTACTAATGTAGAGAAGGAAACTGGATGTGAGGAAAGAAAAAAAGGCAATTAAAATAAACTTCTAATACTCTTATTTAACTGCTTAGTTGTGGGGGTTTTATTTATATTTGGTGCCTGCAGTAGAAAGAAACTTGCCTAGCCTTCTGAGGAGAGACTTAAGAAAAGGTGTTCAATAGTTACTTAGATCTTTCTAAGCAGAAATCAATGAAGATTTGCAGTTTATGGAGCTACAACCTGTCTAAAGTGTCATTATATCTAATGGAGAACTTTCAAGTCCTGCTGTCTAAGCATAGATACCTTCATGCTGCTATAAGGTAGAGGAAGGAATGATTAGTGCAGTCAAAGAGGAAAGTGGGTTTATTTCCTTTCCCATAAAGATCTTGACACAAAGTATGTCACATTAAATTTCATCATTTGCACAGTGTTTGCCATATTGACACATGAGAAAATTTGCATTCTATAAGATATGGCAATATAACTTTCAAATCTGCTTTACATCATTTCGGAATGAAGAACAAAATCTTTGATGAAGTACACAGACACAGTACACAGCACACAGTCACATCTTAGAGAATGTGAAAGTACATATCACATCTTTTTTAAAACAATGGCCAACATCTAAAAGTTCAAATTGCCTTTGATAAAATTAAGAGAGATTTTAGGAGGTACTGTCTAGTGTTAGAAAAAAGAAATTACTAAAACAGCAATAATATGGGTACACAAGCAGGTATGTAGAAAGCATAGAGAGCATCACCTGAACAGGATGAGCAAATCCTTGTTACTCTTTTTAGTTTATCATTGAGGAAAGGGGTGGGAGAGGATTTAGGGTTTCCTTTAGTTATTTTTTCTCTGTTATTGATGGTAGTGGTGACTCCTTTTCCAAAACTCCAAAGCATCATCTAGTCTTACCTCAAGCTGACATTGATATACTTCAGATACAATATTGTTTGAATTCATGTTTTAATAGTAATTTGTATTCAATATTTGAATCTTTCCTTTTTGTTTTTACCTGGAAGTAACTCCGATATCTCCGTCTCTGCATCATAGATTATAGTATACATGTTTTGAAAAGATGCTTAGTTTTGCTTATTTTATTGATTATGTGCAAGTTTATTATTACATTTTTACCCAGCGTGGTGTTGTGTATAGTTGTACAGAGGAAGCTTAAAAATATCTAGGAAAGTAGAAGTAGATTATTATTTAGCTTTGTGCTTTACGTATATTGTGCTGAAAGTAATCATACAAAATATCCCAGGAGGTATGGAATAGATGTAGTTGCAGTGGATTTTAATAGGAAACACAAGAGGTCTGTCTTTTCCAAATTTTCTGGGGATTTATGTGCAGAAAAAAACTTAGACAGTTCTAAAAATCTTTACAATACGTTCAAATGAATAATTCAAACCTTTTCATTCCATTCCAAACCATTTTGTGTGAAGAAGCTGTTTGTTTACAGGATTTTACCACACCAAACATACAAAGTGAGAAATATTCCCATTTCTCATTAACCTGATAAAACTTGAGGATCTAGGTGATATGTCTACTTCAAATGCTGGGAAAGGGTTCTTTCAAAACAACATATGAAAGTTAAAAAGATACTCTTATGGTTGACTAGCATATATTTATCACTATTATTTAATATGGTAAGTAACAACTTAGAGGTCAGCTGACATCAGATGGTCATATATAAAAATATCTATTTAAAAATTTTAAAAGTTAGTTTAATTGAATCTGACATTTGCACATAGTATTTGTGTTTGTTGTTTTTCTTGTTCATAACTATTTATCACAAAATCAAAACCAAAACCAAACCAGTCCCCCATCCAAAAGCAAACAAAATCTGCTGATACATGAGCAAATTCAAAATAATTCATTGTGAAAGAAATTCCACAGATAAGATTTATATTCCCAGTTCTGATTATTGAAAGCTGGGGGTTTTTGACCTGTTCTGTTTATCTAGGCTTTCTCTGTAGTGAATGCAGCATCTTACTGGACATTCCCAATAATACCCATCTATTTACTTCAGAAAACCATTTTCAGATGGGACGGGTTGCCTGCTGAAGTGTCCAGGCTCTCTCCATCAGTTATAGAGGGAATCTAAACAATTTAAAAGCTATTAAAAAGCACCAAATTTATATAAAATGCACTTCTGCTGGGCAACTTTCTTTTCTTTAGGTAATTAGATCAGGGATCCACAATGCATACATAGTATCATTGTGCACAGATATTTGAAAATGTGAGCTACCTACTGTCATATCAATGCTTTAAACATTGTTGTAATTTCTGCATGTTGCTAGCATATAGATAAATCATATGGCCAAAATAAAACCATGCTAGCATTACTTTTCTTTTTTAGAGTCAACTTGTGAATCTATAAAGAATTGTCAAACTAAAGGCAATATTGCAGAAATCTGTACACTACTATTCCACCTCTCCCCAAAAACCAGGCAGACAGACAGATGCAGACAGGCTCAAAGAGACTAGATCATATAAATTAATTCATAAAGGCAGAATACTGAGGGGAAATAATAAAAGGCCTGTTTAGTTTTGAAGCCTAAGAGATGAAAAAAAATGAAGTTAAGGAAAGTTTCTATGTCACTTCTGCATGGCCTGAGTACCTTTTGCTTTTGGTTATAATATAAAATCAGGCAACTGCTAAACCAGAGCTCATGAGATTGAAATAGACATGATTTAGACACATCAGTATTATTCATTTTAATGGATTTTTTTTTACTATTCAGTAATTTGCTTTTGATGTTTATTGAAATCATGTATTTAATGAGCAATCAGGGTAGACAAAATGTACTCAAATTTAAAGGATATAAATAAGATGGGGAATTGTAGTAATTTAGAAACAGTTTTAATAAAGGTTTTATTATGATGCAAATACTTAATTAGAAAAATAAATCCAGGTTGGCTTGTAAACAAACTAAAGATGATTAAAAAATTATTAGAAAAAGAGAACATCTGCAAAAATAATCTGAAAAATACACTCTTAGTATTCTGAACTCTACTATGAAATAGTACTCTGAAATCAGTAGTAACAGAAGGTTTGAGATTAAGATGGACAATAAGCTATATGATAACATAGTATCTAATTGATGCTGCAAATAATTTTTAAGAAAACCTTCTCCAATATGCTACTTGAATGCTGTGAAAGTATCCTTTTTCTTTTATTTCCCCACATGAAATCAGGAGGGAACAACTGCAGGAAATAATAAAATTTTCACCTGGATGGTTTGTCTGAGGAAGAGTAAAAAAAAGCATGATGACTGTTTAAAACCATCAAAAGCACTAGTTAACATCAAACAAAGATATGCAACATAGGAAGAAATCTAAGACAAAGGTCCTGAACACCTTCTTGGCTCAAAGATAATTAATCAGCTATGGAATTCCCTCTTGAAAACACTTTAAGTCTCATCAGTTTACAAAATTTAGGTGAGTGCTCTGTAAAACTTTCTAACACTATGAAACTAGTTTCTTCATAACAGATTTCCAAGCAGTGTCTCATTATTTCTTTTTAAGTGTTTTCAAAGACATGTATGTAGAATCCAAAGGCAGAGGTTTGAATTTTATGTCTGTACAACATATATATGCATTCCACTACTTAAGAGATTGATGAAGAAAACCTATATTTTTAACTCAATTTTCATATTATTTGAATGGATACCATAGCAGTAGTAGAAAAAAACACAAACTGCATCTGAGAATGTGACAACAAGGAACCTGCTATACTATAATCACAAATTTAATAAAATCCATATATACATAGCCATTTGTCTTTCAGGGGATTTGCTGTTTTTCTCATTTCTGCTCATTTTTTTGAAATAAATATTGTTACACTCCATTAAGTGAAATCCTATAGGAATTTAGTGGAATAAGTATGGCTTCAATAACTGGTATTTTGTAATACTAGTAGACTATAATAATATTCTCAAGCCAGTACAGATATATTTTCCCCTTTTCTCAACAAATACTAGAAGTTAACTACTGCAATAAATCACCTTTTCTCATGTAGCAAAGCCAATATGTATGAGTCAAATGTTTCATACCAAATGCCATAAAAATGGTAGCTTATTCATGAGACATGATGATTGCATATCTTTCCAGCTTCAGTCTGACTCCTTTCATTCTATCTCTATAATAAAATAAGGACTTGATGAAGATGACAAGAGCTTTTGTTAATAGAAATTTTCTTTTTGCTCATTTTCTGCTTAATGTTCTCCAACATTTACTATCAGTGCACTGGAATTATTTTAGATTAGAAATAAGGCATGTTGGGGCACATCCAGAGGCAAAAAGCAAATAACTTTTCTGTTTGATGTAGGAGGAAACACACAATATCTACAGCCGGTGTTCATTTGGCATAAAATCACCCTGATTGCCTTAGCTGCAGTGATCCATATCAGTCAGACAGAAAGTACAACACATTTCTGACTCAAAAGTCTTTTTACTTCAGCTGTTTTTACTCTGTGACTTCAGAACATTCTCACAAGACAAACATAGCTCCTGTTGGCAAATATGAGGACTGAAATATAAGACAGGATTCCAGTCATCTAACTGAAGGCATTTAGATATAGGCCAAATTGGTTAGACTAGTTAAGACTAGTCTATGGTTGCTGTCTCTCTGGAAATGCTTGTGGAATCTCTACAGATTACTGAGGATACTTACACATCTTCTTTACATGACTTTAGCCCAATTTTGCATCTAAATGTAGGAAAATGTCATCTAACTTGAAGTATTTTATTCAAACAAAAGATGACAATTTTCTCTATTTTTATACATTGGAGAACTGAGGATTCAAGGGTATCTTTGCATATAAAATATTTTGCTTTCAGTATATCATAGAATCATAAAATCATTAAGGTTGGAGAAGGTTTCCGAGATCAAGTCCAACTTATACTAAACACCAGCAACTAAACCAAGACTAAATGCAGTGCCCATTTTTTTCTTTAACTCCTCCAGGGACAGTGCCTCTACCACCTCCCTGGGAAGTCCATTCCAGAGTCTGACCACTCTCTCAGTGAAAAAATTTTTCAGAACATCCAACCTGAACCTCCTCTGGCATAGCTTGATGCCATGTCCTCTCATCCTGTTACTGGCAGAAGAGGCCAATCCCTACCTGGCTACACCCTCCTTTCAGGTAATTTTACAGAGTGGTAAGCTCTCCTCTGAGACTTCTTTTCTTGAGACTAAACACCCCCAGCTCCTTCAGGCACACTTCATATGACTTGCATATTTTATTATGTGATTATATAGCCAAGAAGAAAAACATTTCCATTTTATTGGTGTGTTTGATTCCATTCAAGTTAGAATAGTATTTTCTTACAGAAGAGCTTTCAAAAGGCTAATTTTTTTCTGGGTTTTCCAAATTTAGCTGTAGCCTTTGCATAACTGAAAAGAGTTTGATCTCCTCAGACTTTTTCTTCATTGTATCTTTCTTTTATATTTTCAGTTCACACACAAGAGGAACTTGAATATTTCAAACAGATCTTGTAAAAACACATTAATTTTGCTTATGATACAATACCTTGGAGAAGAGTGACAGTAATAAACATCATTACTAGTAATGAGGTTAAAGTAAACATGGTCTGTGAGGTTAATGGCATTTAAAAATGTTAATTTTCTAACAGTACCTTTTGCAGCAGATAGGTATTTAAGAATATTATATGAAACCACATGTTACACAGTTTGAAGGACCAAACTTCTTAAAGTTTATTAAAAAATTATTATAAAATCAGAAAAACATGAGATCATGCATGCACAAAGGACATGCATGCAAAAAAATAATCCTCTGTACAAACTAAAAAATAATGCCTCTTCCTGCAAAGAAAACCCTTTCTGTTCTCTTCACTGTGACAGGTGCAATGACTGCTGAGCCAGGTTAATTTGATGCAAATAGATTGATAGTCATCATAGAGCCATCAGTGTCAAATATACAATTGATGGTTAGTAATTTAATGTACCTCTCTGAAAACCAAGTCTAAAATAGCAATGCAAACCTTACAAAACCGTGTCATCTCTGAAACAAAGACTAACTCATATCTAAGATCTCCTTAAGAAAGGAATAAATCTTATTTTCTTCCTGGGAATATTAGAATGCTTTTAAGTAAAAATGTGACCACAGAGTACAATATATTATCAAAGCAGATCTCCCCACCATTACTCCAAATTCTGTACATATTATTTTTATTAACAAGATTTCTGCATATATGCATGCCCTATATCACTGCTGAAGAAATTATCCCTAAGAAATTTTATCCTCCTGCCTATATTCCTAGTTGATAATAACACAATAATATTATCTATATCTAAGTCACATGATGATTATGTACCATTGTTTGAAGATTATGCCTTGCAGTAGAGAGTACAAAATATTCATGGGGTTTAGAAATATTATATTATTTAAATACTATTTAGAAAGCGTACGTGTGTATCTAGTGACAATAATTATTCCTCTATGTTTTGAAACCTTTTAATATTTTTACTCTTACTTTCACAGGTATTTGTATAGAAGAAAGCTTTTTCTTAAATGCAATAAATGGAGAAAATCCGTTTTGGTCTGACAGACAAGAATTTGGTTGATGAAACTCTTAAATTGTCACTAAATGCTTTTGGGTTTTTTCATTACTTGCTGGTTAAGTAATAACAAAGCCAGAACTTCATTTGGGCATTGCAGGATGAGTAGGAATAAGGACAAGAGAAGCCATAAGTAGGTATGGGGAGGAAGCATGTTGCTGGATATTGATCTTATTTTTGCAGTCTGCCATTAAATATCCCTCAGAAAGTGAACTCAAATGCAGCACAGTGGCCTCCAATGGCTTCTATTAATGCAAACTATGAAGATTTGTAACTCATTTTTCAAGACAGTCCCTTACAAACTTCTCAGTTTGCCAGAGGAGAGGAGAGGAGAGGAGAGGAGAGGAGAGNAGAAGAGAAGAGAAGAGAAGAGAAGAGAAGAGAAGAGAAGAGAAGAGAAGAGAAGAGAAGAGAAGAGAAGAGAAGAGAAGAGAAGAGAAGAGAAGAGAAGAGAAGAGAAGAGAAGAGAAGAGAAGAGAAGAGAAGAGAAGAGAAGAGAAGAGAAGAGAAGAGAAGAGAAGAGAAGAGAAGAGAAGAGAAGAGAAGAGAAGAGAAGAGAAGAGAAGAGAAGAGAAGAGAAGAGAAGAGAAGAGAAGAGAAGAGAAGAGAAGAGAAGAGAAGAGAAGAGAAGAGAAGAGAAGAGAAGAGAAGAGAAGAGAAGAGAAGAGAAGAGAAGAGAAGAGAAGAGAAGAGAAGAGAAGAGAAGAGAAGAGAAGAGAAGAGAAGAGAAGAGAAGAGAAGAGAAGAGAAGAGAAGAGAAGAGAAGAGAAGAGAAGAGAAGAGAAGAGAAGAGAAGAGAAGAGAAGAGAAGAGAAGAGAAGAGAAGAGAAGAGAAGAGAAGAGAAGAGAAGAGAAGAGAAGAGAAGAGAAGAGAAGAGAAGAGAAGAGAAGAGAAGAGAAGAGAAGAGAAGGTAGTTACATGATGTCTCAAACTAAAAAATTAGCAACATTCAGTACAGCTTACTACTCTACATGAGGTTAATATTGAGCATTCCTGGCATCTGCATGCCATTCTAGAGCTGGAACATTATTAAACAAGAAAGAAATCTACACAATTATTCAGTCTGTATATGATTTAAATCATTTAACTAGATTGCATATGTTAGGGGGAAACACTGGGTATTTCGATCCTTCAAATTAAAAACACATGATGCAGTTGAAATATCAAAAATATAAAAAATATCAAAAATAATGTGGACCACAGAATTAGTGAAGTCTCCTTTTACTCAGAACTGGTGCGGTTGCACTTCAAGTACTGTGTTCTGTTTTGGGCCCCTCATTACGAGAAAGACATTGAGGTGCTGGAGAGTGTCTAAAGAAGAGCAACAAAGGGTTGAAGAACCTCAGCAGAAAGATGTGGAGGACAAGTCTGATGAAGTGCAGCAGAGGGCACTGGGGATGCTTCTCCTGGAGAAAAGGA
Organism: Anthoscopus minutus; assembly: GCA_013399455.1. Classification (NCBI taxonomy): domain Eukaryota; kingdom Metazoa; phylum Chordata; class Aves; order Passeriformes; family Paridae; genus Anthoscopus; species Anthoscopus minutus. The sequence continues at coordinate 21,064 of VWYI01041023.1, forward strand.
GGCACAGACCTTATTGCTCTCTACAACTGCCTGAAAGGAAGCTGGAGCCAGATGGGGGTCGGTCTCTTCAGCCCAGCAGCAAGTGACACCACAAGGAAAAACAGCCTCAAGTTTTGCTAGGGGAGGTTTAGACAGAATATGAAGAAAAATGTCTTCACCAACAGAGTTAAGAAGAAGAGCAGGCTGCCATCCATGGAGGTAGTTAAAAGATGTTTAGATGAAGCACTTAAGGATATAGTTTTGTAGTGGGCTTGGTAGTGTTGGGTCAAATGATTTGACTTGTAGACTTTAAGGGTCTTTTCCAAAGTAACTGAATTTATTATTCAATATTTGAAATACAACACTTTAATGGATTCCTATTAATAATTCCATTTTTTCTTATGATTTGCAAATCTGAGTGTCTTAGTACATGTTGTTTGAGCTTAGTTATTGCTGTCTTAGTACATGTTGTTTGAGATTAGTTATTGCTTAGGAAAATATCAAACAGTATGACATATTCATTCTTCACATTTTAAAATGCTATTCAGAAGGCTGAAATTCTGATGATTTGTAAGATTCAGATCACTCTTAAGAGTCAATATTGCATGTTTATATTAAACATTATTTTTTTGTAATTTTAAGTATTTTCCTTATTGAAAGCCCTTAAATGGAATTTTTTTATTTGCCTAAAATATCAGACTGAAAAAAGATGGAAAGAAGACCTGTATTGTGGTTTTCTCTCATTTTGTATTTATTATTGTTTTGTACTCAAAGTCTAACAATGTAATATATAAAAGCAAGAAAAAAAGAGTTATCTTTAAAGAGAACATAAGTCAGAATGCTTTGCAAGTAATCTGAATCACTGTAAGCATTTCCATAGCTTTTTCTTTCACATTCTGAAATAATTTATTTTTTGAGAGGTATCTTCAGCACACCATGAACAATTGTACAAAGATCAGCTGAAAACATGAATTACACCTTTTGTCTTGGGAGTGTGTGTGTGTGTGTGTGTGTGTGTGTGTATGACAGAGAGATAGAAAACTGAGCTGAGGTAGCAAACTAAATTGTTACAAAATGTAATGTTTTATAAATCACAAAATTTTGTAGATTATGCAGACAATCTTTCTCATATCATTTATTCAAATGCATGCTAGACTGGAGCTGGAAATTTATTTCTATTTTCTATTTAAGACCATTTCTCTATTTAAATGTAAATCATAACAATATTTTTCTGTGGTTCTCAGTGTGGCACAGTTTATAAGCACTGAATTAGTGTCATCAAAATAAGAAAATTGGAAGGAAATAAGCTGTGTTTTCCATTTGTTCACTGAATGGTCAATATACTCTTAAGTGGTCTTTTATGTCTTTTGAGAAGAATATCTTGTGAAAAAATCTTTTCAGTCAAGACAAATTGAAGCAAAGTTTCCATTCAATCCCTTGCAAGTTAGGTCTTCTAGAGTTTCTTTTGTTTGCATATTTTGTTTGACTGAATGCGATCTGAATAGCTTACCTTTCAAATAATCAATGGCTTCATTAATCACTCACTGGTGTTCTCTGATGCTTTGAGATTTAAACAGTTTTCAGGAAAAAATATCATTAAATCTTCATGTTAAACTGATTTAGCTCATTTCTCGCTGAGAAATGTGGGAAATGGTGGCATCTTACATAGAGTTCCTCAGGATGCTATTTCAGGTTAGTCTGGTAAATTAGTCTCTGAAAGAAGTTTTCATTTTGCAAATTCATGTGACATTATTTGATTCACTATACACATAATTTGCAAAAACTTGAAGTGGCAATACAGTAATAAAATTTCAGCTCTCTTTGAGTATCTAAGATGATGTATCTGTATTAAAATCTTTAACAATGCATTACAATGCATCTAAATGGTTAATTTGATTGGCTGGTTTTTGCCATGGTTTATTCTGGACCAGTTAGCAGTCTTCTAAACTAATTTCGTTTGGGATTTAGCACAAGCCAGACACTGTTCCAAAGTCAGACTGAATACAAGATTCTAATCTGGAGAATATGAAAAGTCAACATTAAAGAGATGGGTCTCCTGTGGGTTACTCCCAAGTGCCAGAGAGTGGTAGCACGTTTAGTTTACTAGGGCAGCTTTAGTCCTAGTGGCGTCTAGAAATGTAGATTCCCACCTTGGTCAGAAGGGCTGAGAGGATGGTGAAGACTCTGGGGGGGAAGCCTTCTGAGGAATGGCTGAGATCACTTGGTCTGGTCAGCCTGGAGGACACTGAGGGGACACCCCATTGCAGTCTGCAAATTCACTGTGAGGGGGAGCAGAGGGGTGGGTACCAATACTTTCACTGTCATAACCAGTGACAGAACTCAAGGAAACAGCATGAAGCTGAATTGAGGAGGTTTAGGTTGGATATCGGGGAAATGTTTTTCACCCAGAGAATGGTTGAGCATTGAAACAGTATCCCCAGGTAAGAGGTCACAGCACCAAGCCTGACAGAGTTCAAGAAGCATTTGGACAATGCTCTTGAGCATATGATGTGATTGTTGGGGTGTCCTCCTAAAGGCCAAGAGATGAATTCAGTGATCCAGCTTTCAACTCAGCTTATTCTATGATCTTGTTAATGTGTATTAATTCCAGAAGGGAGACGGCAAAGAAGATGCAGCCAGACTTTTTCAGTGGTGTTTAGTGACAGGACAGGAAGCAATAGACAAAAGCTGAAGAACTGAATGTTCTATCAGAAAATCAGTTTACACTTGCTTACTGTGAGGGTGACTAAGTGCTAGAACATGTTGCACTGAGATGTTGTATATTTAAACAATGGATTTTACCATTTCTCCTAATTCTAACCATGTCAACTAGATTAGAGTCAATATACACTCAGTAGTCAATATAAAGAAATAAAAATGCCTGAAGGATAACTTATCCAGCTCCAAGGTGGAAATAATAAATTGCTCACTGGAGATACATCTGTCATTTTGTCAATTACAGCAGAATCTACACAGTTGGGTGTTTCACAGTTCTCAGATTTTATAAGAGTCAGTAAACTCAGATGTATCCTCATGTAGATGAAGTGCTGAAAATGAAAGGAAAGCAGAAAAAGCACTTTGAAAATTCATTTTGTTAAGATATTTTATTCCATAAGTGTTGTCCTTGTCAGTCAGGAGGTGCATTGTTCTTATGATCAATTTAATAATAAAACTATAAAGTGTCAAATATTACTCTCTCTGAAGTAATAAAAATAATGGCTAGCCTGCAAATTATATATGGCTTTGGAATACTGTTTAAGACAATCCATGGAAATACTAACTGTACAGTTGTCACTTTCCAAACAAGACAAGATATGCAAATTTTTGTATGTGGTTTTTGGGTTCTACAATTTTCTATGGCAATTTTACTCATCTCCCAAACTGAACTTGAAAAAGAAAAATCTGCATAAAGATAATATATTTGTATATTTCTGATTAGTTTTTCTTGTAGAGGAAGGTTGCTGTAACAGCACCAAATAAGGCATGGATATTATTTTTGCAATCTAAAAGTAGGTGGGGTTTGGAATATCTAGGTACAAAACTTCTAATTTGTGTGGGTTTTTTCTTCTAGTCTATTTTTTTCTTCATGTTTCACATAAACAAGGTTTCTAATTTCAACAAAAGGTTAGGATATGTATAACATGTATGACACTATACCTTCTTTTTTCATTTCTCATCCTTTGCACTCAAATCATGGTGGCGAGCAAAGACTAAGAAGAATATCGCAAAAACTTCACTAGTTTTGCACAAAACATGCAAAACCAGAATACAGACCCCAGAAGACTAAATATTATTCAGTTTTATTGTGATCTTAACATACCAGCAATATGATCCTTCAGAAGTATTCTGCAGAGTCACATATTGATAGAACCATATACACTTAAGATGAGAAAAAAAGGCATCTGTAATAAGTGTGAAGTAAAATGGTAGCAACTGGTTCAGAGTTTTAGCTGTATGTATAAATAAGAAAGTTTATATCTTATAAGCGTTCTTCAGAAGCCTAGATATAGCTTTGACTTCAAACAATTCTGCACAAACAATTCCACTATCGTTGCTATCAGTATTGACAAATTAGGAATATGGATAATAGTAAAATATAGGATTCTTCACTTCAAAAAATAAAAAAAATCAAGTCATAGATACCCGGATTTGGACAGTTTCTAAAAGTAACTGTCTTTTTCAAAAGTAAAATCTTCTTGCAAAAAAAACCTCATGATACTCTCTAGCCTTTAGGTAATCTCCCTTTATGAATACAGAGCAATACTTTGAAGCCATAGTGTTTTTCCTGTGTTTCTTACCAATCTACATTTATATGGATTAAGCGGTCATACAGTTTCTAAATTGAAAGTCAAAGCAACTTGATTCCAAGGATCATTTAAAAATTCATCTTCCAAGAACCACCTGGCATTTTTTCATACACTCATATTGCTTATGTTCTTCCTGCTTACAATCTTCCTGATTTTTTCAGGCTTTCTTTCATGCTTTTACTTATACCTGTCCAGCCTGTTCCCCTTCTCAGTGCTGTTTTGCTTTTGTAGGGCTCCCATACAACCATACTGAAATAATCTGTAATGCTTATTTCATCAGAATCACTATTCATGTATCAGTCTGTTTGCTTAACTGACTTTTTTTTTCAATCCTTACACATCCTGATGTAATTTACTTCTTCTGGCGCTTCCTCTAAAAATATGAATTTTATCCTTTTGTGCCTTACGAGCAACAGATACTGTAAATATCTAGTAAACATCTATGAAATAATAAGTATTTTGCCGTAATTCTGGCTGTAAAGTCATCTTTATGGGCTTTAAAATAATGTTGCAGAATGAAGCTGGAAATAAACTTTATTCTAAATGAATTAGAGACCTGTATCTCTCTGCACTCTTTCCTGTCCATTTAAAATATATCTTCATTTTTCTCCGGAGTATGCTGGGAAGAAAACTGTGATAAATCACTATCTTTTTATGACATTACTGCATATGAACCTTTGTTTTGAGGTATATCAAAGCCTTATGACACTTACTTCTCCAGAAAAATAAGTAAAACACGTTCATTACAGATTTAATTGTATAAATTAATAAATTGTATTATTTGATACTAAAAATGGCTATAATATAAAAATAAATATTGTAGTCTTGACAAAAGAACTTGATTTTTAGAAGGAGACAAGGCTTTCATGAGCAAAGAAGGAGAAATGTTTCTAAACATAGGAAGAGACAAGGAAAAAATAGCAGTGTGAGAAGCTCAAAAGGCAGAAGATCAGAAAGACCCAAGAAAAGTGCAAGTGAATGGGGGGTAAAGGGGAGAAAGATCAGAAGCAGGAAAAGTGAACAACAATTTGTGGTAAAAGAAAATCAAGGAAATCCTAGCTAATGAATGTAAGATGGGGAAGAAATCATGGTTCAGTGGTTTTGGCAGTGCAGTGACACAGTTGTGAGCATAGAGATAAAAGGGTGCAGTCAATAATATATAGGCAGAAAAGGATAAACCTAAATTTTCTTAGTCATCACTGAGAGACTTTTTCCATCTTTTTATCTATTCTACAAGTCTGTGAGACCAACTGTAGAGATTATTCCATCAATATTTCAAGTGCTGTCATATTATTTCTAGATTTGTCATATTATCTCTAGATACATCAGTACACCCATTCACAATTAATAGAAAAACATTTTAATTGCCTCTAATAGTAATGTACACTTCTAGTGCTAATGAGCACTTTTACTAGTAATGCAGAACATTTACAGCAGAAAAGGTCTTGATGTATGTCACGCAGAAATGCTGACACACCCAGAAGATCAAGCACTGGCTTTCAGAGTTAAAAATTCAAGTGTGAAATTATTAATTTTTGAGGTATTTCAAAATGGATATGCAATGTAATTCCCCACTGCATGTACACATAGATAACCTTATGCAAAAATGGGAGAGCACAAATGGATTCTGGATTCATTTTTTTGAGATTTGGGCTATGAATCTGACATAATGGAATAGAATTAACTTCATTTGATTTTCATGCTTTAGTGAAAATGTTTCAATATATGAGTGTTCACAAAACAGACTTTTTCCCTGATACTTTTACTGTCCTGACACTTTTCTGCAATGATTTTGTTGTTTATAGAGAATCACATTTATGCTTATCTCAGCAATTTTGTTTCTTTTTTTCAAGTACAGATGATTCATCTCCAAACTGCAAAAATTGAAAGGTCTGACAGGTCTGAAATATATCTTCATCCCTCATGGTCTGTAACTGCTTCTCTTTGCACTGGTTGTAATTCCCAGAAGTGTCAAAAATCCTTTTGAAGGATAGCAAAATGTCAGGAAAAGTGTTACTAGAAAAATGCATCTCTTATTTCAGGGTGAGACACTGCGAAGTGGCTGTAATCAGTGAAAGCAGGAGTAAACAGCAATACAAGAAAGCAATTATGCTCAGTTCTTATGTTCTTTCCCAGAAGAAAATCTGCAGTCCGGTGCATACCATGGAGAAACATGTATTAAAAGAACAGGAAAAATCTGGAAAAATCTTGACCTACATATCATTGTAGAACAGAATTGTTAGTATGATTCTCAATATTCAGTATGAGACACCTGATTATGGTCTAAGTTCAGTTGTATTCAACTACAAAGGTATGGCACTCATACCACAGCAATTTGATGCTCTTACAATTTATATCTTTCTATCCTCTTTCTACAATCCCAGTGATACATGAACAAAGTAAGTTTCAAGCATGCATTTACTCTTACTGGGAAAGATGAACCAGGACTGCTTCTTTCAAAGTGTAATTTCTGAAAGAAGTGTTCCTAGAGAACGCACTCCTGTGAACAAACTTGTGCCCTGATGGAAAGATGAATGTAGTGGTTACATTGGGGAAATCCCTGTGGTAACACGAGACTTGTCAGCTTTCTGGGATGCAGGTGACAAGGTAGGCACAGTGGCTCACTGGTGAACTGGCCTTTATGATCACAGAGTGCTTACAAGACCCTTCCTCTGTGGAGCAAGCTCAGGACTTGAAGAGTTCTTTTTACCTTGACTGGTACTAGTGTAAGGAGTCACAAATCTGTCTGTCCTTCTCAAGATGTGACTACTGCCTGTAGGGTGAGATGGAGATGAGAAGGGTTGTTGAACTCAGCATCTGAGGTAGGTGAAGATTGCAGTGCTGGTGCCGCTGGAACTATGGCTTCATCACTTAGTTTCTAAAGAGAGGAGAGATGGCAGCCTAGACTAGAGTCAGAGCAACATCATACAGTGAAATCTGCAAGATAAAAAAGCAGGTTCCCTGTCTGAAGATTTGTGCTTATCACTGATTAACAAGGCTAACAAAACTGGGCTTCTGTTTGCTTTTGGAAACATGAGTAAAAGCTACTGCCTCATTGAGCTTTCTTTGACTGCAAAGAAATGAGAATTTATTTCTTCTAGATTCAGATCTGGCTACTCATGCCTCCATCATTCTGACACTGCCCTTCTACAGTGCATTTCATCTGGGACAACACTGCTTTATTTAATCAGGATATTCAGTGAACTGCAGTGAAGGCACTTAACAGTCACTTAGCATGCTGAATCTTTTCACTTTTAAACTCACTTTCCTTATAATCCATGTCCTAGGAATATTCAAATGTTTAACAGCTCAGATGTTAATACTAGGAGTTTGAAATATTAATTTCATATCATGTTTTAACATCAGAATTACAGATAGGCTCACTTGAGTTTCAAAGATATTAAGTAACAAGTTTATAGTCACAGGCCATATATGATTAAATATTGTCAGCAAATAATTTTGAACCACTAATCAGGACTTAATATATGTGTGAAGTCTAACATGGAAATTTACAGTGCTTATTGTGCTTTATGCTTCTGTGAAACTGCCTTATTTCATACTGATGGATGGAGGTACAGTAAACAATGTCACCTTCATATTTCCTTATGCCTGTGCTGTTTAAAGAGCTTCACTTTCTTTTAAATTTATATGGCTTTATTCCTACACAGGATGTCATCAACTTTTCCCTTCTGAGCATTGTATTTAAAAAAATAGATAATTCAGTGCACTGCTTATTTCATAAGTTTTTGGGGGTACTTTTAAATGTTAGCTTCCCTCACAATGTTTTCATGTCCAAATTTAGGTTTCATTATTTCTATAGAAAAAAAAAACCATACAGCATTGGGTTTTATTAAGGCCATAAATAAAATATTTAAGAGACAGTTTAGGAAAGCATAGCAGAATCATCAGCATACAAGTGGCATTTCTTTCCTTTTGTAAACAGAATATTCTGTCCAACTTTTAAAGCTACCAATGATTCTAGTTAAGGGATGGTACTTTTAGAATGAAAATATTCTGATATGAGTAGTCAATTCTTCTTCCAGGAATAAACTATTCCCAGAAAAGATGAACACCTTTCATGCTAATATAAACACACCTCCATTAAGATTTAGCTCTGGTTTGTGGAAGCTCATTCATTCCTTATGCTGTTCTAAAATTATAGTTACAGAAACCTGTTATGGTGCTTGCTCCTGTAATGTGAAATGTTGATGTTCCTATGCAACTTAAAATTCCATGTATTTGGTTATAATTTTTGATGGCTTGAACTTCAGTCATTGTAAATTGGCACATCCCAAAATAGCACAATTTTCATCTTGCTCCTGATTTATAGCTTGCTCATAATAACAATTTATAGAATAAGGGGCTTATTTTTGCTATGACATAAAGTAATATTTTATAAAGGTCAACACCAATTTTAGCCATGTTTTAATAAGCTGCATAAATTAACTATTTCTGAGTAAAAGTCACAGATTAAAAGGTGAATTCATTGTCATTTCTAGAATTAAGACGCTGGCCAAATATTTGATATTCAGCAGAAAAAAATAGAGCCCTCTGTGAGATCACTGCTTTCCCATGGCTTGTTGTTCAACAAGCCCAGGTGAGCAATACCTGGGGCTATGAAGAGATTGATGAAGATCACTTAAAAGGATGTGTAATCCTGCCATCATCACAGAATTGCCCATTGCTTCTGAAGTGATTAAGGCAAATTTTTCAGATTGGTTTTATCTTCATCTTCTCCTTATTAAAAGAAACACTAAAAATGTAGAGTTAGAGTTCTATCCTGAAATTTTAGCAAGTAACACAGAAATAAATATTAATGTTGGCTGATAATTCTTATACTGAATCTCATTAGTCACTGGAGCTAACCTTTCCTGATCGTTTTTCTGCTGGTCTTGAGTGTGATCTGTGTTCTATGACTGGCAGAGGAAAAAACAAATTCGAAAATGTCCTTTTTGGTAAATAGGAGGGTTGTGTGTTTGCTCTTCAAAAGTCATCATATGTAGCTTTTCATAAGGTCTAGTCTCCTTGGGTCAAAAACAGGTGACTGAAACTTAATAAAAGGGATACTATGGGGAATACAAGGATTACTTGTACCAAAGCTAACTTTATGCTCCCTTATAGGGCCCAGATGATGTGAATGTGAACTCTGAGACTGCAGCCAGATTGCCCTCTAATCCTGGTAAAGTGATAATGCCATTACACTGGATTCTTTTTTCCTTTTCCACCTCTGCCAACCTGAAAATCTCCATTACTTTTTTTCACATATTCCCCAGATTAACATTTTTTTTGCCGCATGCTGCTCTTACTGTCTGTGTTTTAGGGGTCTTGGGCAAGGCATAAGGAGATTCATCTCTTTGGAGGGTATTGCCACAAAAACATCATATCAATTATCTAGGTTTGTCAAAATCAATCATTAGTTTTTATCTTTTGCCTAGTATTTTCACTGAGCTGTCACATATCCCCAGTGTTTGGGGAACAGAGAATTTCAACTCTTGCACCATTTAGGAACAGAACTACTTCTGGACAAATGAGTTTGAACATGAAAACTCAGTCTTTTAAAGACCAGTTCTGAACACAGACATGAATAATCTCTACTTTTTGATTTCCATGAAGTTGTCTTGTTTACTCTCTGCAGGGCTTTGGGCCGGAGCTGATGTGCTAACACAGAGATGCCAAAGATGAGCTTTGGCAGGCAGAATCCCATGCATTCTGGAAGGCAGGTTCAGGCAGCACCTGAGAGCATGTTTCCAGAGTCATTGTCTGCATGGAGAGCGAACAGCTTTTGTGCCAACAGAGGTTACATCCCTGAATACAGCAGAGGCATCAGCAGAGAACATGCTGACACCACAAGAGGCAAGCCATCATTACAACTAATTAGCAGAATTGCATCACTTCAGCTACTAGTGTGGTATGGTAAAGGTACTAGGTTAAAGCCTAATCAAAAACCCAAGATAGAACAGAAGACTAAAAGTCAGATTGCCAAACTGAAGGAAAATAAGAAGAGTTCTGAAACTTCTAGGTCTTTGTGGTGTAGCAACATGCTGATTCTACAGTTGCTATCATTTTATAAAACACATTAGGTTCTATACAGTTGTTAAAACATTTTCTAGTCACCTAAGCTATTTGTTTCTCTTGGGTTTGTCTTTCACTTGATATTTATTTAATAAAAATGCATTTTTTATTTTTTGGCTGATGTCATTTGGCAACTCACAGTTCTAAAATTGTTTCTTTGGCAGACATTGCTGTCAAATGGACTTCAGCTGGACTGCTCAGTAGTTGAACTTGTTCGCAGTAGGAAGTCTATTGCACACAAACCAGCAAGACATGATTAGCAAGTGTCTGTCACAATAGGAAACACTGCCCAAACTACACTTTTCAGTTCCCAGGCAATTTTGTGTGGTAGTATTTTTGGTGAGCTGGTGCGATTAGAATGGGTACATTTTGAATCCAGTCCTCCAAAAATAACTTAGAATCTTCATGTGAGTGGAACTACAGAAAGGAAATGTGTAATATTTTTATACCTTTAATACAACACAGACAAAAACTTGTATCATGAGTGGTATAATAAAGTCAGTCCTAAAAAGCTTTTATGAACAATATCTTTGGTGAATGCCATCTTTGGCAAAGAGATTGAGTGATACTATTACTGTTAAGATTGCACCAATTTTTTTCATTATTTTCTCTTAGTTATAGTATTAACAAAAAACCAAGACAATTCTATTCTTGAATTATCTCTTTTTTTTCCTTATCTGAGGTAGATGTATAGCTTAAAAATAAACATTTCCTTGAAATGTCTTAAAACTATAATCTTTAAAGTACATAAGTATAATTTCAAGTAAAATAAGAGTCTTTTCTATTGATAATTACTATTCAGAAAAAAGTCTTTCAAGTGGTCTAAGCTGCATAGTAACACAGAAATTTTCTCCAAGCTAGATTTTTAGTAAGTGGACTGTTGAAAAATAAATGCTATCTCCATGACATAAGAACATGCTGTCACCTCTAAATTGTCCTCTGCATGTGGGCATTTCCTCCAGATTCTATATCTGTGCATCTGTGAACAGTCTTTAATGAGGTCTTTTTTAGAAATTCAACGTTACAAAAGTCCATTTCTAAGACCATGTAAACTTATCTACAGACAAGACTGGCTGCAGATGGCAATTTGGAAGGAAAAATTTTGCTTTAAACTGATGATTTTTCATAATTTTTTTTCAAACATGTAATTTCCAAATAAACACTGAATTTAAACCATTCCTAGACACAAATACATATTCTGAAATGGTAAAAGTAATTTTAGTGAGAAATAAACTTGGTTCAAGGAACACACATAAATATTAATGTAGTTCTTAAGTTTCCTTTTTATTGTCATTATGAGAAATTTTTTATCATATGACAGAACTTGGTAATCTCACCTATTATGGGCCTTCAACATTTTTTATTTTATGCAATTGAATTTACCTTTAATATACACCTAAAATTTTATTAACATTTAAATCACTGACTTTTATAAACTAAATGTAATGCAAT
>VWYI01041024.1:0-82636 GCA_013399455.1 Anthoscopus minutus
ATATATATATACACACACTTATCTAACTTCAAATTAGTTTGGATTTATTTTCTTTTCCCTCCAGACTGGGTAATATAATGGAAACAGTTCTGGTAGCAATGCTTACCCTAGTACAACCCAGGATGTCAGCATGTGGCAAGGGCACGTTGCTGGCTCATGATTGGTTTGGTGTCCATCAGGTCACAAAGTGCTTTCCTGCGGAGCTCCTTTCAAACTGGTCAGGCCTCAGTGTGTAGTGCTGTCTGTGGTTATTCCTCCACAGGTTCCAGACTTTGTGTTTTCCATCATTGAACTTCATGAAGTTCCTGTTGGCCCATTTCTCTGCTCCCCTCTGAAGGGCACCACTCTTTGGCATATCAGCCTCTTCTGGAAGTGTGTTCTGTCTCATCACCCACATCATTGAAGAAGAGAATTAAAAATTACTATTCTTGAGATTAACTTCAGAAGCAGAGCACTGAGAACTGTCCTCCAGATGGACTTTGTGCTGATCACAACCCTTGGAGCTTGGCAGTTCAGCCAGCTTCCAGACTCCTTCACTTTCCCAGCCCATATTTCACTCTTTTGTGTATGGGGATGTTGTGAGAGGCCATGGAAAATCCAGATGAACATTCACAGCTCGTTTCATCATTTGAGCTCTCGGGTCTAGCATGATTTTCCCTTTTCCTATGATTATTAGGTCTATCGTTTTCTTGACTGCAATACATCTAGAATGCTTTTCTGGTGGATTTGTCCCAGGGCCTGAGGTGAGGTTGAGTAGGAGGTCCCTGGATCCTTCTTCTGACCCTGTTGAAATATGGGGATGATATTTGTTTTGTTCCAGTCCTCTGAAACCTGTCAAGTCACAACCACCTGTCAGAGATTACAGAGAGTGGCCTTGCAGGGACATCAAGCCAGTACCTCAGCACTCATGGGTATATCCCATCAGGTCTCAGGGATTTGTTTATAGCTACTTTAGTTCCATTAAAGATTCTCTAGCCTGATACCCTTTCACTGAGTCTAAGACTTCTCTGTTCCAGATTTAAAATATAAATTTGGACTGTTGAAAAATATGCTGTGAAAGATTATTTATGTTAAAGCACACCAAACCCCTCCATAACATAAATATGCAACACAACAAATATGATGGTAATGACTTTGATGTAGAGACAAATTTTTTTTTCCAGGAAAATAGATATTTTTTCATGTTCTTTAGGAAACATGCTTAAACTGGCAGTGGGTGATAGGCAGCATGTTTTTTGTTAGGTATTTGCCTTTGTTTCCTTCCTTTTCCTATTGGGTTAATAAAGACAAGGTTAAATTATGATCCATAACTCCTTAAGTTTCAAGCTTTCTCTGATTATTAACAAGTAACATTTTTAGTCATGTGTTACTTAAACAGGGGCCAGATATTGAAGTAAGTACTAAGTGCGCTTGAGTATATCTTAAATATGTTTGAACCACTTACAAATAGTCCTACCACATTTTGTTTGATAAATAAAAATGTCTTTCTTTTGGCCCCAGACTTCGTAGGTAGAAAAATAACCCAGATTGCCTTTGGAAAAGGTTTTATCTCACTCTTTTGGAGTATAAGCATATGCTAAGAAGCATATCCCTGGCATACTGAAGTAGTTTCAGGTTTACAGCTGTCTTTATCTGTTCTGCCTTCATAAACAAAAACTGATGCACAGGTAGGTCTCTTGTTGGTCCTTCTCTAAGTTACAGAAGCTTTTAATTTTTTTCTTAATTTAATTTTTATCTAGTATTCTGCATGGTTATTTCATATAGTCAGCCCAATATTGACGTTGAAGTTGGGTAATTCCTGCTTGCTTGTTATCCTCTTGAATTCTCTTAAGTGGATGTGGTTTCACTGTATTTTTTAAGAGGATCAATTAAGATAATCTTGGATTAATCCCATTACACTCTTTGGTCTTATTTATGGATTTCTTTTTCATCAAATTCACGTAAACTGTGAAAAGACGTTATTCTGTTTGTGCTACTGTCATTATCATTTATTCTGATATTTCTCCCCTAAAAAAATGTAAATGTATCCCTCATTGCATTCCACTGTTCACAGATACACAAAAAAGAGACACCAAAGATTTTGATTATGTTGTTTTAAAGTATTGTCTTTTAGGCATCGATCTTACACATAGTAATAAGTGTATCATTACCTTGAAATAATCCTGTCAAATTTGTGGTGCTGTTAAGAAAACTAACTTTAGTTTCAAACTGGAGTTTTAGAATGTTCAAGATGCTAAAAAAAAAGGGACTTTTACCTGACAGCTCTTAGAGAGTTTACGAAAAGAGTCTATGTAAAGCAGGCACATTTACCTATCTCAGTTCAAAACTATTAGCATATCATTTATGGGATCATAAAAAACGCTTCTTGTTGAATGAATGCTTTGATGAGAAACCCTGCTAAGAGCATAGAAGTGAATGGTATGCACTGTAGTATCAAGTTGATCTGTAATCATAATTTTTTGATGTGTCAATATGTAGGGAAGTAATCTGTCTGATTAAAAAAAAAGTGAGTCTGAGTAATTTTCACTGGGTCAATTGCTGTTGCTAATCCAGCGTCTTTGTCAGCTTGCAGGCTTTCTTGTGTGTTGTGTTTTTACACATTTGCTTAAAAAGCAGGTAAGATGATACTGTTAGCACTTTCTGTTCTTGTTTTTTACTTGGAACAATGTGATAGACTTAAAATAGCTGCTTTTAGCGAATTCTATTTTCTATGTGTGTATTTATGGGGAGACAGATGGCCAGAGTAGGATAGAATGACTTTGATTTATTTGCATTAACATTTTTTTTCTTCTGTTTATGGTGTTGTATTTAGTGTCATACAAATTCATTCATGAAATAAAAACTTTGATAGTCTTGGAGAAAAAAAAAATATTTTTTCCTCTCTGAAACATGCTACAAATATTATAAAAAAGTAGTTTATTGTGCTAAGTTTTAAGGAAAAAAATGCCACTTTGTGCTCTGAATATTTAACCAAAGGAAGATCTCCCACTACTATGTCCAGTCCCCAGTATGAGTTAATCTCCTGTGGTTTATATTTGGATTACAAGAATGATTCTTTCTTGCAAGTTTGTGGATATTTCCTAGTGGAATATCTTTGCTGTCTTTCTTCTTGCTCATACCATGTGGCTTTAAATTTTGCATTCTAACTCCCTGTTTCAGACCATTTTTTTTTGTCAATATTACTTAACAAAATTTCCTACAGACTCAAGTAATAAATCTCTGGCTATCAGTGGGAGTGTTGTCCTTAGGAATGCAGGGCGGTAACTGATGAGCACCTTAGACTTGCAGTGAAACCTCATCTAATAATACTGTTCCTAGCAACTGGCACACGAGAATACTCCAGGACTGGGTCCTGCAGGCAGTCAACATGATAAAGAGGATTAATTCCAGTAAATGAACATATGTATAAGGACTAAGATCTTTGGTAGTCGTGTTATGCAAACATGCTTGTGTTTGCATAAACAGTTTATAATGATTTTGTCTCATAGATTTTCTTTTCAGTGTTTCAAACTACTACAGCATTGGGAAAACTATTTGTGTATTCCAACCCTAGTACTTAAAACATGTGAAGTCCTCCGAGAACTAACACTGCATAGTCCATAGTGTGTGGCATTGCTTTTTTGTTGTTTCTGTTTAAGACAGAATAGTTGAAATAATTATTAAAGCTGCTTTTTTTCTTCACTTTGGTAAGAAGGTCTTTACGTTTTAGCAAGCCTTGCGTTGTGACAAAGAGGCAAACCCCAAATTGTACAGTATTTTTAAAGGGTTTAAAAACAAAAGTCTAGTGGGAAGAGCAGCCCCGTCTAACTCCATGGGGGGAAAAAACCCAAACCAAAACATAAACCACAAAACAAACAAACAAAAATCAACAACAAAACAAAAACAACATAGCCTCCTCCCTAAAGCCCCCCCCAAAAATACCAAAAACAAGAAGAAAACAACAACAAAAAACAAACAAACCAAACCAAAACCAAACAACAAAAAACACCCACGAAAAAACCCCCAAGAGCCGATGCAATGTTTTTCCTCGCTCCTTCAGAAAACCGAAGCGTCTGCTCGCCGCTGGCCCGGCTGTGTTTGTGGTATCGAAGCTGGGATGCCGGAGGTGCAGCCCCTGCGCTCCCGGGCAGGGCGGTGTTGCCGCGGGAGCTGCTAGGCGCTGTGCGACGGAGAGGGGCACAGCGGGCAGGCTCTGCCCTCGGCCTTTCCCGGCCCTTCCCGGCCTTTCTCGTCCCTTCCTGGTCTTTCCCGGCCCTTCCCGACCCTTCCCTGCCCGCCTGCCCCGGCAGGTCCCGGCTGGGCTGGGGGCAGAGCTCCCCGGCCCCTCCGCGCAGCCAGCGCACGCTCCCCTTTCGCTCTCTCGTCCTTTTCCCCAGCGCACGGGCGGCTTGAAAATCGGAAATGATCTTAATTAAATGTTTTCTGTACGGAAACAAGCGGGCTCTTTTTGTGCGCGAGGCGAAGGCAGCAGACCTTATCACAAAAGACAAAAGCAAATATTTATCAGGGAACAAAAGATGTCCACGGCTGCTTGCAGCGGGGGAGATTTTTCTCTCTCTCCCGGTGAAGATGCTTAACAGCGTAAGATGTTTATCGGGACTCCTTGTTGAAATTCTTTGTTTCCCGGGAAGATCTACAAACGAAACTGTTCTTTCTGTGAAGCACATAATGAAGCCCATGAGTTAAACTGCAGAGAATGCAAACACCTGCTTGTCCCTCCGTTGGTTTTGCGTTACAAGGACTTGTCTGTTCCCCATGATAATGGTTTGGGGGCTTGGTTTTGTTTAATTTTTTTGTTTATCCTGTGTGGAGATAAATGGTCATCTTGCTTGTCTTCACTTTGTGTCGCTTCTGATGCAGCGATTGTGTCCGTTAATGGAATACCATGTTAAAAGTATTCCTTCTTCAGAATCCTATGTGTCATCAAGTGAATAAGCTATTACATTTTATTTCTTTCCCTGTCTTGGTTTATTTTTGTATGTTCTTTTTTTTCATAATGCTCTCTTTGATGAGCTAGATGTCTTACAACTATATTTTCAGCCATGAACAAAAGGGAGGAAACGTTAGAATCCACGCAACCCCTTCCAGCACTTTTGCCTGTTCCCCTTAACTATTTCATACGTGGAAATACAGTATTTCAGATGAACTTAAATGCTGATTATCCAGTGTTTCATACAAATTTGTCCCTAATACAAGTTTTAGGTGGTATTTGAAACATGCAAACACTCTTATGAATATTCATGACCAAAAGCTGGGTTAGCAGTTAACTACAAAATCTATCATAACAATTTAAGTTTTTATAATATAAACCCCCACTTTCTCCAGCTTGTGAAGAGGCTACTTGTGATTAAATTTTATTCATATGGCAAATATTCAGTCTCATAATAAGCATTGTAAGTTGATGTTATTGTATAGGTTTCTGGTACTGGACAACATAATTCATAGTAGTGGCTCCAATCAGTATTTGGGTTTTTTTATAGTTCATAGGATTTGAGGAATACTTTAAAACACTTTTCTACAACAATTTAGAAAAGAGCTTTACAATGACAAAGGCTTTTAAGTACAATACTGTAAAGTTAAAGTACTGTGTCATAACAGAAGTGCTATACCCAGATAGGGCTTGTCTGGTGTTTTAATATATTTGATAAATATTGGGGGTAGGGGGGATGCCTGGTTCTTCACATGACTATACTTGTAGATAGTCCTATTTTTCTGGGAAAATATATTCAAAGTGGGACTCCTGGGAGCAAGCACTTGTGGAACTTAAACCTTTCTATTTCATATACATCATTACATTTTAAACTAATAATGGAATATAAAGCTTTGTACTGGGAAACAGACTGCAGTATGGCTTTTATTTCTTTATTAATGACCATAATATTTTTCTCAAACTTCTCTGAAACTTCACAGTACTGCCAGTTTTAGAAGAACAATTCCTAGGCGTGTTTGTAAATTATTTACCTTTGTACAAACCTTAAAGATATAAGTTTTAATTAAATGAAATTATTTTAGTTCTAAATTGGCAGAATAGTTCTTAGATAAAGATGCTCTATGATTCTTTATTTTCATGTGTATATTTCAATTCTGATTACATAGCTTGCATTCTATTTTTCTTTTGTTACTGAGTCCAAAGAGTTCAACATTATTTTCTTAAAGTTGTATAGGGAACCAGTAAATTAGATGGTCTCAGGACTTTCTTAAAACAGGTGAAAATATTTTTTTTTAATTTTTCCTTTCTCAGTTCAGAGTTTTCTCTTTACTTAACCGGAGATAGAGCATGTTCTATGATAATTTGCAAAATTTCTCTCATACTAAAGATGTTTGTATTTCTGCTAATACTAGAATGTGTGTCTGGAAGCTAAAAAATAAATAGAATATATAGTATTGAGATTTTTTCCATTTCATCAAATAAAATTTTTGTCTAGGCTATCTTGGATTGAACTACTATCATTTTCTTAGGACCTTTGGCAAGACACAAGTACTGCAGTAGAAAGATTTATTCTTCATAAACACAGAGTATATTCTGTAGACATATATTCTGTAAAATATTAAATGCCATATACTTCTGGACTGCTTTTGCTCTCAAGATAAGTTTTTTTCTTAAAAAAGAAAAAAAGAATCTGAGACTGCTTCAACTTTCTTTTCTTACAGCAAATGCATTATTTGAGGATTTTATTGTTTTGAGTTTTATCAATATGATAGAGAATTATTTTTTCTGCAGAAGCAGGAAAGTAGAAAGAAGGAGGGGGGAAAAGCATAATGCCAAGTTCACAGAAAAAGCTTATCTTTTAAAATAACTTACCTTCTTACTTAATTCTGTCTGATACCATACCCATAATATTTTTTACCTATGTATGAAAGGATTTGTAATGGTCAACATAGTCAACAACTGAAAAATAATCAACCATACTGCTGTGGAAATAATTTAACTCCAATATTAGGAAGTCATTTGTACAATGTAATGCATTGTTGCTGGTGATAGCAATGCTGTCCATTCTATAGGGTGGGTGACGGTACAAAAACAAATTTAAAATTTATTTTCCAATGCAAGAGAAGTATTTAAAAGTGAAAGTGAAGGATATTAAAATATGAATACTTTTGGTACAGTTTTGTACCGATGGGACTGTAATTGGTGACATGGGAATAGCATATATACTGAAATATTTGAAATGCTAATTCATTTTTTGCTTCAGTTTTCCAACTGCCAGCTGTAATTATGGATCTCATTTAACAGATGCTAACACAGGGAGTAACTTCACTCCTGGAGTAGTCCCACTGAGATATGGAAGTAAAGTTAAGGCTCAGGTGCTTCAACATTGGTGTAGGTACAGTTCTAGGAATTTGTTGAATGCTACTATTAAAGACTGTCTGGTGCCTAGGTTATAAACCATTTGCATTTTGAATATATTTAGGTATATATAAACTAAGTTATGAACTGATATTCTTTATCAAGGTAAATGGAGGCTTTTAAATTTAAATTTATCACTGCTTACAATCTTTAAAATTTCATTATTTGTTGACAGAGGTGAATGAATCTGAAGTGGTTTTTAGATCCACAGCGCTCTCATAAAATTTGAGAGATGAATGTGAAATGGTTTATGAAACTATTTCAATTAGTTTTATATTATACTATTTTCCAGTGGGATGCATTATATACAAAGAAGTGTTCCAATAACAGTAACTGTGTGTCTAAATTTCTTCAAGTCTTCTTTTTGAATTTTCGAGAACATCTGAATAAAGCATCTGTTTAAAAGAAGATCTATGCATTCAGGCATTCAGTTGGCAGGATGAATGGAAATAAAAACTTCAGGCTTTAATCTGTGTCTTCCCTCTGTGAAAATGGTAGAAACACATTACAAAAAATAAAACTCTCTGTTTAAAAAAAAGCTAAAACTCTCTGTTTTATTCTATTGATTATTAAAATATAAAATCAACTTAATACACAGAATAAATTTTGGTTTTTGTTTGTTGTGTTTTTTCCAACCAATATTTAAATATATATACAATTATAGTTCCATTTTTATTTACTGGAAGATCTATATTTCTGTTCGGTGGGAAACCCTATCTTATTCAATCCAGTCCAGAAATTTAATTTTGAACTTTCAGGTCAAATTAAATGTCTATGTAATTGTAAAATTAAAAATCATTAATATCTTGAATTACTTCAGTCCCACGTGACTTTTTAACAAGGATTTAGTAGGAATGGATCCAAATATGTTCAGTATAATATTAATAGAAATTACTTTAAATTCTTTTAAATTTCCTGTGCAACAGGAAATATTTTCCTTTTCTTACACTTTCTGGCTGTTGAACAATTCTTCAAGATTTTGTAACAGTGATACGATTTTGTATATTTTTGGGACAGGACAATTTTTTCCTTCACTGTAAGGACAGAAAATCCTGAAAGTACAAAAAAGTAAAAGCCCTGAAGGAATGCACTAAACAGTAGAACAAATCCTCCTTAATTCCTGAAAAGAAACTA
Organism: Anthoscopus minutus; assembly: GCA_013399455.1. NCBI lineage: Eukaryota > Metazoa > Chordata > Aves > Passeriformes > Paridae > Anthoscopus > Anthoscopus minutus. Next base: position 8,483 of record VWYI01041024.1, read on the forward strand.
AGCTTATTATCTTGTGGTTTTGTGGTTTATGTTGTTTTGTTGTTTTTATTATTAATAATATTATTTTCCAAAGTGATTTTAAGATGCTTTAAAGGTTAGTGGGAAAACAGAAAGGACATTTGAAGCAACATCTGGATGCTTTGGAATAAAGGGAAGAAGAGCCCGGTTCTGTGCTTCTTTTTGAAACTTTAACTTGGACAAAAGTGTTTTTGCATTTGTTCAGATGCCTTTTTTCTTCTTGCTTTGAAAGGACTGTAACTGAGTAGGGACTTTTTTTGATAAGAACTAATAGAAGTGTAATTATAAAAGGGTGAGTAGAGATTAGAGATTACAAAAGATTGTGTTGTTGCAGGTTTTCTAAGTTAATCAGTCATTATTTTTAAATGTTTTTGCTCTCCTTATTCAAGTCCAAAAAATGAGGGTAAGAGTGAGGCAGTACTTAGAAGGTTCAGGTGAATTTTCAGGCTGAATGCAAAAGCAATAAAAGGTATAACAGGAAGCTTCATATTGCTTCACATTAATGTTCAGGGCCAGACCAGAACTATGGGAAGGATAAAAGAGTGGGAAGTAATTTGTGTCTGGTCTAACATGGATTTTGAAAGACACAACATACTATCTTTTTAGGCATTAATAAGGATTAAGTAACAAAACAATAAAAAACATAGTAATCCTTGCTTTGTCAAACAGTGAAATTTATTTGCTTGATTTTTTCATGCATTTTCCAAGATTGTTTCCTGTGCAAATTCAGAGATGGAACTGAGGTGGCTATTTTAGGGAAGATAAGCCCCCCTATTTTTCAGCCCTTTGTACTTTCCATCTCATACTATTACAAGTTCTTATTTTGATACTTAGTTGTTAGAGCCAAAAAAGTATAGGAGAGATCTTCATCTTGCCACTGTGCTTTGCTTTATACAGCCATGTTTGTTTTCTTGGTGTGTGAGTGGAAGGTGGCAGCAGTTTAATCGAGTCGGTGTATGATGGCTTTGGGAGGTTTTAGCCTTTCACTAATTCCATGAAGAGAAGGACCAATCCCATACCTGCAGCATCTGGATACAAAAGCCATGAAAATGCTTGCCTCTTGGGTAGGATTCCAAATCAGTGGTGACCTATTCAGGCCAGAAGGGAAGAGACTCTCTGGGTGGAATTTTGGAATGACCTTAAAACTTGAGGAGAGCAAGTGAATGGTTTTGGTGAAGAAGCCAGGGCAGGAAATATTCCAAGGTATTTGCCTAGCTGTGAGGAGGACTTTGTTTTTAATTATAGGAATGGGGCAACAAAACAGGGAGGATTCAGGCATTTGTTTTCTCTGTAGCCTGAGTAGTACCAGAAAGGTGCTTCTGTTTTGTATGCAACATCAGGAACAGAATAAATGTATTTGGCTTAAGGATGTCACTAGTAGCTATATTGTAGTGGAAGATGTTAAAAAACTGCATGTTGTGGATCAAATTAGTTTTGAATTGATTTGTTTTCAAATTGGTTTAGCCATTCAGATTCAATTTTATCTGTGACACTGAGGGGTTTCTAGACAACTCTTTCCTGAATAACACTGTGGAGCTTTTTGGCATTATACCCAAATTAACAGCATGCTGCGTCATTAAAAAATAAAAGAGCTGCAATTTTTTTCTTGGTGTAGGTTTCTATAAAGCAATAAAGACTCCCTATGTTGATTACAAGTATTATAAAGTGTTTACTTTGCTCTATAAACTTGGAGCATTTAATGTTTGGATATATTGTATGTGGCCTCTTAAGACCTTTTCCATTGTTCTGCTTGTATCTTGTTCGATGAGGGTTTCAGGTCTCATGCAGGAGAGATTTTTGAAGGGCAAAACCAGTGTGCCCTGCAGAAAAAGCAAAGGCAATGAAGGTATTTGCAGGCAGGATACAAATACATTAGGAATCTTGCCTTTAGTGATGGAAAGTTGCAGTTTGGCTGTGCCCTCATTTCTCCTATTTTAAAAAGGAATTAAATTGGCCTAGCATGGAAACCAGTAACACTGTTCTTTATTGCTACATTGAAATACTAGAATTTATTTGTTATGTGAGATTTGGTCATTATTAGACCAAACACAAGTTCCTCTGTTTCCAGTTCTAATGATTGTTCAGAGAAATCTCCAAGCTTCATACATTCTATGTGTTCCCACTTCTCAAAATTATTAAGAATGCCATGTAACTTCCCAGTGACGTCTGTGCACACCAAACTTCTTCCAGCATAATCGCATATGACCATAAAATTTTTCCCAATTAGAAACTTGACATCCTATGAGTTGTAGAATGGTCTACAGCTGGCTAAAAGCTTCTCAGAAGTATTGCTAAAAATGCCTTTTTCTGGTTCTGTAATAAAGGAAAAGGCAAGGATGAACTATCCCTGCCTTGGGCAGGAGGGGAGCTGGCACTGGACTTGATCTGTGGGACAGTGCAAGAGAGTGCATTTCTCAAGTATTAGACTTCAGCTACTCACTGAAGCTTGCTGAAAACCAAGAATTTAGTTTAATGAAATAGTTTTGTGCTGTTTAATTTTGCTTTTGCATTTCATTGCAACAGAAGCAAGGTTTTCTTGCCTTTTGGTGTAGCACATGGGTAAAGGGTATATCATATGGGACTAGGAGAAGCCATCATGGTATAGCTGGTAGACTGGAATCCCATCCTGTTCATGCATGTGCATGACCAGGGCAGGGATATAGATCTGAAGCACCAATTATGTTTTCTGAAAATGAAGAAGTTCTACTTTATAAAATATGTTCTTATGAAATGCTCATATTTTTACTTATTTAACTGTTTATTTTTACTGGTTCATTGTTGGTAGCATTCAGCAGATCACTTTATGCCATATCCTACTCCTATGCAGGATTATTTTCAAGATATCATTCATGTTGAATAACACAGTTTCAGACAGAACTGACATTTATGAAAAATAGAAATATGAGTGCTAATGTTCTTAATGTGAAATTCTGGAGGCAGTTAGTAAGAAAGTTTAATCAGCCATTAAATAATCAATAGTTACTAGTTCACAGAAGGTTTATCAAAATTTTAATTTCTTTGGTTCAAGGATATTGGAAAATAAATTTTTCAACAGCCTTGAGGAGTTAGAAACCTTACTCCTATTGAATTTAAAAGTAATTTGAACTTTTCCTTACCTCAGGCTTCCTTAATAATCCCAGCATGCATGGGTTGCATCTGCTGTTCTTTTACCACTGAAAGCATTGAATTGTGGATTCTAGATTTCTAGTTCTTCAGAAATATATAGATCTGGATAACAAGAAATGAAGCATTCTCAGGTTTGAATTCTTAGAAAACTTTGTAGAGAGACTTAAAAATATTGCATAATGAGTAAATCCAGTTTGATTTTTCTTCTTGCTTGTCTTTAAGGTCCATATAATTCTGTGAAGAAGACCACGTGTTAAGGATTTAATTTTCTTTTTTGCTTGTTGCATAATTTAGAAAAGAGAACTCCTTTTACTAGGAAAGAATTATGATGTCAAGACTCTGTACTGATTTATTTCTTTTTCTATTCATATTGCCAACAGAAAAAGTACTTGCCATCTCTTCTCTCTCTAGATATCTAAATGTATCTTTGGACTTTATCTTGAATTACTCTGGAAAGAATTCAGATTAGCTTAATAGTCAGTCACTATTTTTTACTTTATTATATTGAGGTAATCAGTCTAAATTTTCTGGGAAAAACATTTTCAGTGAATAAAATTTTCTGAGTATATATGTTACCTTCGCTTTTATTTTCATATAATCAATAATTCAACCGCCTTTCTCAACTCTTTGACTCTTATGGCTTCTAGGTTATCCTTCACCTTCCTTTACTTCAGAAGCCGTTCATACGGATTCATGTGAAACAGCTTGCAGAAAAATATAATAAATTGTTGTGTTTCACATTTTGAAGCACATGAACCTGTTTCATTTCAGATGAAACAAATGTGGGAAGTTTTCCCCAGCCAGGCATCCAAACCACAGAGGCAAACTAGAGTTGAAATATTCATAGCATGGGCATCAGGTCCTCAGAACCAAGATGTAGCCAGAATCCCTCTGTAGCTTGGCAGGTGGAGCATTTCCTTGAAAAGGGGCTTGTGTGTATTGACCTCTTTATGCACAGAAAAGACCATCATACCATCTGAGCAACTGGTCAAAGAGTTCTGTATTTAAAATAAGAAAAAAAGATTTGGAGGAATGAGCCAACAGCATTGCCCTTCCCCTTCCATGCTTAGCCTGACTTGTAAAGTGAAACTGGTAAGGTGTAAGGAAACACTGCTGAAATCTGGCCCCTCTACATCATCTCCTGGAAAAAGGTGCCCTCCTGCTGTTCCGAGTGAAACGTATGAGAGGTAGGATTAAGTCATGTCCTTAGTATTCCCTATTGCCCAACTGGACACAGTGATCTGATAAACATGCTGACTTTTGTACTGTCTTCTTCCTTCCCTCCCTTCCTTCCAATCTCCCTCTCTTCCTCTCTGTCCCATCCAGCCTTTACTTCTGACCAAGTATTGTTGAAGGACAGAAGGGAGAAGGAGTTCTTGCCCTTTTCCCTGAGCTGACCATGGGATGTACATCAGGGTCCCAGCCCCAGCTTGCTTGGGCTGCTGGGAATGCGACCGGCAGGTGATGTGACTCGGTTTGCCGTGCCACCCTGAGAGTTCAGGATGTTTGTGCTGCATCGCTCCTACAGAATGAGTGGGAAGTGAGTTAAGGGTCAAACTCCAGATTTAGAAATGCATAGTTCTAGTCAGAAAGCAGCCTTTGTCTCTGTAGATTATGAATACTGCCAAGTAATGGCAAAATAGGAACAGCCCATCATTACCAGGCAGTAGGATGAGACCTGTGGGGAGGGCAGTTTTCTCCCATCAGGAGATGGGATGTATTTAACATGGATAGGGAACAACTGTGAATCTGCTGCAGTAAGCCAGAAGTTCCATCATCAGATTCTATCATGTAGGAGCCCTTAAAAAATTCCTAAGTGTCCTTCCATCTGCTCTGCTCCAAACTAAAACATGCTGCAGAAGCCTATCCATCTTGTCCGAAGTTGGCATTTTTAAAAGCACAAAATAGTAATATAAGAATGATTTGCCTCTTGAGAAACATTTCCTTTTGATAATTAGATAACAGTAGAATAATAGAGACCTTTCAAAGCATTTATGCAAAAAAGCTTAATATTATTAAGCCCCAAATGTAGTCTAAATTCAAAAGGCAATATTGGTACTGTCATTTGTGTATCACAAGACCACAGCTGTAGATCAGAAGACAGACGTGCTCCTGGCAAGTGATGGGTGTTTGTGAGCAGGAACTTCCTGGGAGATATTGACCAGGTCATGGGCAGCTGCTCGGAAATTTGTTAAGTAGTCTATCTAATATGTCCAAGGAGTAGCACATCCGAATCAATCGGTCCAAATGCCTCAGGAATATCAATAAAGAGATAATAAATCTGATAATTCTCTGTGATTTGCCCTGGTGTGAAGCTACCAAGGAAGCCTTGTACAATATGAAGATTAATTCTAGTACACATTTGTTAGGGTGACAAATGTTCTGTGCCAGAACTGTGGCTGGTGAAAAATTAATTTCAAATTAATTTCAAACTTCATTTTCTACAATAATCTGCTGTCATAAAACTAAATGGCAACAAATGGCAATTGCTGAGAATGTTTTCAAAAGGGAACTAGACCCATTTACAGAATTGAGTTTTCCAGCTTTATTTTTTCTTTTGAATCTCATCTTCAGTATGTCTGATGGTTTGAACCATGGGTCTCTTGTGATTTAGTCTTGTATCCATGTAAGCAGATACCCAGACATGACAAACACGTTGGCACCACTGTGTTTTAATATCTTCATTCACTATACAGACAGATTTGGTTATGTGAACCCTCAGCAGGTTTTGCAGATGACACCAACCTGAGGGGCATGGGTGACACACCCGAAGGATGGGATGCCATCTAGGGGGACCTTGACAAGCCCAAGAAATGGCCCATGGGAATCTCCTGAGGCTTAACAGACCAAATCCAAGCTGCTGCCCCTGGGTCAGGACAATGCCCTGTAGCAGCCCAGGCTGGGCACGAACAGGCCCAGAGCAGCCCTGGGAGAAGGCCCTGGGGTGCTGGTGGGTGAGGGGCTGGCCATGCCCCGGCCGTGTGCGCTGGGAGCCCAGAACCCCCTGTGTGCTGGGCTGCACCCAAAGCCCCGTGGGCAGCAGGGCAGGGAGGGGATTCTGCCCCTCTGCCCCCTCTGCTGAGACCCCACCTGCAGGGCTGCATCCAGCTCTGGGCTCCCAGCACAGGGAGCACAGGGAGCTGCTGCAGCCAGGCCAGAGGAGGCACCAAGGTGAGCAGAGGCATGGAGCAGCTCTGCTGGGAGGGAAGCCTGAGAGAGCTGGGATTGTTCAGCCTGGAAAAGAACATGCTCTGGGGTGATCTAACTGTGGCCTTACAGTGCCTGAAGGGAGCCAACAAGGAAAGATGGAGAGACACTATTTAAAAGAGCCTGGAGTGATAGGACAAGGGGAAATGCATTCAAATGCAAGTTAGATATTTGGAAGAAATTCCTTACTGTGAGAGTGGTGAGGCTCTGGCACAGGTTTTCCAGAGAAGCCGTGGCTGCCCCCTCCCCAGAAGTGTTCAAGGCCAGGCTGGATGGGGTTCTGAGCAACCTGGGATAGTGGAAGGTGCACCTGCCCATGGCACAGGGTTGGAACAAGATGATCATTAAGGTCCCTTTCCAACTCAGGCCATTCTATGGCTCTAGAAGTTAACATTTGAGATTCATGAAAGGGATTTATATTATATTAGGATCATTATATTTGTATTTGTGCAAACCTAAAATATGTACTACTTTCAACTGAAAAATAAATTTATCTTGTAGAAATGGTTATTTAATTTCAGATAAATCAATTATAAGGAAAAATATTTTATTTCTGCTCTGTCAGGAGGCACCTGGTTTGCAAAATTCTTAGAACAGATTATTGAAAAATATTTATTTCCTATCTTCAATCCTGGAAAGAATTTCAAACTCAAAAAGACACTTTGTTGCAAGATATTTTCTCCTTGTCTTAAAATGATAGAATTTAACAGTGATCTGCATCCCTTTAATTGATATAGGTGCTAGTGGGGTTCTGCTGCTCCAAACAAAGAGGTTTAAGAGAGATATGAAATAATTAGTACTTAATACAATAAAGTACTAAATTAATCACTTGTAAACTTGATTATCACTCTACTGAAGTTATACATATTTACAAACTATGTTGAATTTGGTTCAAAACCTTTTGAAAAGTGAATGCCTTAAGTTAATGTTTATACATTTTGTGTATTTTTTTTTAATTGGCTTTGTCTTTCTTGTGATCTCAACTTGCACCAAAATAATCATCTCCTCCCTGTCCAGTTTCCCTTCTTTGTGTGTTCATATTGATTGTATACAACAAGTCTGTGTGGATTTAGGAGCAGTTTCTACTTTGGTTAATGCATTATCAAAAAAATTAATGAAATTCCAGTTATGTGACCATCAATTTGATCAATGTAGATCTCTTCATTTCTGTCTACTTCTACAGTGCTTGTCTTCACACTTCTACAATTAGGTGGTTGGAGTCATCATCGCTTGAGGTACCCAAGATGCAACTGGACATGGTACTCAGTGCCATGAAAAAGTTGAAAAAGCAGTGATTACTTTTCCACTATAAATGTGGGATATTTTGAAACTATTATCATGGTAGTCAACATTCTATTGGATACTTGCCAAATAAATGAAAGCTTACAAATTTTTCTTTGTTTTTACTTCTAAACTGTTATAAACTCTCTACTTCTAAATAATGAAAATCAGTTTTTCAAAGAAAGACACTATATTATATTTGTAAATATAATCCATAAAAACGTGGCTTGAAATCTAGAAGTCAAGTAGAGTTTGCCAGCTTGAGGAGGGGAAAGGTTTTTTGTTTGTTTCTCCATTTGTTTTTGATGTTGTTTTTCTAATTATTTTTTCTTTGTTGTGAAACACTGAACTGTACAAGGTTGACTCAAATTAAAATAATCTTGGAATTATACAGTGCAGTGTTTTTACAGATCTTTGTTTCTGAAAGATCTGTGCTTTGTTTTTATTTTACAGGACTGGAAAGATTTTCCATAGATGTCAGCTTCTGTCTGCTTTGATGCTCCACTCTGAGTGATGCCATGTTCAGCACTGAGTAGTTCTGGCAAAGGAGAGCGGCTTCTCAGAATGAAGTAGGTTTCATTCTTTTCCACAAGGCCTGATGAAGTTCTTCATAGTCACTTTTCTGTTTAATATAAGTGAAGTCAGATATTCCAAGTCTGACTTCACCTTGACCTGTCATTGGTTTTGGTGGCTTCCTCTGTGTTGTTATTTACCCAACAGAGTAATTAATGAGTCCAGGTGTTGTAGTGGGCTACAACGTTCTGTGAGCTTTCATTCGTGTCACAGTTTGGTTCCAAAGCATTCTTGGGCTGCTGTGACTGTTACCTGTGACTGCAGGTACACTCTGTAGTCCCTGTGCACGTGTCATCATTAGTTAGCCTTCCACAGCCAAGATTATTTCCTAACAGAATTGTTTCAGGAGACTGTTTTGAGGAAGGCTGGCATATAATTATAATTATAATTATAATTATAATTATAATTATAATTATAATTATTATTATTGTACATAATCTCTGGTCAAAGTGCAGCGCAATGAATAGGTACTGCCTAAAGGCCTTGGTTTTCCTTTACTATTTTCTCACTCGTGGTACATGACATATTGAGGTGAGAGTTTGTTACTTAAACATGGGACTGGTAAATATGACACAAAACATGCAATAGACCCACAGCCATCTGGAATGGCAGCTGAGCCCTTGGCAGGATTCTGTAGAATATGCAAAATGCATGAGCTGCCTATGCTTAGCAGTTCTATCCTATATGTTAGACTTCTCTTTCAGGAAACTGTAAAAACTGGTTCAGTGTGGATTATGATGGATTGTAATCTCAGATTCAGAGGTGATGTTGGAAGTGAGATCTGCAAGGAAAGAAGGGTTGAAAGGAAGCAAGTAAAGCAACAACTAGGAAGGTGCTGGACAGTAAGGGAGGCTTAATTTCTCTTATTTTCCATTGACTGCTTTTCCTACGTATATTCTTCATGAGCTAGCAACCTTCAAGTGAGTGACATCTTTTCTGAGTGTTCTGTAGTTCATTATTTCACAAAAAGAAATGTATTAATTGCTCTTTCTTGTACTGCATCCCCTCACTGTGTACCAAGTGTAAGGGAGACTATTATGGTCAATATCTGACATGTGGAACTAATTTGCCTCTGCTGGAGTTCAGGGAGAGGGCTATTACAGTGGATGGAAACATTAGGAATTATAGGCACCTCACCTCATGATGCTTCATTTGTAGTTTACATTTGCGATGATATACTATGGATAAAATATGGGGACCACATCCTGGCCTCATTGAAATCAGTAGGAGTTTTTCTCTTAATTTCAACTAGGCCATGACCCTGGGAATCTCTACTGGCTCCTGGTGAAAGATTTGTTCTTTTCCTGCCCCTAACTAGACCTCCTCTGAGGACTTAGTTTTTAATATTGCTACCAAATCTGCTTCTTAGGTAAGAATTCTCTCTTATTGAAGTTTATTTGTACTTGATTTGGGATATCCTATGCTTGAAGGAAAACATGTTTCTATACCTGTGTTTTTCTTTCCTTAAATATGACAGTGTCATTATGGGCAATGATAGGCTTAATCTTAGGAAATAATATCTGATGAAAAGATAAAGGACTTCAGAATAATTTACCAAACGATAGGGTAGCAATCCTACAGGTAATATGCAAGAACTGTGCAACCCTGAGAGGAAGACTAGATCACTTAATAGCTCTTTAATATCATCAGTTTCTATGACTGCAAATTCCTTCATGAGTTTATTGTGGATTTTCCCCTTACTAACTGTTTGGATTTGATAAGTTTATCTTTGTCCACAGATGAAAATATGTATTTTAGTATTATTCTTACAGTAGTAATAGACTCTTTGACACTCCCACAGCTGGAGCATGTGCTGCCCAAAGGTCATTCATAACTTACAAATCCTTTGACTAAAGAGCACCAGAATTCTTAATTTCTACTTTTTTTTTTCAATAAGCTTATCAGTGGAGCTCTTTGCTCTAATATATTCTACTTATTGAATAGCACAGGCATAAGAGTATATTAAAACTGTTGTGTGACATGTGAAGCTAAATTTTGATTGTCAAAAATATGAACACTACACCAAAGCTATTTCTGACTCATATTTTCTTAATGCAAGTATTAATTGCTTCTGAAAAAGGGGCAGATATGAAAGGCTGACTGTGCTCTCATCTGATATCTGATTCATCACATATCAGATGAGGTTCATCAGCTCCTATTGGAAGTTTCCTTCTATTAGTGTACCTTGTTTTAGAAATTTTACGATGTTTTTCATTAAAAATCTCTTCCATTTTGGGCTGGGTTTTAAGAAGTACACAGTTTATGCAGTGTATGTGTCCATATGCATCTGTACGCTCTGTTGGGGGTTTGAAGCTGAGTGGCAGAGCTACTGAAAATCTTCTCTTCTGCGTGTTCCAGCCCAAGTGCCCATATGAATGTTCTGCTATGCTTTGTTACACCAACTGACAAAACTGTGCTGGGAAGGAAGGCCATGAAGGTATTAAGCCATTTTTTGCCTAGTCCTATGGTGCTAATGTACCATTTTATGCTCCCCGCATTTTGCATAATTTCTTTAAAACTGTGTAAAACCTCCCCATTTTCCATCTTGAGTTCCTTTGCCTTTACTCTTATAAATAAATATCCTGGCTCTGGCACTGGCTCATGTCTAAGATGGTTAACAGTGCAGAGGGGATGAGGATAAAGTATTTTCACCAGGTAAGAACATGATGTCTGTCTACCACAGGTGTTGCTGCCTTTAGTTCCCTGTGCTCTTCCTGGTGTCACTGTTTGTCACCTTCTGTACTGAACTGTGAGAGATGTTTAGGGCACTCATGTTGAGTACATGTATATTATATAAGTAATGCAACAGAATATTGAGTCTTGCTTGTTCTTGTTACTTTTGGATCAACTCACTGAATCTGTATTAATATTCTGCTTTATTAATTAACTTGCCAAAGCAAACCGCTTATTCACCTGAAAGAGTAGCAGGAAAACAAGGCCCTACTGTTCTCCTCACAGTTGTTCCAGATCGTCAAGTATTTGAAGTATCCTGTAGGTATAGTCATACACTAATTTGTAAAAAAATATAGTATAAATAATTTTTATAGTATTATACAGTATTATATAGTATATATAATTTTTAATACAAGACTTTGTAGTGATAAAAATGTTTGATGGAGGGAAAATGATTCACTGCAATTTGTAACTTGGAGAACACAATCCTTTTGACTCCTTTTTCTGTATAATCCAAAGAGTTCATCTATTGCACAATGTTCATTTTTAATTAAACATTTTATCCTAGCACAGCCTTTTATTGACATTCCTCATAATAGAGCTGATGAGATCTTGACCTGCTCTTCAATACAGCAATATATAACTCAATACTCTGGCATGCACTGTTCCCTTCAGAATTAAACACATGATTTTCTGATTTAATTTTAAAATATTATGTACTTTTGGTCCCATTTATTTACTTTAACTTCCTAGATGTATGTCCCTTTTGACTCATGCATTTTGGATGCAACCATTTCTTGGGCTATCACTCCTGTTTGCTCAGACTTTTAGCTAGCTGGACCACTTTATTGAATCTTTCCTTTCTTTCATTTATTTTTTAAAATTTTCAGTAAGAGGTGATTTATCACCTAATCTTGTTTCCTACTGTACAATCTTGTTTCCTACTGTACAATCTTGTTTCCTACTGTACCTTTTGTGTACAATTTTTTTCTAGGTGTGCTAACTTCACTGACTATTGCCTTAATCACAGCTTTATAGAATTTCTGCTACAACAGAAATTTCTTAAGATACTTCATGAGCAGAGATTCCTGAAGATGTCCCCAAAGATAAACAACAAAGCTGATCCCTGTCAGTAACCTTAAGGAACCCTGTGATATAAAGTTTCCCAGGATCCTGTGTTTGGCCATACTGATAAGTACTCCTGTAGCTTGGCAGGATTTTGTCACCTCGAGAGGATGTGCACCAGGGGAGTGGGAACCAATCCCTTCAGTTGGTAGTGGCTGCAGTGGTGCTGCTGACACAGGAGAGATCTGGAGACATGCTGACCACAGAAGGAATAAGCCTAAAGTACATTTCCAGGGTTTGCTGTTCCCTGCATTGGATTTTAGTATTCCTCTAGATGGGAAAACAAGAATTCTCTAATATTTTTCTGCAGCAAATCAGCCCTTCTGAGCTGAACACCCACAATAGTCATCTAAATTTCTGAGGACCATCAGGTATTGCAAGACCAAATTTTTCAGTAATCTCCTCGCCCCTTGCTATAACATCTGTGTGAGATGACTCAATTGCCCCATGCTTCTCTTTCATACTTTGCAGTCAGGTTGCTCTTCATCCTTCTCATACTGCATGCCTTCCACTGTTCACTTTAAATGTATTGACTTTAGCCTATAATTTTGAGGTAATTTAATACCCATTTGAAATTATTTCACATAATAAATTGCAGAAAATGCAGAACTGCCTTGCACTTGAGAAGAGCTTCAAAGGGTGGGGGATGCTCAGCTGCTGAGGATATTTTCTAGCACTGTGGCAGACTTTTTAATCTTGCTTGGTCGGCACAGAAGTTAAAAATCACACAGGACCTCTGACAGTAGGAAGTTACCATGTGCCAGATGTGTATCTTTCAAAGTTAAACCTTCTTTGGTATTCAACAAGCTCCAGATCTTCATGGATAAATAGGTATGTAATTAATTTAAATAAGTCCTCACTAGATCTCTGAACTAAACCTAGATTTCTGATTTTTCTGTTTTGGCACATGTTTTCTCCAAATCTACAAGAAAATGTACTGCCATGTAACTGGAAACATGGAGGAGTGCATGACTTGAAAGAGACAGTGCACTGAGCCTTATTAATTGTTCTAAAAGGTAACAATTTATGAAAAAGGAGCAAGTTCATGGCCTGCTATACCCTGCTGAGCTGGACAATTGTGAAAACACAATCAAGGTGTGTTTGGAGTACCTAGGACCGGGTGCCACAAGCCACAGGTAACTCTCTGTCTTGGTTGCCTCTGCCATCCATGCTGAATAGGTGAAGGCAAATCAGGGAAATATCAATTATTATTTTGAATTCACATCCTTGGTCACAGCTTACATTCCCTATGCAGTGCAAAGTGTGGCACAGGTGACAAAACTGTGGAAGGACAAATCCAAAAGGGCCACAGTGGCCAAGATTGGGGTGACCTGAGGCACAAAGGTGGCTCTGGCTTTGCTGCTGGCAAATTCCCAGCTTTCTAAAACTCCTGAAAAGTCACACCCACTTGATATAAAGTCTGATTTGTTTCTGTATACAAACAAGACAGGAACAAAAGTGTTTTAATGAGAGGAGTTACGTAGCATTGTTGTTTCTGTGTATGTTTGTTTAGTGCTTTAGATTTTGTTGAAAGACAAAGTCTGTTGACTGTGTGCTTTGGTGACATCCTTAAGAAGGGATGCATTTTGTTTCTAAATAGCATTCAAAACTAATTTTAGAGAACATTATTGGAACATTACAAGGACATTATTTAAAATGGGTGTATAAGCCTTGTTTTGTTGATGTTTTATTGTGGTTTACTCATTATAAATATCACTATTTTATAGAAAATAGTTTAATGATTCATTAAATACCAAAGTTAATTGTTTAGATACTGATCTCAAGCTCCTGTAAAAATAAATCTATTAACCCTAATAATTTAATTGTAGTATATTATTAATATAAACATAATCCTCTTACATTAAGAAAAAAATCCAAGTAACCAATCCACCTCACTATTTGGACCTTTTTAAGTTCACAGATGGTCATGTAGGGAATACATGCTGTACCTAGAATATGTAAGATAATGTAGGAAATAGGAAGACTTTGGAGAAAGCTGTCTCTTCAGTTAAGATATTTAGCTAGGACTTGCAAGATGTGAGTTAATTTGCTGAATTCTACAGTGAAAAATCTAACATTTTTCGTGATTCCTCATGCAAGATGGATACTTTAACCTCCTGGGAGAAAATAAGTGAGAATTTTAACAGATTGTATTTCAGACTCTGCATTTTAGTAGACCTGCCTTCTTTTTAGATGAGGTTGATTTTCTGGCTTTTTTTTTCTTCACCTTTCCTCTTGGCTTTATTTTATGGCAAAAGCCTATTCAAACAGTCAAATTTGTTATTTCAAATAGGATAAAGGCAACAGATTTTTAGCTCTGAATTTTGTATACATGATGCATAATTTTTATGTGACTTCCTGCTAGAATATTCTTCTCTTCCCTGTACCCACATGCACACTGAATTGCAGTTTTGAGGTGGATTTAAGGAAAGGACATTCTTCTGCTTGCTCTGCAGTTGCTCTCATTTTTTGTATTTAGTGTATGACATGGCAGCTTCCACTCTATCCATAAAATATGAGTAAGCATAAATATGCTATCCAAGAGAAAGGAGTAAGTATTTGAATGAGGAGAGGGTGACTGTACAAAGAAAACCAGAAGGGATGTTCTCTCAGTTTGTACTCAGGTAAAAAAGGGAGAGCTCATTTGGGCAAGAAGGCCTGTAAACATCCTGTCACATGGGTAGACAATGTGTTGAAATTGTAAATCCTGCATGGCATTTGGTGTGTCCTGTGACTGTGCATGTATTGGTGTAAGGAAGCTCATCCTCTATTCCCCCTGCAGCTCTCCAGGGATCCATAGCGTGAAGTCATAGCCACACTCACCGGCCACCAGATTGTGTGGAGAAAAAAACCAACCTGCAACAAGTATTTGCTAGAAAGTCCCATTTGAACAAAGCATTTTAACTGACTCCTTGAGCAGTTGCAAGCATTTGTGTAGAATTAACAAACAGAAAAGGCCCTCTTTTCTCTGCAGCCAGGAAAAGAGCACAATTTTGTGTTTTAAGTGACCAGTCATGCATCGCGAATAACGAATAGTGATCGTTTCTATCGGTCACTTAAAAGTTGTGTCACGAGGTCAAATATGTTTGCATACACTGCTCAAGGACTTGTGGCTAATGAAGTAATTAATAACACCCATGCCCTATTTGCAGACACCTGGTGAACAGATTTAAGGGCTCTACCCATTGGCTGTATTTCCCAAGTAGCAGTTCCACCAGCCCTGGCTAAAAATATGTAAAATCTAGACTAGAACAAAACCATTTTAATCATGGAGTAGCAATATCCACCCTCAACACCTGCTGGGATGTATTTTTTATTGATAGGAATATTACAGATGATGGATTTTGGTCTTGTGAGCGCATTCAGTCCAAACCAGGAGACCGCCAGGCCTACAGAACCTTGAAATACCTGTATTATTTATAAATCAGCTTTTGGGTATGAGATACTATCACAGTAATGATATCCTTTGATTAATAGTATGCAGTAATGATTCAGACAAGCACTATTCAGAGGTAAGCAAAGGTCTAATCTGCTTTTCCAGGAGTTTGTACTTACAGTAAGGATCAAGTTTTTGTGGTCACCAGGCTGAAAAGGAAGCCTTGGTGAGTGAAATGATGAGGAGAATTGGTCTCAGAGACTCAGCTTCAGCCTTAAAACTTTCCTCCTTCCAGTTACTGCAAATAGAAATATCTTCCCAAATGAGTGTGAGGAGAAGGAGGGAGGGGAGGCCAGAGTGGAGGAGTAGAGGAGCATACAAAACTCAGAAACACAAGATTTTAAATTCCATTGTATATTTATTTTACAGTATATTTATTTTGCAGTTATTGTTTTTCTGGAGCTAATGTGCTGCTCTAAAGAGCAAGTGAATACTGCATCAATCTCTGTGTCATTGTAGTTCACGCAGATTTTACTTTAATACTCAGTTATATTTTGTACATTCAAAAAAATAAACGGTTTTGAGGAAGTAGTAAAGGGAGTGTTTTGGTTAGAAAGCAGCATGTAAACTTTATGGCATCCAGTTTTTAAAATCTTTAGTGTTTCTTTTGCTTTTGTTCAGTAATTGATTACTAGCACTCCCTTTAACCCACCTTAAAGGGCAAGCAGGAAATTCATGTTTTCGTTCATCAGCCCATCCCTCTGAAAAGCGTTCAATATTAAACCAGTTTGCAAGGAGCAAAGGCAGAAGAAACAAGAGGCCCAGTTAGACCGTGGCAAGGTTAGGAGATGCATGTCTGATGCCTGCAGCAAATACCAGCTCTTGTTCCTGTACAATTTTTGCATGGGGAGACCAAGTTAATTGGGGTATGGCTCTGTTCTTTCCTTTATGTGTGACCTTTTATTATCTCTGTGGCCCTGTAGTTCATGCAGTGTCATAAAGCTGTGGGAAATTCTTGCAGGTGGTGTTATCAGCTGTTGGAAATTAACTTAAAAATTGAAATATTTGTGTTTCCTTTTGCCTGAAGGTGTCTGGGAGTTTTTAAATTGCTACGAAGGTGCACTTATTGTGGTTGTGACTTTGCTGAGCACTGCTTATGCATCTTTTTCACTTCTTTCTCTCCCCTCCTTTCCCCTACTGCTTTTTAGTGCAAGCTGTGGTTTGGCAATCAGGTGTTGTGCTGAGGGAAGGCAATTACTTTAGGATGGGGGGGTTACATGGCATAATTCCCATGAACGTAGGAGGAGGATGAAAAAGATAAAGAAATTTTGTTATTCTGAGCTAGAGGATTCTCTGCATGACTTCCCCACTGATGGGATCATGTGCTTTCAGGCTGAGATTTTATTAACAATTCAAATGGAAATTGAGGGCACAGGAGGAGCAGATTCTCACATAAACTTGATCTGTCCATGAATGCAGTTCTCTGTTTGCCCTGACCCTGCATGGCTTAAGACACTGCCTGTGAGGCCTGAGTGCCAGACACAAAGACCGAAATGAAAAGCAAGCACATTCCAGCAGTCTGCACAAAGGCAATGGAGCAGTTTCTAGCCGTCTCCCCAGGGAGAGATCTTATCTCCTTGCAGCTAAAACCCTTTAGAGTGTTTATTTGTACTCTAGCACCCGAGGTTTATGAATTGATATGGATGCTGATTAAACTGTAAGTTCCCTCGGTGGGTCTCGGGAGGTACTCCGCGTGTAATTTCTTTCCCAAATTCCTATCGATATTCACCAAAAGGGTGCTTTGCTTTCCTGGAGAGCGGACGCTGAGGGAAAAGGGAGCCCAGAAGGTGGATTTAGTTCATTAATAAAAGTCATCTCCAGCCTTCGGAGAGTTTTGCAGCACTTTGCTTTGAGGACACGTCACCTCGGCGTTCAGAGCAGCGCAGAGGGTCCGTGTCACCGGCAGCTTGTGCGTGGAGAGGCGGCCCTGAGCAGCTGCGGCAATTAAACGCGCTGCAAGCGGGGTGACCTTGTGCCAGGAAGGCGCAGGGAGGACGTGAGGCGAGGCTGCTGCGGCCACATCTGCAGCGGCCACATCTGGAGCAGCCACATCTGGAGCAGCCACATCTGCAGCGCCATCGCTCTCCGCCAATGGCAGGCGCTGCGGGATGCTGCCTGCCGGGAATTCTGCCGGGGTGGGGGGGTGGGTGACGGGTTTTGTAATTTCTTTTTGAGGCTGCAAACATATCCCAGTGCAAGGATACAATTCAGACTCCTTTGATGTTAATAGTGGGTCAGTATGTTGCTAATAATGTCAGTAAATAGTGGAGATTCCTTAATCGAACTATTAAACATTAGTACTTCTGGCTCTCCTAAGCAAGCTTCCGTTTATGAAAACTCCCTAAAACAGTAGGAAAACTGTAAAATACCAAATGTTTTGGCTGTGTTAATTTCAAAGAGCCACAATATTAATTGTCCTAGTTTTCCTTACTTTCAGCCACAAAAGAAAAGGAAAATAGCCCCAAAGCAAAAGCCAGCAACTTTTAGATAGGAAATCATAACCATATATTTTTCCATTTTTCTTACAGCATTTAAAAGTTTCAAACATTTTGATACTCCTGAACGTATTTAAATTAGTGGGAAGAGGTTAGCAAGAGATATTGATTCAAATAGTTTTGGCCCCTTAATTTTATGGGTTTATATTATCCAAAATTAATGGTCATACTTAGGCAAATTGTCAGTAATTGGTGACAAAATTGCTTTATTGCTTTTCTTTCATTTGATGCTAATTAATGGCCCTACATTATTAAGTTCAATCATCTTCTGTATTTCTCCTTCTCCATAAATATTCTTAGTGGTAATGTGTTGGGCTAAACCTTTTTCTTCAGTGTATGCAATAATTGCCTTACAGAAATGTGATAAACAGCTTTCTGGCATGACTTATAGAAATGTGATAACATGCACATGATTTTTCCTTAAGGAATATAAATTTAATTTTCTTAAGAGCTTGAAGTCATTTTCATTTCATTGATATGAAAGAAATCTTAGTAACAAAATGTGTTAATTTATTCATATGGTAAAACAATAGTTCTTCATATCAAAGTACTTCTTAGTAACTTAGAAGTTACTTTATGAAATCTGGACTTTGCTTTGTTAAAACCAGTTAAAACCCTCTTACCTCTCTCCTGCTATTTTAGAGTATGTTTGAGAAAAAGAGCTTTTTTTTCAGTGGACTAGAATAACACTAAAGAATTTTTCATCGTATTTTCCACGTGTTAATGTAACTGGTATTTACTGCAGAGCAATATCTATCCATGTCTCTCAAACTAAATTATTTTAATGATACATAAATATATTAAAGTCTAGCATAGATGCACTAAATAGGTTTTTTATACAAGAACAACTGAAAAATGAGATTGTGTGTGGCATTTTTTTTGTTTTCTAGGCATCTTGAAAAAAGAGAAAAAGGAGTATATATCACAAAATTTGATATTTTTACCATTATATACTAAAGTAGAATTGTGAAGCTAAATATCAAAATGACTACTAAAAGGGGGTTTTAGTGGCCTTGTAAGAATAAATTAGTAAAAATTATTAAAAGCCAAAAGGTTTTCAAACTATAGGAGGAAATAATCTCAAAGCTTTTATAGATTCATAAAAATATCCATATGTCTCTGCTGTCTCATTTGTATTGCTAAACAGAAAGAATGGTACCTTTCACTGGTGGAGGACACCAAGGATAAAATTTTGTCTCTGTGGTTGTTGACAAAGTTCTATTTATCTTTAATCTTAGATATACTTAGAAAGTTTTCAAAATTGCGATTTACTAATCCTTGAAGCGGTTTTTTTATCTTTTGTCGTGAGTTATGCTTGACATGTTTTTTCTATTTATATGTTAATGAATATTTATTAAAATTTGTTAACATTTCAGTCATGGTAGTATTATTTAAATAAATCTTTAGAATAATTGAATTTTATAAACAAATTTTTACCTCTTTTTGGCATGATTTTTTAAAATGTGTTTCCCCCTAAAAGAAGCTTTGGGAAAAAGGAGAGAGGAAATGCAGTTATTTAGTTTTGTTTGAATGTGAAGATGGTATTGCTGGACTTCAAACTTCTATGTTTGTGTGCTCTGAGTTTGACCTCTGGAGGGAAGCAACTACCCCCTTGCAGTGCCTATACAGACTTTATGTTCTAAACATAATTATTTTGAGTTTCTTCATAGATAATAAGCTAGCCTTAGGTAAACAGTATGACTTCTCCTCACAAGTAAATGAAAGGAAGAGGAGAATAATCAGGATCACTAGAATTAGGCAGAACAGTGGCAGTCTGTGGTATGAAAATGTGAATTCCATCTTGCCAGAGAATCTGCCCACAGCATTCATTTTTCAGTGCCTGAAATAGTGTTTTCTTAGGCTGCCATTTGAGCAGCCATTTATGCAGTTTTGTGGAACTAATCACACTGAAAACCAGTGAAAATGAAGGGATAGTTCTTTGGGGAGGAAGTACTCTTCATGACAAAGATGACCTTTGAATGATAGCTGAACGTGTTTATGTAGGTTACTAGAAAGCAAAACAACACTTCCGTAAATTGATGTTGATGAGGGATGAAATTTATGGCTTTTTATGTGTTGTGATGAAATGCAGACTCAGTTGATAAAACATTTTATTGTAAACCACTAAGAAATTTTCCACGTGAATATAATTGATTGAGGATAAAGCTCTGTCTTCATGTGGAAATCTGTGAAATTTGCAAGTGCTATTAGAAATCCCAAGTCTTCTAAATGTAACTTTAAAATGAGGTAAATTAGAATTTCCTTAGAGTTGCTTTCCATTTCTTTTGACAACCTTTGGAAGTATCGTGAGTAATTCAGATTGCACTTGTCATAAATGGTGTCTAGTTTGTACTTGGTGTGTTTCCTCAACTTTTGTCTGTGGTTCTTGTCCACTGATACAAGCAAAGAAAGAGGGAAGGAAGCCTATTGTCCTCAGCCCCCAGTTTGCACTGCCTCTTTTGTACATGGAAAATTTTATGTTTTCCCTGCCTCTATAGAGCAGGCATCAGGGTAAAATATGTGCTGCCTGATCTGTTTGCTCTTCACAGCAATGCAAATGCTCTAGAGGGGCAACCATCCTGCTTCTGTTACCCAAGTTGAGTATCTAATCTGGGCTTCTTCCAGGAGAGTCTGGGCATCCTTCTTTTGACCTTGTGGAGTAGCCATTTCCTTCTCACAGACTCTGTAAGCACCCTGAAGTCATGGTGTTGTTATTTCCATGAAACTGTAGCATTAGGACTTTCCAGCTTACTTCTCTTCAGTGAATGTTGTCAGCTTTCCTGGAAAATCCTATGATTTAGATGTCTAGTATTTAATATTTTTCATATACTAATAAGGCATTATCTGCTATAAGATATTCACCTCTGATTTCTGCAGTTGGAAGTTTTCAGTGATACCTCAGTTATTTTTGGCTTTTCAGCAGTAATTATTAAAGAAAAGATATTAATCTTAACAAGTCCTGTCAGTCTGTGTGAGTGTAACCTCAGGGAACAGTCATCAAATCTAAAAATTCCTTTTATTTTAATTTTTATACTGATAATTCAGGTTTAGATAGATACTGTTCTGAAAGATGAGAATTGTATAAAGATTTTTTTTTTCATTACACTTTTAATAATACCAATTTTTTAGTGATCATTATTGTAATTTTGCTTTAAATTTGGTATATTATTGAAAATTAGTTCATTTTGGGTCTACTGTGTAAATATATTTTCTAAAAAAATGAACTGAAACTAAATTTGTTAAATAGGGATGATTTGAGGAATCTTTCTACTTTGAGAAGTCATGACTGTCTCAGTCTCCTACCTCCAGCCAAATCATATTTGATTGTTGGTACATGAAGAAAAGATAACCAAAAAAAAGACTGAACATGGATGTAATAATGAAGAAACAATGCAACATAGTCAACCAGGCATGAAGAATTATGTATTGAAGCTAAGAGGCCAAGTGTCTCATCAGCTGGATTTTAATAGTGCCTGGCAGAAGTGCTTGTACTTGTACAGCAATTGTTTTAATATCTAATTGTGTTTTAAGTTGAAAAATGACAGTCTGTCTTGAAACATGAAGAGAACATTTCCTCTGATGCAATGTCTAAACATTTCTTTATGTACTAAACTGAGACCAGAAAATTGGTGATACTTGTGTTTTCAGATTCCAGGAGCTTCCTAATTATGCATAACTAAAGCTGTATCCTGTGCAGTTTTACTATTGTTAACTCTTTCCTCTTCCTGTCTTTATAAGTCATTTTGTTTACTGTATTCACTTGATGTAGCTTTTTTTTGTTGTAGTTTTTTTAAATGCTATTAGCTGCTTCATTTGCTAGTTAGAAGAATGCCTAGTTTTGCTTGGGGAGTTTAGCTCCAAAAGCAATGTACACTTTAAAAATAAATGTGAGTCCAAAGCTGACATCAGAATAATGCTCCTGATAATCTAGCATTACCCTTAGAGGATCAGGAGTAAAAGATCATCATAACTGAAGGTTAGGGAAAAAAGAGGAGTTTGAGCAAAGCCTGCATTTTTACTTAGCATGCATACAGAAATGGATGCAATACTCAAAGTGTAGCCTGGTTTTGAAATGGGCTTTTTTCATTTTATTTCTTATGATCGATTGGCATGTGAAGCTGGAGCTTTTCAGAGAAAGTCTGGGATTATGAGTGCGTCAGCTTCTGCTTTTAGCACAGCAACGAGGTTATCAATAATGCATTGGAGATCTCAGAATCCTTGAACATAGGGAAATCACAGCTGGTGTGGGCTTATTGTTGAAATTGCGGATTTGCACCAAGAGGTCATGACTACTACATGTCAGACGGTCACATATACGCACACAGACGTGTCTTGAGGGATGAGGGGAATAATATCTGAAGAATTACCTGTGTCCATGTTATTTAGGAACTCTTCATATGTTTCTATAGTTCAACTTTAAAAGCAGCATATTTAATGCTGTTTGCAGCAGCCTTTTGACATTTTGGCCTTTCCCAGTATTGTAAGTTTTATTGTTTTCCTGACAAGTTTATTCATATACTAACAGCTTGCTTGGCAGCAACATTCAGGCTCAATACTTAGGCTTTCTGGTCACGGTGATGGTTGGCAGTAATAGAGAGGGAGAATAAGTGAGTGTGGAAATGCAAAGCTGTCTCTTGTTACATTTTATCGATCTCATTCTGGTGTCATTCAATTAAGACAGAAATGTGATGGATAGTGTCTGCATAGATCCCTACTTTGCTTTCCAGCCACTCTATGTAAAGCTTTTTGGGGGAGGGAGAAGGAAAAATAGTGTGAGGGGGGGAGGGGGTAGCAAATCAAAGATATAGTGTGATTTGAATTACAGATCAAACTTTTTTAAAAAAATCGTTATTCAAAAGATATGCTGAAAAGCAATATTAGCAGAGCTAGCATTCTCTGTTGTCTTGCTAATAAGTATGTGTAAGTGTCCAGCACATTGTTCATTGCAGTTGAAGTAATGCTGGTAGTTGTTTTTTTCTCCCCAGATCTTGTCTGTGGTTTATGAATAAACACTTGATTCTTCTGAATTTAATACACAGATAGAAATGAAAGGATTTACTTGCCTAAGAGTTGACTGCATGCTGTAGGGCAGTAATTCCAGATAAACATCTGAAGATAAGAGTTCATTTCAGCCCATTGTTTACTTTAAATATGGTGAAAAATAAATATTGAGAAGCTCTCTCAGTGTAGTACAAAAACATAGAGATTGGCTCCATGGGCTTAAGCAGACCTACATCAATGCACTACCAAGCCTCTTGCCCAATCTTCACACAGTGGTAACTTCAGAACTAATAAATTACTTACAATCTAACTTACAGTTTTCGGCCTAAAATGTGAATGAGATAATCCTAGAATGCATGGGTGATTTCCAGACATGTTTTTTATCATCAGACTTGGGGCAGACTCTTTAAATATTCTTTAGAATGTACAGGCTCTTTAGTTCCCTGTGAGGAAAGCCTTGATAAATTTAACATCCAGGTTTTCCTTGCCATCTTCTTTGGAGGTAGGAGGACTGTCTGTCCAGTTCATCTCTGTTCCCATGGAACTTCAGGGGAAGGGTTTGCAAATCAAAAACCTATGTCTGGGACATAGATTTGGGATTGACTCCTGAAATGAGGTTACCTGGGCAAAAGTCAATTCACCAGAACCAAAGTACTTCATTGGTGTATATTGGCCATTCCATTTATCACAAATAAAAAAAGACCAACCAACCAAAGCAAAAGAGAAAACCAAGCTGTGCCACTTGCAGCATGTAGGGCTGGTATTCCTGGCTTTCCAGCCATTGTGGCTGTTGAGGATGTTCCACCTTTCACAGCTTGGCTGTCTCCCAAAATCCATTTTCCTGCCCTGGGAAGCAAAGGAACCCTGGGAGCCACATTTTAACTGAGAGTCTTAGGGCTTTGGCGTTCAGGACTGTATTTTCCTTGCAACTGCCATTGTTGAATACACAGTTACCACTGTGGAAGGCATTAATGTCTAGGCAATAATTATGTTTTAAGGTTTTGAAGTTTTAAGGTACTTAAGATTTAGGCCACATTTTACATGTGACAAGGCTAAGATTTTAGAAATGAAAGCACACTTCTGTTATTCACTCAGATGAGTATTCTGAGTGCTTGTTTGTGATTACTGAGTGCCGCAAGTTAACAGTCATTACCTGGTGCTCTGTAGAGCCTCCAACAGAGTTATGGGCCTCAGTTCTGGATTCATGAGCTTGAAGATCAAACAACTGGGGTCTGAGTTTTCAGAGCTACAGTATTCAAAATGAGAGGTTAGGGCTGAGATGAACCAAGGTTTCTCAGAATAATTTGACCTTGTGCTATTAATTAGATGCTTCTGCTAAATTGATCAGCAACATTTATACTGCCATGAGTATAAAGTGTCTTCCCTTCGTGCAGGAGTTCTACCAGGAATCTATTGCTTGTCTTCTGAGGACTCTTGGAAAGGAATCACATGATCAATGCCTTCCAGACATGAGGATGCAAGAGGAATGAGGATGCAAGAAAGGCCCTTCAAATCATTGCTAGTTTTTAACCTAATAGCAAAGACAGATACGCTCAGGACTCTGAATAATTGTTGGACCTGCTGTTGAGGTCTGATTTAGAGTGGGGATGCTGCTTAGGTGAATCATGGATATTTAATTCCCACTGAAATTCTTGAAGTTTGGGGAATATTGAGTATGATACAGCTGGAACACTCGTTCCATTGCCAGTATCTTTAGAAATTACTTTTAATATAAGACAGAGAGGTAGACTCTTGCTATGCTTCTATCCCCACCCCACCTCAAAGTGACATCATTTTTATTATTGAAATTAAATCATGGTATAACTTGTTGTAGCAAAGACAGCATCGTTTGTGCAACATCCCCTCTTTGTTGAGGAGACTTTCTGTGCTGGGCCATTTGATAGATCATGCATTTGCCACTCAGGTATGACATCAAAAATATTAGTATGCATGTAAAGCAAGTAATGTTGCTCAGATTTTACAGGCAATCTCACAGCCAATGCTGTTGGTATAATTGCTTAAAATAAAACAGTTAGTGATTTCTTCATCCTGACTCGGCATAGGTTTCAGTTTCTTTCTTCACTCCAAACAGAGAGTTTGCTTTGCTCCTTCCTGGCTTTAAGGGCTCACATAATGTAACATATAAAATAGCTTTGCATTTTTAATTACTGTGCATTTAACTTCAGGAAGGAAAATAATTGTGTTCTAAAAAAAATAAAATATTTTTTAAAGTAATGTGGCTTTGTGGCTTCAGACTAAGGGGCCTTGCAGGAGCAATCTAAAAACTTTTTAACCAATGTAAAATCTGACCATGATTTTTAAAATTGGACCATCTGGATTTTTTTTCAATGGTTCATTGAAGTATATCGGGTTCTAACACCATACATAAAATAACATTAAGAAAGACAACCAGTCTCTAAAATAAGCACTACTAAAAAGATCTACAAGGAAATTTTTAATATAATTTGTCCACCACAAGCCTCTTCCCTGACCTGAATGAATATAGTCCATTGAGGTGTACTTTTGGATAAATTCAACACACTGACAGCTGTC
Organism: Anthoscopus minutus; assembly: GCA_013399455.1. Taxonomy (NCBI): domain Eukaryota; kingdom Metazoa; phylum Chordata; class Aves; order Passeriformes; family Paridae; genus Anthoscopus; species Anthoscopus minutus. The sequence continues at coordinate 33,971 of VWYI01041024.1, forward strand.
TCTGGAGCTGAGACTGAACAAGCATTAAGTTTATAAAACTAGATTTAGATGGTTTCGTGTCAGTCATGCCTTTTGTAGATGTCTGCATTCCATATTCCAGAAGCAAGAATAACTTGTTTTATACAGTATTTTCATCTCAGAAGGGAAAAGCTAAAAAAACACAAACCAAACTTGCTTCAATGCATACACTTGAATTTCCAGTTTTGTTTCTAGACTTCAGAAATTCACAGAAGATTGAGAGGAGGGAGGGAGGCTTCCTAAGCATAAGCACGCAAGTGGTTATGGCCTATTGTACTCTTTTTAGAATTGAAATATTTCAATAGCTTGAAAATGAGCCAGACAGACTGTGTATTATGAACAGGGAAAAAAAAAAAGGATAAAAATAAATAAAGAGCAGCTGCAGTTCTGTTAGCAGTGCAACAGAGTTAAAAGAGACCTGAAAAATTATAGCTGACATTATGTATACAAATCTAGGAGAAAAGAACTCTAAAGTATATCAAGTCTTGTCATATTCTGTTCTGCTCTGAACTGGAGTTCAGTGTTTAATATATGAGCAACAATTTTTTCATTTTCAAGAGCTTCTAAAGGATTAAGAATAAATAGATAAGACACAAGGCAGAACTTTAAACAGCTTGCTTGAAAACAGAGAAAAATAAGTCAATATCTAGTCAAATATGTTTTTGGCTATTATCAGCCATAGCAAGAATTTACAAGTAATTATCTACAGCATGAGGGTAGAAAATATTAGTATTGTTTAAGAAAAATTACTTTTTGTTTTGGAATTATTTTTGGGATTCTCAGATTCCTGGATTTTACTCCTTGATATTTAACTGTTGGTGGAGCAGACAATCATGTTTTGCCAACATGGAATTCACCTTTATCACTTCAATGTACAGAGAATGTCTAAGTATTGTTACATTATTGGTAATTAGAATGCTTTAAGCGAGAAAAAAGAGTATTCAGAGTCTGCTTGAATTTGAAACCTGTGGCTCCAGAGTATGGCAAACATTCATATAATCTCTGTGTGAAGGCTGGATAAATAAATACCATTTTTCTTTACTGCACTTTATCCAGTAAATTAAAAATAATAGAATAGCCTTGTTTAGCCTTGCCTTTTGATTTTTCAGTATTAAGTGGTCTTGTCCATTAATCAGAAACTGGACAGTCTTTCACAGACAGTACTCCACCTGAAGAGGAATCAGTGGTGTTTAGGCTTCTATTCCACCTGAAATTCAGTATTTAACATATATAGTAATTCTGATTCTCAGAAAACATCCGATGTTTTTTCTGGCTAGACCACTGGAGGAACAAGATGAAGAGAGTTACTAGAGAAGGGTAAACTTAGTTTAATCGAGGAAAGAATCAATAAAGGTAGAATGCTTTATGAATTTAGTCCTAATAACAATTAGATGTGGTAATGGTGATTACCAAGATTTTGGAAGTCAATTCAGGAATACAGTCATCTTAACTTGCTTTAAGGAAGACAAATAAATACCTCATCTTCATCAGTTTTTGGGTTGGAACAATTGGCAAAACTCTTCCTACTGATTTTTTATGTGCAATTCTGAAAATCATTTTTTTTAATTCTAGGTTATTTGAAACAGAGAGAAGTCATGTTAACAGCCACTGAATCATTATAGAATCAGAATGGTTTGATTTGGAAAAGATCTTGTAGATCATCTCTTTCCAACCCCCTTGTATGGACAGGAACACTTTCTTCTAGAAGAGGTTGCTCAGAGCCCTATCCAACCTGGCCTTGAACAATTCCAGGCTTGGGGAGTCCACAGCTTCTCTGGGAAACTTTTTCCAGTGCCTCAACCTCCTCACAGTAAATTTCTTCCTAATATCTAATCTAAATCAATCTACTTTCAGCTTAAATCTATTCTTCCTCTTCTATTACTATGTGTCCTTGTAAAAAGTCCCTCTCTCCAGCTTTTTTGTAGGCTCCCTTCAGGTACTGTAAAGGGTTCTACTCTCTTCCCAGAGCCTTCTTTTCTCTGGGCTGAAAAACATCAATTCTCCCAGCCTTTCTTCATAGCCAAGCTGCTCACCTTGGTGCCTCCTCTGGCCTGGCTGCAGCAGCTCCCTGTGCTCCCTGTGCTGAGAGCCCAGAGCTGGATGCAGCCCTGCAGGCGGGGTCTCAGCAGAGGGGGCAGAGGGGCAGAATCCCCTCCCTGCCCTGCTGCCCACGGGGCTTTGGGTGCAGCCCAGCACACGGGGGGTTCTGGGCTCCCAGCACACATGGCCAGGGCACGTTGGGCTTAGGTGGACATTAATAGTGATTATGGAAAATATAGCTGTGCTCAATGTACCCATTTTGTATCTTTCTATTCTAGTAGGAATACTGCCTCTTTATTTTGGTTTTAATAGAACATCTCTAGTTCTCAGTGGTCAATATGTATTCCTACACTGTGCTCCAAGTGTTGACAAACAACAGGAGGTGAAAATCTGTGTGGCGGTGCCTTTGTCCTGAAAAATGGTATTTCCCAACTCTGTGGAATGGGACCTGGGGGTCCTGGTCCATGGCCAGTGGAACATGAGTCAGCATTGCCCTGGCAGCCAGGAGAACCACCCATGTCCTGTGGGGTACCAGGCACAGCATTGCCAGCTGGGCGAGAGAGGGATTTGTCCTGCTCTGCTCTGGGCTGGGGTGGCCTCACCTCGAGTGCTGGGGACAGTTTTGGGTCCCACAATATAAGACCTTAAGATATTAGAGAGTGCAAAGGAGAGTCACGAGGATGGTGAAGGGCCTTGAGGGGAAGCTGTATAAGGAATGGCTGAGGGCCCTTGGTCTTTTCAGCCTGGAGGATACTAAGGGGAGACCTCATTGTGGTCTTCAGCGTGAGGGAAAGAGGAGAAGCAGACCCTGATCTCTTCCCTTTGATGACCAGTGGTATGATCCAAGGGAACAACCTGAAGCTGAGTTAGGCTGGATATTAGGAAAAGGTTCTTCAGCAAGAAGGTGGTTGGGCACTGGAACAGGCTCCCGAGGAAGCAGTCACAACACCAAACCTGACAGAGTCTGGATAATGCTCTCAGGGTGTTGGACAACACTCTAAGACACATGGTGGAAGTTTTGGGCTGTCTTCAGGGCTGGGAGTTGGATTCAATGATCCTGATGAATCCATTCCAACACAGCATGTTCTATGAGTCTATGATTTTTCCACAAACATGGTACTGTGGTGCTATTTTGATTAAATCTGGTGTCCGCTCTGGAAATTATAGTAAAGATCTCCCTTTTAAAAGGTAAGATAGACTTTTCTAGGTTGTCTGCTCTTTTTGGTAGCTATATTCTAGTACTAGGGACTCCAAAATCTGAACTGTAATTTCCAGCAAATGTCATATGCTGACAGTAAATTTGAAAAGAAGGTGAGTTATTTATAGGTAAATGAAGTCTAGTTTCCACTATAATGGGTGAGAATTTTCCTAAGAGCGTCCATCTTGATTGAAGGGAAAAACTTTGAAGGATACATGACAGGAATATACATCATTATGTGTATTTTTGCTGATGCAATATGGGAACTCTTGAAGCTCTTTGCAGTTTGGGGTCTCTTCTGCCAAGCGAGGACAAGAGACTATGGCCTCAGACTGCACCAGGGGAGGTTCAGGTTGGACATGAGGAAGAATTTCTTCATGGAAAGAATTGTTAAACATGAGAATAGACCGCTCAGGTTGGTGCAGTCCTTACAGAACATTACATGATCTTGCATGAGCCCTGCTTGGTTCTTGGTACTTTATCTTTCTTGAGCTGCTACATTCTCTTATGCTGTGTAATATAGTTCCTGAGGAACATGGGGTAATTTTGTGTGTAGAAGAATAATATTCCAAATCTCTGAAAAGGTGTCCAAGATTATCAGGAAGTTTAGCCCATGCCTTTTATGATTGCTCAAGTCACAGAAAAGCAAATATTTACGAAAAGTGTGGTCAACCTTAATGGCTGTTGCTAAAGAGGATTGCATTTCATTTTCCCTAAAGCACTGCTATGTCCTAAATAATTTCATTACTTCCTCAGCATAAGGCTCACAGGAGCAGAAGGGAACCTGAACCTCACCAAGTCCTGCCGAAGGGAAAGAATACTGTCTTTGTGCAGGAATTTCAGGATAAATGCTGGAAGAAAAATACAGCTTTTTCCTAGCTGTTGTCTAGAATGAGATGTTTAATCAGAAGCTTCTCTGAGAAGATAAGGGAGGGCTATTTTTTTTTGTCTGTTTAATATAACTGTCCGCTACTCTGTCTTGGGTTCTGCCACTGTGCTATGTAGCTGCTTTGTAAAGTCATGTGAAGATTCTGCAGTTGTAGGGTGTTTGGGCTTCTCTTTTTCACTGGTTTGCTTTCCTGAAATTCAGACTGTTTTGAAGATTTTATTTCCAGAATAGTGTCATCTTGCCAAAATGAAATAAATTGTTTTTGTTAATTTCATAGTTGTGGAGGGAAAAATAATCAATGACCTTTTACTTTTTCTGCTTTCCTGTTTAGCTATGCTAAATCCAAAGAATCTATGATCATCTTCCGAGAATTAAAAAGAAAAAGAGATTCTGTTTTTAATATTCATTTCATAATTGGAACACTTTCCTTGAAATTGATGAGAGTATGCTGTCAAACTGCTAAGATAGGTATGCAAATATATTGTCATAGACTCATAGGAGCCTTTAGGTTGGAAAAGACCATTTAGATCATCAAGTCCAACCACTGCCAAGGCCACCCCATAACTATGTCCCTCAGTGCCAGATCTGCACATCTAAATGCATCCAGGGATGGTGGCTCCAGCACTTCCCTGGGCAGCCTGTTCCAATACTTGATAACACTTTCTGTAAAGAAATTTTTCCTAATATCCCGTCTAGACTTTCCCTGGTGCAATTAGAGGTCATTTCCATGTATTTTGTTGCTGTTATATGGGAGAAGAGGCTGACACCCATCTGGCTACACCCTCCTTTCAGGGAGATGTTGACTGTGATAAGGTCCTCTCTGAGCCTCCTTTCCTTGAGGATGACCCCCGCAGTTCCTCAGCTGCTCCTCACCAGACTTGTACTCCAGAACCTTCCCCAGCTCTATTCCCTTCTCTGGACACACTCCAAGCCCTCAGTGTCCTTCTTGCCAGTGAGGGGCCCCAAACTGTACACAGGATTCAAGATGTGCCCTCACCAGTGCTGAGTATAGGGAGCTGATCACCGATACAAGCCAGGGGCCAGGGCTTCTTGGCCACCTGGGCTCATGTTGAGCTGCTGTCGATCAGCTGTTGAAAAGCACCAGGTCCTTTTCTACCAAGAATATTTCCAACCACTTTTCCCCAGTCCTGTTGAAACTCATGCAGCTGTCCTCAGCCCGTGCTGAGGGTGCTCCTTTCCAGCTCCTTCTGCAGGCCCTTCCTGCTCTCCAGCAGATCAACACTGCTGCCTGACTTGGTGTCCTCTGCAAACTGACTGAGGGTGTGCTTGTTCTTCTCATCTACACCATTGATAAATATATTAAACATCAACAGCCTTTCCTTTATCCATTATGTTGGTCAAGCAGCACCTGCCTTTCATATATCCTTATTGGCTGGGCCGGATGCCCTGGCTGTCCAGCTGCTGACACAGCGATGCACTCACTACTGAAAACCTCACATTTTTGTCCTGTACTGGATACATTTTTTCTGTCTCTAAGTATATTCCAAATACTTCTAAGGAAATGTGGAAAACAAACCAAAGTACTAAGGACTGTGCCCTTTCAAAGAAATGAGAATATGGAACCAAACTTTGTGCTTTTTTCTTTGTGCTTCCTTGACTTGCTTGTTGTTCAGAATATGTACATTAGGTTTCTTTCAAATGGAAATTTCTTCCAGTCTCTTGGAGTACTAGACAGATGGATGGATAGATTGGTGTGCCTCTGGATACAAATATGTATGTTTGTAGGATCATAGTCAACATTTCTGGTCATTATTATAATACTATTTCACATTAGTATGTTATCTATACCCGATTCTATATTATGCAGAGGCAAAAAATTGATATGGACTACTCAGAAAAGTAGTCCTAAGTTTGTTTCTTGGTGAATATTAGAATATATTAATTGCCTCAAATAAATACTTGAAGTCTGTTTACCAGTAAAATTTATATTGGTCAGCTACAAGGATTATAGGGGTTCTGTTGAGCATTTCCTGCTAAAGCAGAGCTTGGTTCAATTAATTTCCATTATTACAGATACCAAGATTCAGCCCCCTCAGGCCTTTCCTCCTCTTTCTCTATATACTTTAGGTATATACTCTATATACTCTTTATAACTAATTGATGGTTGATCTTCTTTCTTGACAAACCAGAAAACCTTGAACTAATTATATTTAAATGTACATCAATGGGATAAATAATCTCTTTCTTACAAAATGGGTGGTCTGTAGCAATCAGTCTTGAAAACTCTATTTGACTTCTTGGGAAAAGGGGGTGGGGAGCTGAGTTCTATATAGAAATGAAATAAAATTTGTGGATATTTCCAGAAGTTTGATAGTGGCAGGTAAATACAGATGCAGATATCATCAGGTGCTCTAAATGACATGGATATCAGAAGTGTGGTGCCCTGGTCTGGTGAAGGCAAATTTAAATCTGAGGTTTCTGAGTACTGATCTGTTTTCCTTTTTTGTTGATCATTTCTCTTTTTTTGATTAATTTTATGTATTAAGTATTTACTCACAATATAACTCCAAAAATTATGAATGAAAAAGGTGTAAGTAGGATTCTTCTATATTATCATGCTGTAATATAATGTAATATTTGTGGTCCAGGAATGTAATACCTTATCACTGAGTTTAATCACATGAATATTAATAATTCATTTTCTAAAAATATATTGCACCCCTTGCATGTAATTTTGAAATGGCTGTATACAATCAAAAAGCAGCAATGTATCTTTAGGAAACCAAATCATCCTGGAAAGTAAGTAATAAATGACAGAGTATTACATGAATAAAAACTATATAATACTGTGTTTAACAGTCTAAGGAAATAGCAAGTGACTAGATGAGATCAGGACATTAATTTAAAGGCCCAGGGTTCTAGGAAGTGACTTTGTGGATTTCTGCCTGAAATCAGATTTGGCTGAATGAATGGAAATATGCACTCAGATGCTGCACTGAAGCTGCTCTATTTAAGAGACTCAAGAACACATCTTTTCTGACTTTAAGTGGTCAGTAAATCTCCTGTTGCTTCCATAAGTAGTGGAGGAGGAATTTGTAGTTGTTTGATGAATTTTTACCTACTTAGGTAAGCCATTGATCACTGACCTGTGCTACATGACTTTTTGTCATATACAAAAGTAAAGTGGACTTTAATATCCTTATGGTGCTGGAGAAGGGGATTTCTTCTACTGTACTATAAAAATATTTTTTGTGAGGTTTCATTTGCAGTTGCATGCTGGTTTTTTTCTGAACTATCTTAAAGTTATTTATGTTAAGGATATGATAATGCAAAGTTACTTCTTACAAGAGACATTTGGACTGTTTCTATCATGCTGACCTGTCCAAATAAAGCATGAAGTTATAAAATGAAATTTATTTACTTTATTCAAGTATTGATATATATCAGTCTTGCTGGTCTTGTCTTACCATAACAAGCCTTCCTAAAAAGGAAATGGGCCTTTCCTAAAAAGAATATGGACTATATTCTGCAACAAATGAGTTACTTGGTATGAATAAAGAGAAAGGGCTATAATGATGTCACCATGGTTTTTAACCTGGAAGGATAACTAATGGATATAGAATAGAATGGAATTTTCTTTCACATTTATTTTTAAAATACTTCAGGGTGCATTAGAATAATGATCTAGTTACTGGTAATGGAATGAGAAAAAACAAGGCTGTTTTTATGGCATGGCAAATTAGACATAAATTATGTGGCCAAGCAGCACTGAAGGATGTAGCAAACTGGGAATTAAGCTGTAGTGTTAATTGATTATGAAATCATTTGATAGCCTTTGGTTTTATTGAAATGATTCTGAGAGTGCATCATAAACTCAAAAATCCATTATAGGAGAGGCACCACATTCTGTACTGAGGGTAATCTCAGTAACAGGCCAACTTCTGACAACAGTGAAAAACTTACTTTGATTTTTGCAGCTATTTTGCCAAAAATGATTAGGGAATTGTGCATCTTTCTGGCCATAACTGTAAGCACAATTTGGATCTACATTCTTCGGTTTTATAACATGAATATCTTTGTCTCAACTGTTGGTAGATCTAGTTAAATGACACGTGCTCTTCATCTTTTATGTATATATAATTTCCTACCTTAAATTAGAGGTTTGTCGAGTAGTTCTACTTGAAGAGGCATTAGCTGATTAATACTGTCTAGCCTCTGTGCAAGGCAACGCCTCCCAGATTCTTTTGAATTTGAAGAACATTGCATTTTTGGGGCTATTTTTATACCCCTCCCCATGGTTTTTGCCCTGGGGTTGCATGGCAGAGCACCAGATGGCATCTTACTGTGCCTCTGGGTGTTTTAATGGCTGTACTTAGGCCAGATGTGGTGCCTGCTTTGCCAGGCTGCCCACTCCTTTTTTGAACTGTGCTTTGGAAGGTCTTGCTCTGTCTCCTTCTCCACTTCAACCTCCTAAGGCAGCTGCAGCTTTTAATTTCAAAGTTAGAGTGATTGCCATAAATTCATAACGCTAAAGTTCCAAGTGGTTTATAACCTTCTAACAGCTCTCTCTCTTGCTGGTCCTAATGCAGGAGTCCCTGCCTTTTGCTCATGGAAGGTCTGGCCAGGTTGACAGCCATACTCATTTTGACTTCCTCACCTCTGCCTTGCACACTTCTCTTTTGGCTACTTTCCACTGTCTTCTCCTAAGGGCAGGGGACCTAGGGCTGTGGAGAAGTCAGAATGTAATGATAAAAGGAAGATGAAATGGTGAAAAATAGTAGTCTGCAGTGCAAAAAGCATGAAGAGGCAGACTATAAATCTGCAACAGGTTAGGGAAGACATAGGTGAATTATGTGGCCATTCAGGATAGCTGCAAGATTGTGCTCTGTGCAGTCAGAGTTTTGCTCTCTCAGGTGAGTTTTGACACTCAGTTTGACTTCTTTTTGAGAGCAAATATTGTCCTAGACACCAGGGGTAATGTCCATTTTGCTGGAACATATCAAGATGTTTCAAGTTCTGCTCAGGCAGTTGCTGGAGTTAGGCAAAAGAGATTTCATTTTATTGACTAACTTAAAGAAAAGAAAGAAGGAAACCCTAGCAAAAAATACTCCACTAGAAACTTTTTTCCCCCCATAATTCTGCCAAATAATGTTACCTCTTCATGTGCACTTATACTGAGCAATAAGACTTCTGGGTGTATGGGATGAGGTGGAAGACAATTGAGCCAGTCTGACATTATTTGGTCACTAGTGCATGTAAACACTTTTCTAGTGTCACTTATGCATAGGTAATATACATATCTTTAATGGTATTTGATTGAGATTAAAAAAGCTGTTGGAGTGGATGCTGTAAAAGCATATTAGGAATATTACTTAAAGCCATAAGCCTTGATACGATAAACCATAACAAGTCTGAAGGACTCATAATGGCTTATCATGCCAATAAAATGCACTTAAAAATCCCCAAGTGATTAGAAGGAGCCATTTCAGTCTATTATATCAATTGTTATATGCTGAGAGCATGATTTATTTTTCTTTTCCATCCTCTGTTTAAAAAAAAGAAAGGAGGAAATTAAATCATAATAAGCTATGTTCAAATATAATCAAGATACCAAAATAAATCCACAGAAGGTGATTTACAAATTATGAAAGGCAGTGAAAAGTTCTTTCCAAGAAGAGAATATTCTCATGTTACACTTGGTCTCTCATTTTTAGGCACCACAGGATGGCTGATGGGTAGAGTGTGGGGTTGAACCAAAGATGTTCCTGTTGAACTGGCAAGAAGTGTAAATTAAATATATTGTCACAAGAAATCTGAATAGTTTTGGCATTTGTACCAAGGGAAAATTGGATTGACTTTATTACCCCATGTAGTAGTAAATGCTCAGCAACATTTGTAGAAGAAGAGGGCGGTGATATTTTTCCTAACCTCATACTTTTCCTGACTGATTTTTCCATGCCTCTTCTTCAGGGGATGAGCAAAGGTTAAGGACATAGCCCCTAAGCACTTGAGGGCCCTGGTGTTCTTACCACTCTGACAGCTCCATCCAGGGGCAGTGGCTGTGAAGCAGATGTTTGGGGGGTAGTTTTCCACCCTGGAGGAGGTCTGTCAGACTGTGTTTTCCCCACGTGATCCTCTGCCTCTTGTCCATTTGGCCTTGTTACCTGGACTGGCCTGTGAGGCTCACATAGATCCAGCAGACTTTGGGAGATGGCAGAAGGATCTGCCCTAACAAATAAACTTTGGTGAGAGGGATGAGCTGATTTTGGAGGTGGTTACTGTGCTGGTCCAGTGTGCATTTGAGCCAGGGAAAAACCTTGTTTGTTAATTTGCACAGCTGAGTCAGGAAAGCTTGGAATCTTTTTCTGTTGATAATAAATAAAGATCCATTATATTGCTTATTTATGGGCTCTGAACTGGATTACATAACCATTCTGCAGTATGTCGAACAGACCTGGGCTGGCTCTCTGGGGCCAGCTTTGCAGATGGGTCTGGGACAATCTTAAAATAGCCCCTAGGGGCAGATTGCTGGTGAAATTGGTGTCACTGCTCCCCAGGCTGGAGCAGCAGTCAGAGGGAGAGGCGAGGGCTGTTTGGTGGCTCGGTGTCCTGCTCTCAGCAAACTTTAACCTCTGCGACACACACTTTTCAGCTGTTTAATGTCTGAATAGATGGAGAGCATTCTGGGAAAGTGAATTTTCTCTCCCAACAGTATCCCTGCTATCTCACTTGCAGATATTACATCTTACATTTAATGCAGTTCTTCCAAACTGTCCAGCCTTGTATTCTCAAAGACTGAGTTGTGCCTCTACCTGCTCATACAGAATTAACCTGTTCAGTCCTGCACCCCACTCACATGCTCTGGGCGCCCCTGGGCCAAGGATGTGTGGGGCTGCAGATTTTGGGAGATCCTTCAGCGATGCAGCTGGCAGATAGGCAGGAGAAAGAAAATAAACAGGTTCAGGCAGTGGGGAAAAATGAGCTGGTGGAAGCCAGGGGAGGGAAGCAGTGGCAAGTAAACACAGCTGAACAAGAGGAAAAAGATGTTTATGTACGCTTGTTTAAGGTTTGCAGTAGGGATAGCTGCAAGTCTGTCAGGATAGTTTCTGCCCTCACAGGGCTGTGAACTCTTTGCCTATTTACACGCTGTTATATGTGAGTCAGAAATTTGGCATGATGCAATTTTCTTTATGGCTGAAATGCATGCAGTGGGGCTTGGTAGAGATAGATGTAAATGGTTCACAAGAGCCCCAGTTTGAGGCTCAGCTGAAATAACAAGGCAGAGCAGACACATTCCCACCTGTACGTGCACACGTATGTATGTACATTTGTGCAGTGCTGGCTTCTGCCCAAGAGAGCAGGCTGCTGTAGAATGGCCACTTGGCAGGGACAGCAATTTAAAATCAACTTAAAAACTGGACTCAAAAAGAAGATGGCACCCTAACACCCAGAGATTCCATATCTCAAATTATCAAAGCTGAGGAAATGCTGGGCATGGAAACACAGCCTCTGCTTTGTTAGTCTGCATCGGGCTGCACATTCTGGAGCAGTGTTCCAAGATTCATTTTTCATTTTCTGATATTTTGCTGTGGAGAGAGATATTTATTTGGACAAAGTAATCAATAAAAGAACAAATAAGGAACAAATGCTAAGAATATTCAAGATAAGATTTTAATGTGCATAAATCTCTGAACAGGACATTTTTCAATTTGTTCTGTTAATTTTAAAATATTTTTTTGACAGGCTTATGTTTTAGGCAGACAGAAAGAGAAAATAATGCTTTAAAACCCCAAAAAATACTGAGATACCAGAGAAATTAAGCTGAAAATGTAGGCTGGGAACAAAAGGAAACCTGAGTAATCAAAATAAATAAAAAATAACATAAATGAAAGTACTGTTTGGAGTTTTACAATTTTAAAATCTGATTGTTTCTCTAGATTTTAATATGTTGAACTAGAAATGTTAAATAAATAATGAACATTTATTTGTAAACATATGAAAATATTATGAAATTATGAACCGTTATAAAAATGGCTAAATTGCATCTGTCCAAATGGTCATAGCAAATTCTTTGGGAATGTAGGGAAAGACATTTATAATATTTTATGGTTTTTAAATATCTTGTCTTTGTGTCCCCTAGGAACTTCAAAAGAGCATTATGAGGGAGAGAAAAATGAGAGGAGCATATTTACAAGTATTTATAAGGTGATAAAAAATAGTTGTTTAGGACACAGTGCTTAAATGCAGCATCTACATTCATCATATATGTCTGCATGTGTGGATGTTGTATGGTTTATGTAGCATTTAGTCCTGTCTTGTTGCAGTTGTAGAAATACTCGTGGCTCAGTGTGACTTAGGAACATAAAACTGTTCTTTAAGAGATTATTTTTGTTATTTACTGAAAAGCAATACTTACACAATGGCATAGTATCAGTAAGTTAGTGTTTGCTTTGTTTTGGTTTATGTTTTGGTCTAAAAACAGGTGAAGCTGGGATAAGTTTGTTTGTGAAAGCTTAGTGAATACTAATGAGATGAAAAATCATCCCAGTCAAACTGAATAAATTCAGTGGATGGTACGAAGGATTTTCAATGATCCATATTGTCCTTGGACTTGGCTGTTGCATTGTACTTTAAATGGAATTGATTGTGTGCTGGTAATGAAAGTAATGGATTGATTTCTATACAGAGTTACACAGAGTAAATAGAAAAATGTTCTTGTCTTGACCTGCATTCATAAACTAAAAATCAGTGGCTTTTGACCTAATCCTTAATAAAAAAATGCAAATGTAATATAGCAAATTGGAAGGTTCCTTTAATTCTTAGAAAATCTACTGTTTATTTGGTTTTGCTTGTGTGTTTTCTTTGATTTGAATTCATTTTGTTTAGGAATTCTAGTAACTGTAATCTATTTTCTCTTCAAGCAAACTCTACTCTTTGCTGTTCACATATTTTTGGAAAATATATTTGACTGCTTTCTTTGTTATTATTCCTTTTGCCTTAACTCCATGGTGTTTTTTTATTTAGGTAGGATATTTATGATTTTTAGTACTTTCTCTGTTGAACAGTGTTAGCATAACAGTTTTGTGAGTGTGTAACCCATACATTTTTAGGTTGTTTCTAAAAGATAGTTCTTTCTCAACTGAATATGCAGATTAACAGTTTTATGTTGTAATAAAAGGAGGCAAGCTGTTGATGGAAATAAGGTGCAACATTCTTTCTGTATGAATAAACCTAAAAAGTATTTGTATTACTGCAATTCTTATCTCAGTAAAAGGCCACAGAGATATTTATGAGAAACAATTACTACTCTTTTTTTTTCTTTTTTTTTTTCTTTTTTTTTTCATATGTGAGATTGCAATTTGGGCCCCAGTAAAATGCACAACCCAGCTGGGAAATTCTCTCATTGAGCTGTAAACCAGGACTACAATAAGCAAGATCCAAGTTACTGCATTCATCAGTTTCTTGGTGAATTTCTTTTGACTTTATTTTTGGTGCTTGGGGTTTAATTTCTTGCTGAAGTAGAGCAGCGCATTGTGGCGCCAAGCAAACAAGAACAGCAAAACAATAGAAAGCCCAACCCACCGGCGGCCACTGCTACTCCATTGTAGCTTCCAAAGGCATTCTATTCTTCCCAGCCCACTTGATATCCTGCAGGTTGTGGCAGTACAATTCACAGGAAAAGCTTAGACATTGAGCTTGCACGCTTCTTGACTCCATTTTAAACCCTTTGTTCACACCGGGGTGGCATTTTTTCACACCACATGTGGCAGCTTTGACTCCTATCCAGCTTCCAAAGTCTCTGATTTCTTACATTCCCAGAGTTGTCCCCTGAGAGGCTGTATTCTTTGTTGCTCCCAAAATACTACAAATCTTAATTTCAGACATAGGTTTTTAAAGCTTTATAGACTGGTATAAGACAACTGTACCTGCACACTTAGATTTGGTTAAAATCAATGCAGTTTGCAGGGGAGGGGAAGAGCTCTTTTCCCCTCCCTCTTCTTTTTTAAAAAATCTCAACACTGGCAATTAAAAATTATATGGTGAATTTGGTATATATTCATTCTGCCTGATATGTTTTGCAGAAAAGAATTAAAAAAATGTGTAATATTATATATTTTTGGATTTATAAATTATGTGTGTGCTTGTAGTTTGTTTCAGTATGAAAACATTATTCATCTTAAGAGATTCTTTTGTTGTACACGGGCATCATCTGTTGTGCTCTCTTTTCCCTACTTTTCCAAAGACAATCTTTATCTGCAATTTTGCTGAAAGTTTTATGTGCCATGTCAATAATAAATTGTACTTCAAGCTAATTTTTAAGAGAAATAAACAAGTCTACTGATATGAATGCCCTTAAAATATACATTTTTTGATAGTTTATTAATAGAAGATATTTTGCTTAAATTAATGCCATTCAATGTAGCTAAAATGCCATTTGACTCCTGAAACAAATGCTAAAGTATATATTTCTTACTAAGAAACTTTACCATGGGTTTCAAGTGCAAAGTGATGGGGCAACAATAACATTTGGATAAAAATTGTCACAGGAATTAAAGTAACTTGTACTTCACACTTTTTGATGTATTTTTAAAATTATCAATGAGAATTAAATGGATATATTATTTGAAAGAACATTCTCAGTTCCATGTATATTTACAAATCTCTACATTCATTGTTGCTGGTTCACTCAGCTGAAGATAATAGAATAATTTCTCCTTGGCACATATGCTAGCCTGTACATTGACATGACACCCTAATAAATATTTTGACTCAAGAGCTGTTGTTTGTTGCTGTTTGTCAGGTGGTTAGAATGGTCTTTTGGCCGCCGCTCCCCTCGCAAACTAAAATATTAAAATATATGCTTTCAATCTAGCAGCTTTCTTATTGCATTTTATACATTTTCTGACTGCTCATTCTTTCTTTAAAATATAGTACTGCTGTGTGCTTAACACATACTGCTTATTCACCAAAACCCACCTAATTGCTTATGGTGTTTATCAAATTCTTACATTGGTTTTATGTTTGCTTCTAAGAACGATGTGAAATTGTATTATGTAAGAGAATAGTTCAGTAACAGTCTCTGGAAATACAAAACAACACTGTTCTTTTCTGTTTTATAATATAATAATTTAATGTGCTTGTTTTTATGCCATTTCCTAGCTGTTTATTTATGGAACATTAGATCTTAAGTTATTAGATTGTCTTAGCTGGTCTGACATGTAGCAGCATTGAATTATAGAAAGTCTGTTCCAATTAGTCTTTATTTTGTATTTCAGTCCAAAATCTCAGTGATACAAATTAACCTCTAGTAATAATTAATTTTCAATTAAAAGCACAATTTTATTAGCTCTGCTCCTAAGCAGATTTTGTATCATTAAAAAAAAAATCCAAAATATATGAAAATAAACATTTAACTCATGGTTGTTTGAGGGTTTTTTGTCTGTGATTTTTCAAAAAATATGAACACTTGAAGAACACATTTAGAATCCATATCTAAAAATTTATTTTGCATACTAGATTATACAAAATTTATAGAAATCCTGTTTGAGAAGATCAATGAATACTTTAATAAAATTGCATTTAAATGGATTTTTTAAAGTTACCTATTACTTAAAAAAGTAATTTATCTAAATTAACGTTTCTATACACAAAATGGGACAATGTTTATTTCTTTTTTTGCCAAGCACCTTAGTGTTTTCTGCAGTTGGACTGTCTAAAAAGTCCAGACATTCTGAATGCAATTTTAGATCATACAAAAAGAGATTTTTTAATGAAAACTGAAACTATAAAAAGATTAAGCCTGTCAGAATGCAATACAGTAATTTGTGCTAAGCACTTATTTTCCAAAGTATGCTATAAGGAAACAAACATAAAATACTCATGCAAGCTTACCCATTTGCTGTTTAAATATTAAAACAGTGACTCCAAAAAGCAATGTACGCAGACTTAGCAGAAAGTTATTTTACTGTCACAGTTATCTACATCAAAACTTGACATCATACAGCATTTTTAGAAGACTCAAGTATGAATTTCTGGGAAGCAAGACAAGTTCAGTAAGTGTATCAAAATTAGTTTACCTACTTCCACAGCGCATAATTACTGAAGAAAAGGCATGATCTTATTTCATTAAAGTGTCATGAAGCAGAAATATAGAATTAGCATTTGTCAATATCCATTCCAGAAAAACCCAACTTTTATTTCTCAGCATTTCTTACTTTTCCCCATGTTTCTTCAGACCCTCTTCATGTTAATATTCCTTCTTTTTCCAGAAAAGAGAAAGGGGATGGGGGGAGGGAGAGGGGGGAAACCCCAACAACAAAACCCCACAAACAATCAGCAAAAGCATGATTGGTTTATATTGCCTTTCAGCTTGTGTCCTGTCGTCATATTATTAAATCAGATCATACCTATTCCCCTAAAATTCAGCTTGTAGTAATCTTCTTCTACTTAAGGCTGGATGAAAAGAGTACTCATTGTGAATTATGTTTCATCTGTCACATCTGTAACCTTCTTTATTCTTTAGTGCACCTCCCCTTTGCCTGCGGCAATTAGAGAAAATAGGTATGCCTTGAAGTATGAGATAGTGGTATCTCAAAAACATATATACTGATGTCATATACAGACAGTGCTGGTTTATAAGCCCTTTTTGATGCAATCCAAATTTTGTTAGAACAGAGGCTGGTATATTGTACAATGAGTAGGTGCTGATGCCTTTCACTAGATTATTGTTTTTTTGACAAGCAGTGATCAGAGATTTTGCCATTCCGTTAAAAGAAAAGTAAAAAATTGCTTACCGACTGATATAATTTTCCACGTTAGATACAATTCTTTTTGTTTTGTTTTGTTTCTAAATTCAAAGTTGTTAGAGAATCTTTTTCTTCACTCCTCCCTGAAATTCCTGGAGTTCTGTAGAACAGAACAGTTCCTTGACTGAACATTTCAGCTACATTTTCTCAGTAGTTTAGCATGATTTTCATAATTTCTTGCAGTGCTGTGGACTTTTAACTGTTTCATCTTTAAAATAAAATATATATTAAAAAAAAGAAAAGTTTACCAAAAATGTTTTTGCACAGGTACAGAAGAGCAATCACATGTTAATTTTTCAGATTATTTCTCTTTCTGTATCAAGGGAAAAAAGAATATACTCTTTTAACATTCTAGTCATCACTGTCAGGTTGTTTTATCTATTAGAACATCTGTCTTTTCTTTAAGGCTATCTACTTTATTGTATTTAACAAAAGCAAAAAGCAATATTTTTTGTATTTTTTTACTTTCTGAATTAATTTTGGAAGCTTTCCAAGTTCGTGTTTGCTTTTCTCCTGTGTTATTTTTAAAGCCTTATGGCAGCAAACCTCCAGTAGTATCTTGTTTTGAAACCCATCACGATTCTGGGCTGTTCATACCGATTCCAAATCAGCCTCCCTTGCACTTTAAGAGGGCTGATGTTCAACTGGAAATGATTAAAAGAGAAAGCACCTTTAAAAAAAAAATGAAAAAAATTAAGTGCTAGATCAAGCAGGTTAAAACAAAGAGATTCTGCTGCGAGGCTGGTCTAACGTTAAAACACTGTTATTAACGTTCCTAAGAAATTACTATACTACAAAAACCAATAATACTCGTGAATAAAGGAAGAGAGTTTGGCCCACTGCACAGGTTTGGGCACAAAAGTGCTTGCTAAGCTATCTATTTCACACATGCAACGACAGAAGGTTCGATATTCATTCGATCGATGACTGAAAAGGCACAATGGCAAAATCAGACGGACTTCTTTTCAAATACAGATCTCCGATGTCCCCCTACAGTCTGCAGTCGCACGGCTGGTGGTGTGGCACAGACGGAGCAAGGGTTACATCAAGGCTGTTCTCTGGACCGTGCAAACAGTCTAGACCAATGACCTGCAGCATCGTGCCCTTTGAAGAAGAGGCAAGTTCAGTCACGATGAAGAAAAATCAAGGCGTACCCCTTTTAACAATAGGGAGCAGCTCGTGGCTGCAAAGAGGTAAGCAGGGGTAAGCAAAAAAGGCATCTGCTTCCATGGTTACAGGCCAAGCATGGGAACCTTGCTTTTGAAGAGGGACAGTTCTCAGGCTCCCTCACAGGCTATGTCATGCATTATAAGCAAAGGCAGGTTGAGCTGAAATCCACAGAGTTATTTCAGAGTAAAATGATACGCAAGCACATGGCTGTTAGCAAAAAAAAGTCACATGACTGTTTAGAAGCAGCCTTGCACTGTTTCTGAATCGAGCCTTTTGTTCGGGGTAGTTTCTTTTTCTTTTCTTTTTTTAATTGTCTTTTCTTTTTTTCCTTCCCCCCTCCGCTTTTGCAGCAAACTAAGAAAATTGGGAGAAGGTTTATACAAAACAAACATTTGTTTGATGCACAAGATTCTGGCTATTTTCCTTCTCTAAACTGAAAAAAGGTCAAGGGTCAATGTGTTTTTGTGACAAGGCCACAAATCTTTTTGTTAACACAGCTTTAGCAAATGCCATTTAAAATAAGATTTTGCTTTTCTTTCCAAGTGCATATTATTAGTTTGACAGAGTGTGAAAGTAATTAATTTCTGTTTCTCTGCAATAACTTTTTTTTGTTTCCAATTTTTTTCCAGTTCTTTTTTTTTTTTTCATTTTTGGGCTCTACAGTGCTAATTTTCGAGATTTTCACTTCTAGAAAAGACATCTAAAAATGAACACAAAATCAACACATAATAGTCTGGCCGTGTCCAGGGGAAAAGGAAAGAGAATTATCTGCAGGCATAGGTAGTAAAAATGTGATCAGTGACTATAAAGCCTGTGATGTAACCATTAACCTTTGAGAATCGTTATGTTTGTACTTTGGTTCTTTTTGCTTTGTTATTCCTTTAGCTGCTACGTGTTACATTTCCTCCAGAAAAATTAAAATGTGTAGTGTATTTGCCTCGGCATAGGTGTACCTGGTTTTTGAGTTATGCTTATTACATCCGTTCTGTGACATTTTAACTGTTTGTGGTTGTTTGTAAATTTTAACGGCTTACTACTTTATTAGAATTTTACTGTTAAAAAATTTGCTTTAAAGCTTTTGCGACATACTATATAATGGTCTGTGTTATTACAAGCTATAGCATTTGTCTTCTTATTATCAGTATGAGATTAATTTTTTTCCAATTATTCTTGTTAAAATTGAGGGCGGTGAGGGGGGAGGGACAGTGGGAGGGAAATGTCTGGTGAACTGTGGAACAGAGTTTAAAGTTCCAAAAACAATAATAATTACTCACATAATTTCTATCTGTGATTTTTTCCTGCTCTTTAAAAAACTGTAGGAACCTGTGGTACTTGGAAGACTTTATATTGCTATCCTACAAATGTAATATTTATGAATGTATCAAGGGCAGTATTTTCTCAGGGTGTATTCTGAACTTATCTTTAGGACGGTTTAACTTCAGACTGAGTACTGTGTATTTGAAATGAAAGGATGTATGTGATCTAACTGCAAGCTGCCCTCAAATAACAACAGGCTTTTTTAAAAAAGTTTTTGGCCTACCCTGCATATTTGTGCTCCAAAATTACCTAACAAAAAGCCCCCAAAACTGCACTGGAAAATATAAACATGCATAGAAAAACATAAATATGCAATATAAGCAATTAAACATTAAAAATAAAAAGTAGGAAGCCCATTATCTTAAATAAACAATCTGATCACAATCTGGATTAATTGGATTCATCCTGGATAATTTATACCCTACATATTAATCCAGTTTTCGGCTGGACTTTGACATGATTGCGATCTGTACCTTTTCTCCAGAATGTCCATTAATTAGTCCCATTAGTTTAAGAGAAGAATCTATTTGCTTGTCTATTGTGTAGGCTGTTAGATGTAATAAGACATTTTGGTATTCCTGCTGAACTACAGATGCATGTTAATGATGGCAAACATTTTCAAATACTCACATCACTTTGCAAATTCATACACTCCACTGAAATGTTACTTCTTCAGGTTTATTTAGGCTATGAGAAATTCTCAATTTTTATACTTTGCAATGATAAATTAAAAGATCAAATAATTTGTCATACATATGGCACAAACAGTGCAAAAGACAGTGCTGTTGTACTTGGCATTCAAACACTGCTTGAAATTATTCTCATGCTAATAAAATATTTTAACTTTTTTAAAAGAAAGATATTTTCTACTGAAACAATTATATTTAAGCTGAAGGCTTTCTTCTGTGTTCCTTCTTGTCTATTTTAATGTAATTGATAATAAAATAATTTCTAGATTCATAGCAGTCTGCACAGTTTACCAAGGGGAGGATCTGATCTTAATTATATTCATGCTAATTTCTTGAAATAATTAGTCTTCTCCTGTAAGGAACTGAGGATAGAGCACTGCAATGAAAGATATGTAAGATTTGGTGTTGAAGGGAAAAGTTGCATCCCCATGAGCAACAAAAACATGAAACCATTAAGTTTTTTCTCCATTGGTGTTTTTGTAAGGTGGTTTTTTACCATGTGTTGATGTCTTGCCCCAAAACACACATGGTTCTGTCCCTCTCATGTTGTGACACTGAGGTTCTGAAAAACTTTTGAGCAGTTCATTGAGCCATGTACCAACTTTGCATTTGGTTCATTCAAGCTAAAGTTCAGGCTGCTAGTTTGAGGCCTTTTACTCCGTTTCAGCCAGTGGTGACTAAGAGCCAGAGATTTCTCTTTTTCCTTTTGGGCCATTCATTTAAATGAAGGCATAAATCATCTAAATATCTTATTCCCCTTCTTAAATACTTTAAAGAGCCTCAAGAAGCACCACTGTTTTATAACCCCCATTGTGATATAGAAGCCAATTCAGCTTCTCTGAACCAAGATAGAAAACAGGGCAAAGGAAGGTTTGTTTGAGGTTTGTTTAAATAAAGATGCCTCCTGGATGTTGACAAGTTCTGTGGTTGGAATAGAAAGGATAATCAGGCACAATTTCTTTCATAAACAGTGCAATTCATGCCTCTGTTATCTTCAGATTTTTTTTTTTCCACAAGAGAGGTAGAGAAAGATCTTTCATGCTTTGCACAGGGCAAGGTTTGCTGTGTCACCGGTTTATTTTATGGGAGTTTTACACTGAATTGCTTATTTGAATTAAAAAAAAAGAAAAAACAAAAAAAAGTGACAACTCTGTCATAGTATGCCAAACTAGGACAAAGAGGCCATGATCTTCTTGCTCAGTGGAGATGAGAATTCTGCAGTTTGAGACCATCTTTAAGCAACTTGCTCTCTGGCTTTAAACAATTTTGACACTGTGATATGTACCAATGTTGTAAATCATCATGCCAAGGACAGTAGTTTATCATGTTGCACATCCTAATAATCTACTGGATGAAACAAAGACAGTGAAAACAAGATGAAAGCTCAGGTTTTAGTCTGGTGATACAAGATGAATTACAGTTGACTGAAATTTAAGGAGAAGTCTCCTTTTTTACACAATGTTCTCAAAAGTACTGCCAGGTTAATCCCAACCAAAAATCCTTTGATCTTATTTTTCAGATAATCCTTTTCTACGTTACCATAATGACAGACAATATTCAAACCTGACCAAGTCCTTGCAAAGAGCAAGGACTTGGAAAAACCTATGGAGCAAAGAATCATCAAAGCCTAAAACTGGTGTTTGAATTTTGGCAGCATGTGAGAGCCTCTAGTCTTTCCTCCTTAAAACCAAGAGCCCTCATAGATCAGTGAAGTCAGCAAAAGTTATTTCCTTTTGGTACTGTACATGGATTTGTTTTGTTATGAACTTGGGAATGACTAATTGCATCCGCTTTGGTTTAATATACAAAACAAATTAAGTCTCTCTAGCTCTTGACTATTCTTCTTGGTCTATAATCCCCACCACCAAAAGCTTTAGAAAATCTGATTAAGTTGTTGCCCCTTATTCAAGTCTCCTTCCAAATGCATTGAATATAAGTAACAGATGCAAGATGAACTCTCAAATGATCAGAAAGTCTCATTTTCTCACTCAGTGTCATAGTTCTGTGATGTTTTGAAATGAAGGTTAATCTTATTCCAGGAACATTTCAAGTGTATGAGGTTCTATTCAGGTCTGTCATTTTCAGAGCCTCTGTTATTGATAAGTAGAAGTCCCTTTAATGCTTATATCCTGTTCACAGAAAGGGAATCTTTAACATTACAGAAGGAATGTTAGTCCAAAACAACTTGATATTTCTGCTAGCTTTTTAACAAAGACATGAAGAACAACAGCAATAACAGTATTGCTCTTATGGTGAACCTGGCTAAGTTAAAATCACAATCACAAGTGATATGATTTCAAGGCAAACATTAATTATTTGGTCATGCCAAACAACCACAGATTGCAGAATAGTTTTGATTGGAGGGGACATGAAGGATCACAAACTTACAGAATATTATGAGTTGGACAGGACCCACAAGGATCACCAATTCCATCTCTAAATGAATGGTCCATACAGAGATCACACTCACACCTTTGGCATTATTAACACCATACTCTGACCAACTGAGCTCATCTCAGGGTCAAGATGATCTTGTTCCACCCCCCCTGCCATGAGCAGGGAGACCTTCCACTCCACTGGGTTGCTCAATGTCCCATCTGACTGGGCCTTGGACATTCGGGGAGGGATGACTTCACAGCTTCTCTGGGCAACTCTTCTCACCACCCTCAGAGTGAAGAATTTCTTCCTAGTACCTAAACTATGTGTATTCTCTTTCAGCTTAAATTCATTCCCCCCTGTCTTATTGTTACAAGTGCTTGTAAAAAGTCACTTCCAGCTTTCTAAACCTCCTCAAGTTGAAGGGTCCCAGTAAGGTTTCCCCCAAGCCTTCTCTCCTCCAGGCCTGACAATTGCAACTGTCTCATCTTGTCTTCATAGGAGAGCTGCTCCAGCCCTCAGTTGATTTTTGTGGCTTCCTTTGCGCTCTCTCCAGCAAATCCACATCTCTGTTGTTCTGAATGCCCCAGAGATGGACACAAAACTCCAGGTGGGGTCTCATGACAGTGGAATACAGGGCAAGAGTCATCTGCTGGCCATGCTGCTTTTGATGCAGTCCAAAATATGATTTGCTTTCTGATCTGCAAGAAGATGCATTTTCCTAAAAAATAGAAAACATGTAGAAAACAATGGAAAGCAAGTAGAAAATGTAGTATCTTTTGCCTTTCTGATATTTTTAGAAGGTCATCACAATGATTCTTCCTATTTAAAATGCCTTTTTCTCAGCATTTGCCTTTTTCTTTTAAATTTTTTTTTCCATATTTGGTTTTTCCCTTCCCTAAATAAAGAGTTAATAATGAAAAAAGGAGTTTTCAGGAAGAAAAATTTTCTATTTTTTATTATATGACAAAGATACGCCTTCAGTAGCATTATTGTATTCTTTCCAGAAACAGGGGTGGAATTTGCCTTGTATTTATAATTATAGAAGAGCTCTGGAAGTTATACATTACTGACAATAATTGCTTGTCAAGAAAGCTTGTAATATGTTTATGCTTTAGAGTAGGGTGCTTTGCAAACTAGAGAAAGCATCCAAAGTCTGTGTTTAGCAGTATGTGAAAGAATAGCAGACTGCAAAACGAGACCAGTCATTTCAGAAAAGAAAAACTTTGAAAAGATCAGGGTATATTCTTAATGCTTGTGAGAGTTCTGGCCTGAGAAAATAGAATTTCCAGAAAGAATGAAAAATCTGATGATTTTTGATTTATGATGGACATGATGGTTGATAGTCTGACATTAAAAAAGTATCAGAAATTACATTCTGAACAAAATCATATTTCTGTGAAATGACATCCCTTTGAATATTCCGTAACTAGGATTTTGGGTCTGAATGGTAGTCCATTTCCCTCATAGTCCCTTTGCATCCATCATTTTTAGATGCATGATGCTAGAGGGGACATCCTACGCATACACTTCAGTCATCTGTTTATGCACATCCTATCCATGGATTTCTCCATGAGCTTGAACCATCTGGAATTTAATAACTTTGGTTTTGTGGTTCAAGGAGTGAAGTTGTTCTGTGTTTGCCCATCTGAAAGTTATTCTGATTTTTGGTTCCTGAGCATCAAGTAGGATAAAAAGTGCTCATAACTTCTGCTTGGGTGAATAATTCTACTCTGAATTGTTTGTACATGTGTTCAATAATCTTCTAAATATTTTGTAATTTGTAACTGTAATTTTGTAATTGACTGACAGTGATTTCCACAAAATATTCTTATCTATCCCCTCTCACAAAAGATTTTGTCTTAGCACTTGTGTCACATAAAAAATTGTTCAAATACTTGTATGTAAGCAGGATTGCTGAGATGTGAAGAAAACCTTCATGAATTTGTATTGGCCAAGTCAAACTCTTGAGATATTCAGTCCATCCTGTTACTTGCTGCAAAACCCCTTTATCTGTAAAACCTATTTATCTCTACTAGGACTTCTTTCACAAAGCAAATAAAAAATGGTGTAGTGGTTACACTTTTTTCTCTTTTGTAACTTATGTTTGGAGGATTTCAGGTAAATTCTAAAGATTCAACAGTAGTCAATTTTTAAATAATAATCCACTATGAGATAATATAGTACAATAACTACCTTGATTTGTCTCTGGACATGAGAGAAAGTATCAAATTCCTTCTGATTTTAATCTGTTCTTTGTGCAGAAAAATTCTGTAATCATTCAATTGGAGAAGAAGATAGAAATATGTATTTGCGCTTGATTTGGTTTTTTTTTTTCTTTTAAAGTTTATCTTTTACTCTTCAAATATTTCAAGTTTTTTTGCTTATCAGATATAGTTAATGAGGTTTGGTAGAGATGGCAAAAAGTATCCTGCCAACTTCCCCAAGTCTACATCCTTTCATTTATGATTGATCAAAATTCATGATATTTTAAAATACCCATTCCTCTTTCTCATGTGTTAGTCTAGAATATCAATTGTCAAACTGTAATTCTGTCAAATCATTACATAAGCACCTGATTTCTGAGGGGAAATTTTCCTACCTCTAATTACTGTGGCTTTTCAAAGTGTACTAGAAGAGCTATTTTCAATGTGAGATTCAAAAATACCATCAATGGGTAATCCAGAGAAAAGTTTACAACTGAGAGACTATGGGGAATGGAAACAAGATGAAGTCTGAAAACCTAGTTATGTACATGGTTATGATGGCTTCTGCTATTATCTGCTATCTCAAGATTTTTTAAAGGAAATGAAGGAGCTGATTATATTAATAAACCACAAAATAAGCTCTCCAGTGGATTCAGTCTAGCTCTCTCCAACTGAGGTATTTGTTTAGGCCTGGTCAGTGAAGAGTATTTCTAGGGCACAACAGATTTCATCCAGTCAGAATCTAAAAATAGATCAGATGAATCATGTTGTGAAGTGTCTGATTCTAAAAGACCTGCAGTGACTAGCTCAGAGGTGCTGCTTAAAACTAGGTAAGAGGAATTTCATCCAAAAAAACTGCAACTCCGGTGATCTGATATGTCCATGAGCAGGGTTAATGTAATTTAAAATAGCATTGAGTGGGACCTTTCAGATAAAGAAATGAAATTAGTAATGCTTCCATACGAGGCACCACAGCAACCTCCCCAGGAATGCTGCCAAGCATTCGGAGTGCCCAGGTGTGGAAAACATGGATTTAGGTGCAGCAAACAGAGAAAGAAATGGGACAAAAACAGACAGGGGGAAGGGAAAGGTTATTGTGAGGATACTAACAGTTTTATTTCTCTTCAATAAAATAAAGGCCAAGAGAAAAGGTGCACAGTAGGAACAGGACAATTGTGAGTGAAGGAGAGCAATTCAGTCTGAAGAACAATGCTGGGACAGAAATAATTGGCAGAAAGTCAGACTGGAAGTTAGACTATTTCTAGCCGTCAAAGCAGTAGTGTTCTGGAGGAGATTCCCACTGAAGTGGTCAGGTTTTATTTTGCTATAGACGTCTAACTGTTCGCAAGGTGGAAAATGATACATTTGTGAAAGGGAATGTGAAACACAGTAGCCTCTGATGGAAGGAACTTGGACTGGATACACCACCACTTTGATCCTAGAAGGGCATGTGTGTGCATGAGTGCACTTATTGAAGTGAAAGTAATTATGCTGCAGATATGCCTATGCTGTCAGTGTGAATATGTTGTGGTGCTTCTTTAAACTTATAATTAATACTAATTGAGCTCTCAGCAACTGAAGGCTTCCTCACTTTAAAATCCTGTGCTTTCTCTGAGTGTAACAGCAATTTTCTAACTTATCCCATTTCTTGAGAAAATATGTTAATGAAAAGAAGGCACTAAATATGATCTGTTGATTACAAACAGCTCAGAGGATTTCTTACTGTGTAAGCTAAATATCTTTTGAATAGTGGTTCTGCTACATGTGTTTTCCCTTAGTGTTGTATTTATTGTACTAGACACGTGATTGTAGATTAATACTTTCCCTATGTATTCTGCTAAACACAACTTTGTGTTTGCTGTAAAGATGAGAAAAAATATAGGCTTTGTGCATTAATTCATTCTATATATATTCTAACAACCCACAAAGAGAAAAAAGAATTTTCAGGTGCTAAAATTTAGTCTACAAAATTGAGTTGGTTACTTTATAAAAGTAATAAAATTGTGAATTTATTTGCATGCAAAGCAACAAAATGTGCATCCAGCAAGAAAGTGCCCCCAACTTGACGTGTTGAAATAGCATGGGGCCCGCAAGACAGAAGATGTACCATGTTACTTTGTTGTTTCCGCTACTGGTATACGACAATTCCCTTAAATTTGTTAATATGTTAAAGTTCACTGAGTCTTTAAAAAAAAATGAAATAACTTTCTCTTTTTTGTCTTTATATTGCATAGTTATGGGACATAACACTATGTCTTTCTTTGAAACAGGCTTCCTTTTGAAATACCAGGTGAAACTCAGCTGGTTTATTGCAGGAGCCCTGTATCCCTGTTCTCATGTGCTGTGTCTCTTCCAGGTGCGCAGCTGCCATTCCAGGTGTTTGCTGCTCCACAAGCTGCAGGTAAGCTCTGAGCGCACTCCCCAAAAGTTGTGCCTCAGACACCATGAGCAGCCCCTGGCACATGAAACTGAGGGAAGTGCAGCTGCTCTCCATCCCATAGCAGCTTTCTCAGGACACTTCCTCTGCATTTCAAATGGCTCCTAAGGAGCTCAGACATGGTGCTTCTCCTCTCAGCACAGGGCTAGGTTTCAAATCAGAATGGGCCATTGGACCATGTAGTTTAAATTCTCAAGATTTACATTTTGTGCTGCTACTCCCTTGCATATTTAATTTGAAGCAGATTATTTTTATTTAAGCCACTATTTATCTTCATAGCAAAATTGGTTATTTCATGAAACAAAGTATCAAAATGTGTGCCTTTTACCCAATTTAAATTTGACCAGCTTTAGCTCTGAGCCATTGTTCCATTGTTTTTTGCTGGCACTTATAGGTGATATTTGTTTTCCTATAATGACTGCTACATATTTGTTCAACTCAGGTAAAATAGATCTCTTAAGACTTTCACTGTTACACATGTTCTTCAGTATTTTTGTGTCTCTTCCTTCACCTCTATTTTTCCATTATCAAAATACACAGAATTCTCTAAACATAACTGTAGGATTTTTACTGATCCTGCAGTTGGAAAAAAAAGGCAGTTGTCTGCAACTTCTGCTTCCCTGCCCCTTTGAACATCACAGGGTTGTGCTAAACTTCTATGCTGGCACTTTATGTTAAGTGATGAACACCTGTGTTTACTCTGTGTTTACTCTGTCCCCTTCGACAATGACTCATTCAATTTCTCCTTTCAAGCCAAGGATGGATTTTGTGTTCGTGGTTATTCACAAAGGTTTGCATTCTCCACTTCAAATAATTTTGGTTAGATTCATACTAAACATTACTTGATACCTTTACTTTTCCTCTTTCCTCAGGAAGAGGAAATGATGTAAGAATGACTTATTTTTATGGTGGACTCTGCTCATCCTTCCAGCTGATGTGGATATATAATCTCAGAAGGATATCAAACCACACTGAAAAGTTTATGAACAGGTCTTTTGAACTGAAATATGTCTTGAGAACATCTTCAGTTCAAATGTCACTGATTTGGGATACTGCTTATACAGTACACATCCATGTAAATGGGATTTGCATTTTGGTACTATGAGTGAAATATTCAGGAATATTGCCCATGAATGTGAAATAAAAGTATAATTTGCTGCATAATATTTAATTATTAGAATGTAGTCATATCACTTTTTGCATTATTTGTACGGTCTTTTGTTTCCATTACTGTACTTACCTGTTTTGTATACCTAGAGAAAGTTTTGCTCTACTTTCTGCTGAAAGAAAGAAAAATGTGGGAAGAAAGAAAAAGGATCTGAATTCCTGCTTGTATGATAGTGGAAGCCAGATGTCAAAACAGACTGCATATTTGGTCATAAATTTATTGGAAAGTGAGTGTGTTTTATTAATACGAATGTGGACTTTTGATATTGTCTTTGCAGTCAGAATAGAGCTGAATATAAACCCAGCTAATTAGTCTGGGTACTAATAGTAATAGAATAGGAGGGAAGTTCTCGTTCTATAATATAGGACTTTTTCTTCTGGAAAATCAGAAGTTAAAGAAATAAAAAGGGAACAATGATCTTTTGGTCAGAATAAATGGATGAGTTTCTCCTAGAGCTGGATATCATACAGAGTAGTCCCCATCTACCAAATCACATTATTTTTATGGTGTCTGGACTATGTGAACAAAAACTTTCCTGGTTTTGCCAGTAGAAGAAATGGTCAGCTCCCATATTAAAGAAAATTTATCTGGTGTGTAAAATAGTATGTACTGGCTACAATATTTTTGGTGTAGATTTTACCCTGGTATTTTATTAGTTCACACTGGATACTTTTGTCAAAAAAATATGCAAAAAATATTTATCATTTTCCCTCCTTCTTTGGAGTCCTTTAGTCGTTTTATTCATTAGCATATATTGTAAAAGTTTATAATGCAGTTAAAAGTTACCCAGATATTTCTGTTTGGGACATATTCCTGGAACAAGACAATGATTGGAAATAATACCCGTACTTCTCCAATTTGACAAAATTACAACATACAAAAAAAAAAATATCGATCTATATGTGTTTTTTAGAAAAAACCTTGTAAGCTCAACTGATCAAAGTTGAGCTTAGCTATTAGTAGAACACTTTGACATCAAATAGGAGGAAACTGGAATAACTCTACCGTACATATTCAAAGAAATCATCATTCCTTCTTAAGGAATATCCAAATATAAAGTGTGCCATTGTTTGCTGTGCGTGTGTTGACCAGGCCGTTATATTAAGTTGAAGTTACTGCCATCTGGTGGGGAAAAGAGTGTTATATCTCAACAGTTGGAAAAAATTCTGTCAGGATTACATCCTCTGCACCTGTGTGAATGTTGTGTGTGTGTGTGTGTGTGTATACATGTTCCTCTGCACCTATGTGAATGTTGTTTGTATACAGAGATAAATATATCTATATACAGTACTGATTCTGAAAGAAATTTCAAATATTCAGTGATACAGAACGTCCTGCTGAATCGGAAATTAGCCAAAGGTAGAGGAATGTAAGAAAGAAAATAAAGAAAATTTCATAGGTAGAAAAGATAGATATGCAATATGTGTGCTGTGTTCCTGCCAGTGTGCCCACTCTCCTATAATAGATGAGCACTGATAATCATGAGCCAGTTCATGTTCCCAGAATGTTTCTTCACAGCTGGAGATTTTACACTTTTTGCAGTGTTTCATCTGGCACTTCCTATCATCTCTGTAAATGTAAAATCATAGAATAGCCTGGATTGGAAGAGAACATTAAAATACTTTAGTTTCAACCCCTGGCATGGGTAGGAGAACCTCCCACTAGAGCGGGTTGTTCAGAGCTCCATCCAAACTCGCCTTGAATTCTTCCAGAGATGCAACAGTCTCAGCTTCTCTGGAAAACCTGTGCCAGTGCCTCACCATTCTCACAGGAAAGAATTCCTTCCTAATCTCTGATCTAAACCTGATCCAAACTCTGTCAGTTTAAAGCCATTCCCCTTTGTCCTGTCACTCCAGGCTCTTGTAAATACTTTCTCTCCATCTTTGCTGTAGACTCCCTTCAGGTACTAAAAGGCTGCAGTTAGGTCCCCCTAAAGCCTTGCCTTTTCCAGGCTGAACAACTCCAGTTCTCTCAGCCTTTCCTCACAGGAGAGATGTTCCATCTGACCAATTCACTTGGTGACCACCTCTGGATTCTGTCTTAGAGATGACCACTAATTTTTGCTGCAGAAGCATCTGTGCTTATTCTGCCTCCATTCTTTGCTTCGACTTCCTCTTTGGTACAGTGAGATTGGGTCTCCTTAAGTCTTGAAAAATTCCTGTGTTAACTATTGCCAATAAACTATTTTTTCTTGAAGGCTTAGCCCAATAGGAATGGAATTGTATGAATAGAACATCAGGGAAATCTTTGGGGCATTTTAGGCATGTTAAATTAATTAGGTTTTCTCGAGCTAAAAGTCTTACATAGGATGAAAGAGTCAGTAAAGTGAATGATATATGAAGTGGTAATAGAAGTGAGATTCAGCTGTGACAGACAGTGTCACATGTCTCTCTGCAGTAATAAATTGCTCAGTAATGATATGGGAATAATAACTGATGTCCAGAATCTGTTCTTGTTTCATCATTACGGTGTCTTGAAGACTCCAGACAGGATTAGATCTGCTTTATGCACAAATGTTAAATAGGTTTTGTCCTTGTCATATGCTATGTTTTCTCCTGGTGGAGAACAGTACAAGTGGTCCCTTGCTCTTAATATGCAGAATAAATTGCCATTTTCTCTATTAGGTATGTATCAAAAGTGTAGTTTTAACCAGCATATTCAAAGAATGAAGGAAAAGTTAGGGGGATCCAAGAGTCCCATGGGGTGCATAGTGGTGCAGTTAGACTCCAGGGGCAGAGTAACATTAGAGTCCTCTTTAAAGGGAAAACTAAATGTTGCCATCCTCATGGGGTGCTTCTCATCTCTCATAATTCTTGTATATTTTGTTTAAAATTATTTTTCACTTGGTTGATCTTTGCTGCCTGTTGATGTGTTCTTTTTGTCTTCCTTTTTCTGTACTCTCTGGGAGTCAGAATCCTGCCCAGATAACATCTGTCAAAAGGAAAACCATTGACCTTGTAATCCTGTCATTCTGCTTTTAGGACTACATTGTACATGCAGGTGTCCGATTTCTTCATAAGTTTTAGAGGAAGTATTTTTTCATGACTTTGCAATGTAATTGCCTAATGGTTTTTCAAGGAGACAGACACTTTTCATATAGCAAGGCTCTTACTGGGAAGGTTTAACAGTGAGAGTGCTGGGTGGTTTACATTAACAAATAGTAGGTAAGTTCTTGGAACTCAAGCCCACATCTTGAACCATCCGGTGTGAGGAACTCTCTCTGTCTCAGTCTAGTTTATGCAAGGTGGAACAACGGAGCATTCAGAAGGAAAATGATCCCTGATTCTCTCTTCCAGCCTTCAATTCAAACTAAATTTTACTTTGAACAGTATGAAACGAGCACCTAAGTTGATTAGCTCTTGATTACAATACTGGTTGATTTTATTTTCACTGCTGCTGGTAAAATGACCCACAGTGAAGTGTTCTTTGAAATCCTGGTGACACTGAGATGTAAGCTTTCTGGAGTAAGATTTCTGGAGTATCTTGTTCTTTTTGTCTACAGGAGTCCTTCCTTCTTGTTTTTTTTTTCATTTTTCCCCTCTCTATCCCCTTTTACCCCCTGCCCCAGCATAGTTTCACATATGCATTTATAATCACTAGGGATTAATAAGAAATTTGATAGCTAGATGGTAATTTCTCTCTGTTCTTAGGATAGCTAAACTGTAAGAGAAGGTTTTGTAGGAAAAGATGAAGTCATGAGAGACAAATCTAGGAGGATGTATCTTCTGAATAAAAAATTAAAATCTTTTAGAGTGTCTGTTACGGTGGGATAGAGTTTAAGGTTATATGATACGAGTTATAAAGTAAGAGTTTGGAATTAACTGAAGTATCTCAAATTTCACTTCTTTAAATCAAAACTGATTATAGAAATGTCCTTACTCAATGAGAAGTTGATACAGAAAATAGTCCAACTCTTTGAGATCACTAGGAGGAATTTAAAACAGAGAACCACAGGGATCACAGCTACCTTTGAAAATCTATGGGGAAGTGGATGTACCTTTTCAGGAACACCCTGATTTACAGATGTGGTGTTTGTACTTGATAACTGCATCTCCATTCTTGGAAGTGTTCAGGATGTGCCTAGATAAGCCGCTGAGAAACCTGCTCTCAGAACTGCTTCAGATTACACTTAGATCTTCATTAATAACATGGACAAAGGGATTGAGTGCACCCTCAGCAAGTTTGCAGATGACACCAACCTGAGTCATGTGGGTGACACACCTGAAGGATGGGATGCCATCCAGAGGGACCTGGACAAGCTCAAGAAGTGGCCCACGGGAATCTCCTGAGGTTTAACAGACCAAATCCAAGCTGCTGCCCCTGGGTCAGGACAATGCCCTGTAGCAGCCCAGGCTGGGCATGAACAGGCCCAGAGCAGCCCTGGGAGAAGGCCCTGGGGTGCTGGTGGGTGAGGGGCTGGCCATGCCCCGGCCNGGCATGGAGCAGCTCTGCTGGGAGGGAAGCCTGAGAGAGCTGGGATTGTTCAGCCTGGAGAAGAGAAGGGTTTGGTGTGATCTAATTGCAGTTTTCCAGTACAAGAAGGGAGCCTTTTCCTAACGAAAAGATGGAGAGGGACCTGGGGTGACAGGACAAGTGGGAATGGCTTCACACTGATGAGAGTAGATTTAGATGAGACTAGGAAGAAATTCTTTCCTGTGAGTGAAGTGAGGCCCTTTCCAGGTTTCCTGGAAATGTTGTGGGTGCTCCACCACTGGGAGTGTTCAAGGCCAGGCTGGATGGAGCTTTGTGCAACCTTGTGTAGCAGAAAGTGTCCATGCTCAGGACAGGGGTATAAGATCTTATCTTAAAGGTCTTTCAGTATAAGATCATACCTTTTATCTTGAAGGCAAAATAACTTTTTTTAAAAGTTACCTTGAATTTGAGGCAGAAAATCATGATAATGAACACAGTTTATGCACACTGGAACTTTTTAGATTCTTTATAAAGCTTGTCTCCTCAGCCTTTCTAAGGACTGTCTGAGGTGGGAACCACTTTCCTATGGAAATTCAAATGCAAGGCACAATTCTTTAGATAGCTTTGTCTGTGACACAAACTACATATATATGTTTACTAAAATAATAAAAGAGAAGAAACCCTACCAAACCATGGTATTTTATACTTTGTTTCCCCCTTAGGGAAGGAGGAAATGAACCCACTGTGACAGACACAACTTCTAGTTCATAATAAGCTGCTGAGGGTACTTTGATAACCTGGTGCTAAAGGCAGTAAAAAGACTATACCTCTAATAAAACACTACATATTTTTAATGGTTCTTTTTTGTGTTTTTAAAGCAAATGAATTTAAA
This sequence comes from Anthoscopus minutus, assembly GCA_013399455.1. Taxonomy (NCBI): domain Eukaryota; kingdom Metazoa; phylum Chordata; class Aves; order Passeriformes; family Paridae; genus Anthoscopus; species Anthoscopus minutus. The sequence goes on from VWYI01041024.1 coordinate 67,552, forward strand.
TATCTTAGAGCTTTCAGATTACCAGGGCTTTAATTGAAAATTCTGTGTGCCAGCAATCTGAAGATGAGTAAAATACAAACAGTAGTTTCTGAAATCCTTATATCATCATCTCTGGTTTGGAGGGAACACCCTCTCTCTGGGGTAGAAAAGTAACTTAGTGTAGGATGCTAAGCAATTTTGGCTGCTCTTGAACAAATATCTCAAGAAAAACAAACTTTTCTGTATTTCATGCCATTTTTATTCCTGTAATATTCAGAGAACTTCAAACCTTAAGTTGTTCGGGTTAGTTGAATTCAAGAAGCACTTTAAATTGACATCTTGTTTTCTACAGATAGGGTTAGGGTAAGTTTGGGAAAAATAGGTTTCAATAACATGTCACCATGATGATATTTCTTTTTCCTGGTGTGTTGTCCTTCCATTTAGAGAGGAGAGCACAACATATCTGACATTAATTTTACCCAGTTTTTAGTCTTGCATGTTAATCTAGAATAACCTTTATCCTTCAAATTAGTAATTTATTTATGTACTGCTTTAAAATTGCTGAACAGAAATGTAGGGTTGATATCTTTTATGTGGTTTAAGTTTTTATTTTGATTGCCTTTCCCTGCACTCAGAATCACAGAATATTCTGAGCTGGGAGGGATCCACAAGGATCACCAAGTCTGACTCTGAAGTGAGTGTCCCATTCCTTTCCTTGTTTCCAGAGTACCTAAGGGAGGTACTGGTAGTATCCAGTGCACACCTAAGAGCCCTCATGACTCCAGCAAAAGAAAATAGGGGGAATGTGTTTTGAATATACAGAAATACGTACTTTAAAAAGCATCAGCTCATGAGAGGTTTGTTCCAGGTGCCCAAAACAAAGTAGCCTTGATAACTTTCTGCCAGTTAGAGTACAGTGAGATGGTGCCTGCCCACAAAATGGTCGTGTGTATGGGTGTGCTGTGTTCTATCCAAAGTGAAGAAGGTTTGTGGAGTGCTTGGGTAGAACAGTATTTGCCAAAAAACAACTTTCAGAAATTAATAATTGCATGTGAAGATTCAAGTAATTTGAAAATTCTCTTCAGTAAAGGAGTAATAAGACCAAAAAAAATGTGCTGGAAAGTTATTTAGTTTAGACAACGACAACAGTCATTCCTGGGCACCGAGCAATGTCTGTTTAGATTATAAATTATGTATTGTCCTGGAAAGACTGTTTTGCAATAAGAATATAAACCAAGAATTACCATTAAGTATTTCTTGTTTGTTTGTTTGTTTGTTTTTTAAAATGTTTTTATAGTAAAATAGATGCATGTATTATATATGAAATATACATTAATGCATCCATATAGATCAAATATCAAAACCTCATATCTTGAAACTACTTTGAGGTTAGAATGTTGAGCAGCACAAAATAGCCTATTAATAAGCACATCTAAAAATCAACATTTATTATATTTTAAATCTCTTTAATGTATTGAATGCTTCAATGCATAATCTAAATTTCCTCTGTACGTGATTACAGTTCTAGGATCCTTTGGAATATGTGGCCTTCATCAGCTTTACTATGAGATTTCATTTTGACAATTTTTTTAGAAATGATGTTTGAATATGATATCAAACAAAAATTTGGAAGAAAACTAGTTTACTTGTTGAGGGTTTTAGAGCTTTCAAGTCTTCCAGGAAGGTTGTGTTCCTTATTGGAAAGTCTGGTATTTTGATTTCTGAATAGCTTTTAAAATTTTGTGATTTAACTCAGCTGAGCATATTTGTAATGTAATGGGTGTCAGTAAAAGAATTTTTAAGGCACAGTTTCAAGGTCAACGTGCTTATGCATATATAAGCCCTAACATCAGCACACTATTAAGTCTCTATAAGTAAACACCTCATAATTTTTTTTTTAACTTATTCCCTAGTATATATGGGGATATAATTGTCTTATTCCAGAGTGATCTATATAATTGTTATTGACATGTCATTCCAACTTTGTGAAGCCCAAATGAAGACTGACTCAGGAAGTAGGTCATGGAGAAAAATGAGGAACTGTTAGAAGAGTAGGAGTTGAGGTGAAAAATTGAAACATTTTAGAACCCAAGTTAGGCGCTTCTCCTTCTTCATTTCATTCACAAGAAGGTCATAGTGCAGAAAATTTAATTGTCTGATTTTGCTGAAAAGCTCTTTTCATGGAAGAGTACAGAATACAGAACTCTGAAAAGACATAGATCTAAATGTAATCTGAATAATAATTAAATGTAGGTGGAAGAGGACACACAGATGGCCCTGGGCTAGTATTATTAGCAGTCTGAGCATCCAGTTGGCACAGCTGTTCTCTAAATTTTTGTAGTTATCATAAATAAAAATGTTTAAAAATCATATTTTGCTGAATCTCTGGTGATCTCAGAGAAAGTGATAGCAGGCCAAAACATAGGTAAAGGGGCTTTTGCAGCTGTTACTTCCCTGTAGCAATGGGAAGCATGTGAAGTAATAGAGAAAAAGCTCAGATAGGTTTAAGCATAAAGGTTTGTCAAAGCCAGAAAAGGATGACACAATTGACTCATAATATTTTGGAACATTTGGTTTAGGATATAGATGGGAAAGGCCATACCTACAACTGATGACATGAGTATCCTACCCCATAAAAACATAGAAGGAAATTCATTGGTCCTATCAGTGAAGGCCAGCTGTTGAAGCTTTTAGAAAAATTGAAGAGGATTTTATAAGAGGGACTTCTGTGAGACCAAGTTTTAAATTTTTGTTTTAGTGATGCACAATTTGAGTCGATGGCCAGATGTTCACAGAGAGATAACTTAAAAGTAGTGTGTTTAATTTGGATAGATGAATGTTCCTTCTAAAAGATTAAATATAAGGGGGGATGTCATGAGACTGAGTTGCAAGCTGGCTGTCTCCATGTATGCTTCACAGACTTGAAGTGTTGCCTATGTTTCCTTTTTCACTGATGTGAGTGACTTCTGGTTCATTTTTTGATTGATCTTCCTGGAAGCCAGGTGGAGTTTGAGAGATATCTAATAAAAATGAATTCATCCATACTTGTTCCATAAGCTAAGAAATATTTCCACAGACTAAAAAACTCCCCTTCTTTAAGTTAGGAAGACCACACAAGAGTTTTCTAGAGGCAAGCTGTTTCATTGAAGAGTGAAAAATAAGTTCTGAATAACGATTAATGAGAAAACATGTGAGGCATTCACTTTGCAATCAACTTCATTCTGAGCTTTTGGGAAATGGCATAGACAGTGAGACGTGGGTCAGTACCAGTGGCGGTTTGAAGGACAAACAGAGCAAGTAAGCACCCGTCTGATTTACCTGTAATTTTGTGTTTTCATGTAGATAGCTAATGCTGGCCAGAATGGGAAAAATGCCTGGTGCTGACATTTATTCATCCTCTCAAATGGAGTACAGAAGATTGTTGGGTTTGGGATTTTGGTTTGGTTGTTGGTTTTTGGTTTTTGTTTATTTTTTCCACAAGACATTATTGTAAATGTTAGAGAAGAGTTGCTTGTCTATTTTCAGCAAACCTAATTTTCCAGATCTGAGCTCTGTTGGCTTCAGTTATTGGAAGTGAATACCAGATAACCACAAAAAGCACAAGAATTCAGTGTTTTATAAGAAATCAGTTTGAATTCATTTAACTGTATTTGGTTTCATTTAATTATATTTGAAAGCTTTATAGCTAATGCTAATAGACCAGTACCAAACTTTGAGTCTTGTTCATTTATATTAAACATACATAAACTATAAATAAACAATTTGGTTCACTTTTTTCCCCTTCCCCTCTCTCCCCTCCATCCAATATTGCAAAATATTCAGTCCTGGCAAGAATAAGATTACTTTGTTTCTCATTATTGCTTGGCTATCCAAATTCACTCTCAGCATCCAAGCAAACTATTCCACTGTGGCAAAGGAAAAATAATCTCAGCTGCTCCATTGATGTTTTTGTGTTCCTTACATTCAAGCAGATTTTCAGTATAGCTCCCTAGAAATAACTGGATTTAATTTCTGTATTCCAATTCTGCGGATTGTTCAGAAGGTAACTGAAGGTAGCTAAGGCTATGAACTGCTTTTGTAGCCTCTGTTTCATTTACAGAGGTTTGTTGGAAGTAGGGGGCAGTACCAGTACTCAGTAATTTTTGGGAGGTTTGCTCTCCAAGGCAAGTAGTATAAAGACCATGCTACAGAGACAATACAAACTGTGTAAAGTCAACATAAGATGTCAATTGTATGAAAACATTTTTTAGTTCCTTGCATTGCATTGCTGAGCACAGCAATGATATGCATTTGATATACATTTGAGTGGGGTTACTTGCATCCTAGAAACCTTGGCATTAGTTTCTGCAGGACTCAGCCAGCTGCAGTCACCTCCAGTAAAAAAGAGGAAAGGACTCTTGCTTGTTCTGCGGGTGGGCATTGAGGACATAAATAGAGAGACCGACTGACTGAGTGGAAAATGTATTCTGGATCACTGCATTTTATGAATATTGTATTGTTCCAATTTTAGTTGTCATCTGTTCCCTATCCTTTGTCTCCTCTGTGTTTTCATAGATGACAAACATTGAGCAGAGGGACTTTGGAAACATATCTCAGCTCTGAACTTTGTGTTGAGTACAAGACAATCATCAGAAGCTGTGTGTGTGTTAAAGCTTTGAGGATACAGTGTTTAAAAAGCGTAGGTAGGAACAGTGCTGAAGAGGCAGAATTAAAGTAGAAAATAGGGTGCTTCACTCGAGTGTAGTGAAAACTTGAAGCAGCAATAATGACAATCATAGAGGAAGCTGCTGTTTAAAATGAACAACATCAGCCTGCATAACTGCATGAGATGAGGAGCAAGGAGTCTTTTTTCTAGAGGAAAAAGTTACAATGTCAGAAATTCATCTTCTGAGGGAAACAAGTGAAATAAACTTGTATCAGCATTGACTGCTGATACAAATGTTTTTAAAGCCTTCTCAAAGTGCTTTCTCTTCCAGTGAAGGCTGGACAATGCCTATTTTTCATTAATTAAGCTACTTATGATTTTTTCCACCTCTCTTTATATCACCTTACAGGACATGATTACTAGACCTATTTTATTGACTCACAGAAAGGCAGAGAAATAAAGAAACAACAAAAAAAAAGGACACCAAAGCTGAGATCTTCAAAGTACTCAAACTCCATCGGGAAAGTTTTTGGTACCTTGCTGGTTTATGTATCTGTGGCCTGGGGGTCAGCTGACAAAGTGATCCAGACCAGAATGAGGGGTTTGATCTGCATTAAGGCTGGTGCCAGAACCAGTAACACCTCTTTTTGGGTTTCTGTTTTGTTGATCATATATTCTTCCTATAAAATGAGTTTCAAAGTGTTGTAGCTGTTATGTGCCATAATAGTTGCCACTTGAATTGCTATTTGTTTTCCAGATGGATTTCACTAGAATATATGTAGTAGAAATTTTTGCCAAAAGAATTAATTCAAGATTATGTCCAAACATAAAGAAAAAAGTTCCAAAGGGAGAGAATCTGTTTTCCAAAACAGATTCTCATTTTCTCATATTCTTTACTGCTTCTACCTCAAATTAATTATTTTTTTCTTGCAAGTCTGTGTAATATTATTCATGATGAAACAGGTGGAACTACCTGAGCTTTTATTAAAAACTGCATAGTGGCAGCTTTTTTATGGTTTAGGATAATAAAGACCAATTTTGCCACAATTTTATTTTTTGTACAAGGCATATTGTTAAACTCTAAATACCTGAACACTGGAATCCACATTAAATTCCAATGGACCTCTTTACAGTAATGATTCCTTAATGTTTTAAGTTTCCTAGGGCAATTTTTCCTCAAGGGTGATCATTGTGGATAATAATGATAATTATGAAATTTGTAATTTTTTAAACAATAGCTTGCTTTATACAATGGTTATTAAAATATATTCTGTAGTATAGGTGAGTTATAAGGATGAGTGGCATAACTTACCTAATGGCTATTTGGTGGCGTTTCCTAAGAGATACAACCACCTGAAAAGCAATGGTGGGATTCTAGTTTCCTTTGTTCATAAAGTTTTTTTTCCTACAGCAAGATGGCAAAATTACTGCCGTTGTACAGATGCTGTGCTACATTCCAATTAGTCTGTCTCTAATGAGGAGAAAAGGAAGGATTGAGGCAGTGTGACAAGCAAGCACTATTAACTTCCGAGACCTTTATCTAACACTTTTGTCTTCATTCTCCAGCCTAAAACCTTCATAGCCATCTATGTCTGCAGTGCTTCAATCAGGTATCTGAATTGCAAGCCTTCATGCCAACATTACAGTGCAGAGCTAAAACCAGTTGCAATTAAATCAAATGCATGCTTTTAATTCAAATGTACATTTCTGAAGCCGTTCAGCACAGACTCTGTCATGTACATCCTTTGCCATGGAGCATCTTTAACAGAACAGCACATTATATAATGCCTGTATGCCTGCACTGCACAGAAGATGAGTTTTGCTTTCAGATGTGTGCATTTGGCTTGTGTAATGTACAAAACTGTCTTCCCAAGACAGTTTCAAAATATGCTACCGCTTGCCTTTTGAAAAATACTCATGGAAGGCCTGAAAGGGTACAAAGAATATTTTCCCAGCACAAATAAAATTCTTGTTATGTAATATCTTTGGCTTCAAAAATCAAGCAAGCTGTTTGGTTCTATACAGGGATTTTGAACCTGCCAACTCTGACAGCTCCATGTAATCATGTAACTGTTGTTTGGTGGTATCACAGCAAACCTCTCTGCTTAGTTTGCTTTAACCTTGTCCTCCAGATGAGAGTCAAAAAATGCTTCAAAGGTGTATCTGTCAGCAATTAATATGAGAGTCGTATCATCTGTGCTCCTGTACAACGAGTTACATATGGTTTTTGTTATAAGTGAAAAAAGTAGGTAAGATTTTGAGATTATGAATATAAAGAACAAAAGCAGAAGGAAATTTCAGGCTCTTTTTTGCAGACATTTGTGAAGTGTTGGTTTGTCAATATAGCATGACAAATATTACTAAAGTATACAAAGTACTGTAAAAATGTATAGTTATTTGTAAGTGAATTCAGATATTTTTTATGACAATTACTATGAATTTTTTTGTTCTGAATCTTACACATACCATCATTTTATATAAAGGGCTTCATTAAAATACTTACATGTGATATTGGATGGGTGAAGGAGGAACTTCTTATGTTTTACAAAATTTCCTTTTTTACTTTTATCTTTAAAAGGTGCTGTAAACAGGAGTTGGGTTATGCACAACCATAATATTCTAGGCACCCCACTATAGATTTCAGATAAATATCTCATTAAATGTCTTTTCCAACATCCCAAAGTTTGGCTTACTTTCAGCTCTTTTAAAAGAAATAAGCACGCTAATCCTAAACTAGTATTGTTTTAGCTTTTCTCATTTTGTTATTACCATATTATTCCACATAATTTTATTTCTTCTGGATTATTTTATTTAACTTTTGGTCAGTATCCTCATCATCACTGTTTAATATCCCAGGAGACCAAGTCCTTAGACCTACTTTACAATAAACATGGGGGAAAGTCCTTATCAGCCAAAAGTTTTTTGGTTGGTTTGTTGCCTTTTTCCAGTTTTAAACTGACCAGACTCTTCCCACATGGGTGTGCCTCTAAGTCTCTTCCAAATTAAACATGGTGGTATAAAACCAGCATGCAAACAATAGCAATAGAAGTGTATCTTATTCATTCCTTCTTGCTTTTCTTCATGAAGACCCTTAAGATAAATAAAAATTATTTTCTCATAGTAATGATAGGAATGAAAATAAGACCTATTCCAAACCCTATAGAGCTGAACACATCATATGGCTTTTTATGGACAAGTATCATCCATGACTTTGTTAATTAACTTCAGGAGTATTAGTTTAATCTAACTGCATTCTTATTTCAGCTAACATCATTGTCTGTAGGCATAAATACATGGCAACTGAAGGATTCCAGGCTGTTTTGGGAGCTTTTTCCTCCTCAAATGTGGCATGATCAGATCCTGTAATGTTGAAGAAAAGCAGTGAAAACCAGAAGCCTTAGAAAATGTTGATGAACAGGTAACAGAACAGGCAAGATTTACTTCCCTACTATGACCACAGTGATTTCCCAGGCTGGCATATCGTAGAATTTTGGAATGACTCTTGGACATTTGCCATGAGTTAAGAATAAAATCATTCAAGATGTGGAATAATCACAAATATTATGCTAGACATTTCAAATTATCTAGCTATGGTATGCTGCAAGGAGAAAGTGACTGTGCATTATAATAGTGCAACTTTTTAACAGAAAGTGCCTGGAGCTGATGAACCAGATTGGTGGTTTTTAATGAAAGTGAATACAGTTAATCTGTGTATACTTTCATTGACAAGGTTCTGCACTTAGGAGTACAGCACAGATGGTATAAGCAATGAATACTTATGTCTGACTGTAATTGATCCTATCAACAATGACATACCTTTAACTGGGTTGTATCACTTTACATCACATATGGTTAATTAAGTCAGAAAGGCCCAAATACACTAAGGAGATTTTTATGTTTATGCTTAGGAAAACAGTCTAGACAGGTGTTAATGTAAATGAAGTTAGTACTTGTCAAAAGTGAAATTCTCGATATGTAGCCCTGCTTCAGTCTCCAAATAAATATAATTTGCCTATGTCTACATTAGCAAGTAGTGAGTAGCAATAGGACCTGATCTGCAGAGTGAAGCAGTTGGTGCTGAGGATCCTGCTTTGTCCACTGTAGGGATCAGTGGGAGAATGAAGGTTTCTTCAGTCTGGCTCTGTTCTGATCCCACTGACTGGAGGTCGTGGCTGGATGCAGTCTTGGAGAGGGTCATTTGGCTTAGGTTCATTCCCTGTATTTAGTATCTTATATGTACCTTGCTTAGCTGCATTTCTTCATCTGTAAAGAAAAGCTTGTACTTAATTTCCAACATCCTTCGACCTCAATAAGAGCTTTATTTTGTGAAATAACCCCTCCTTGCATTCTGCCTGAATCGCCATCACAGGCATGAATTGTCTTTTGGTATGTGTAGATGCCTGTCCCATGACGGTGTAGGACAACATCATGTTGTAGAGTTTGTTAAATTGTTTTTTTGCATGTGCTGCATATATTTGAATTGGTCCTTAGCTGGGTAGTCTGTCTCTTATAGAAATTCTATTGGAGAAATTACATGTCCTAAATTCTTTCTGTACTGTATTTTCCACTGCCAAGCACACCTTGCCTTTGCTTTGGCCAATATGGAAAATGCTCTGACAAAATAGAACTTGATGTGTTCCAATTTTTGTCCTGGAGGTCTCCATAGGTGCAAATTCTTTATCGCTAAATTCTCTAATCACTGTAATCATCTTGTTTCTGCTCTGCATTTGAAATGGTTTGCAATAATTTTACCTGCAAGTTTCTGAAGGTGTAGTTCAACTTACACGTCAGAATCCACTGGCCACAACTGGGTGACCCAGAAGAAAATCAATGATTTTCTAAGATCCACCCACAGTAAATGTTCTTGGCATTTAAATGACTGCCAAACTACATAACCTTATTGGCTGATTGTTCTTCCAATTATTAAAACAATTATTCCTACAAGGATTCTTTTCTTTATTAAAAAAAAAAAAAGGAGAAAAGGCCTTAGATGTACTGTTCTGGAAAGAATAATGCTTCATGCCACCCAGTTCCTTTTAATATCAAAGCAGGTTTTTGTTTTACTTTTTTCTTCTGGACATACATTTTACTTTTGCTTTTCTCAGGTAGGTTCCCCTTTTATTAAGGGTAAATTCCTGTTTCAGTTTCTCTTTATCCTAGCCAAATCATATGTTCTGAAAGAGTTCTCTGCTTCACCTCATGTGATTTTTACTAGTTTTTCCCACTTGAAAACATCGCTGCTGCTTGAAAACCTTAATTTGTCACTCCTGAAACATATACTTTGTGGATGTCATGGCTAAACTTTCCCATCCATCCCAGGTGGCTGTGTAATTTCCACATTTTGGTTAGCCTCATCAGTTTTGGAAACAGAAACATTGATGTAATTATTAAGCTGACATTAACTTAACTAATAACCGTTAGCCTATTGCCAACATTTGACTGATCCAATGTTTCTTTGAACATTGTCAATGTTATAAATTGATATGAAAATGTTGCGCTAAAAATTATTTTACTAACACCTTGAATTTAGCAGTCTGCTTATTTATAAAGTGAAAACATACATAGTTGGTTTGGTTAGGGTTGCATTCAGTTTTTAAGTATATAATATAAAAAACATTGTGAAATATGACACACAAGATTATTGTGGAACATGGCATCTCATGTATACTAGAGAACATCAAACAGTTGCTGAATAAAAAGTCCAAACTCCTTCTACCCTTTAAGAAAATGAGGTAAAGTAATTATGATACTTAGCACTGTCATAGAAAAGGCTTTTTCCCAAGAGAATATAATTTAATATGGTGAAAAATCCTTGGTTGTGTATTTCTCTTTAACTTAAAACTAGCTTAATCATCATAAAACATTGATGCAGAATTTAGAAATAAAAGAGTAAGCCCTAAAAAGGAAATAGGCTCCTAAAGGCACATTTTCATTCCTGCTTATTGTAGACTGTTTTAGATTTAGCTTTTATTTCCATTTGTGTTTTTATGCTTAAATTAAAGCAAAAGCTCTATTTTTCTTCTTTGTAAAAATAGCTAGCATTTTGTCAAAGCTTGTTGTAGTGCTGTTTGTTCATAGTAAAAGAATAGCAAGCATAGCAACCTAAAAAAATGGGCTGAAATAAATTAATTCCAGATTTAATGGCATGTTTTGATATACAGTCTGGAAAAGATAATGTTTTGGGGTGACCTAACTGTGGACTTCTATTACTTGAAGGGAGCCCAGAAGAAAGATGGAGAGACTAATTGCAGGCACATGCATGGAGTGACAGGCCAAAGGGAAATGGCTTCAAACTGAAAGTTCTATGGCATTGTTATTTTTTCAGATATTTTTCAGGCAGCTTCTAATAATTTCTTAGTTGGACTGCTTGCATATTATAAAATATGCAATATATAAAACATAAAGTATCTCGATAAATCAGTTTAAATTTAAATGTTTGGGAAGCCTCTTAGCGGTGTCTGAACTTTTACGTATTTCCAAACAGCAATAAAAAGTCCTACATTCTATAAAACACTTCTCTATGTTGTGTTACTGTGGGGTCAGTCCTTCTGTGCCTTTTTCCCATTGAAGCGGTGCCTCCCCTGTAAGTTTCAAAAAAACTTTAGGAATATTATCAGTCAGAATCCTCAGCACAGTGTAATAGTATTTCTGAAAGAAAGGTTCATGTAGGCTCATAAGAGGCTGGCAGTAGGGTGAGAGGGGAAAATTATTCTGGTATAATTTTTCTTCCATGGGAAGTAGTTTTTTTTCTCCGCATAAAGATGACCACTTAAGTGGCAAATTCTTGTGAGTATCTTTGATACAAAAGGTATGTTTGTAGATAGAGCAACAGACACCCGGGACAACTTTCATATTTATATTAGATTATAATCTTCAAAATATAAAATATTTTGTTGCTCATGAGTAGCAAAACCATTCTTCATGTATATGTTATCAGATGACACAAAGAACTTATGAGAATGTTATCAAATCTGAAACCAAGCATTATCAGCTGTAAGATTTTCTTTGCAGTGCTCAGGAAGATGCAAACAGGGCAATTCAATGCAAAAGTACAGTCAGGAATAAGAGCAGCAGCTTGAAAGTCTGTGGAGGTCATTAACAAGTAAAAGGAAAAACAAAACAAGCATATTTATCTATTAAGCATTTTTTATGATTTATTTGGTGCAATATGATGCTTGTGTTCGTTGGACTCAAGTGAGAAAGAATGGAAATCTGGGAATTACATCTATTTTAGAAAAAAATGTAGGATCAGGTAGTCTGGTTAATCTTAAATACTGTTCCATGTATCTGTTAAAGATATTGTTGATCTGATATTTACAAAATCATGTTTACTTTGTCATATTTTCTCGTTCTGTCCATTCTGTTCCAGTAAAAATCGAAATATTTTCCCAGTATTATGTGTATGTGTGATGATAAGTAATTAGCTGATAGCAAAATAAAGAAGGCTTTTATTTATTGTTATGAAGTTGCATGTGCATTTTGCTTTTATATATCTTTGTATGAAAACATCTTCCACCTAATTATTACGGGATTCACAATTTTTGAAAGGAGAAGATTCTTTAAAGAACCAAAAAAGAAAAAAATATAAGTAAATAGAAAAAAAGAAATATCTTTAGGGCATTAGTTATTTCTCATCAAGTCTGTCTAGAAAATAAATAAACTGATTGCATGTAGAAATCTAAACAATTTGGATGAATATGAATTAATAACTGTTTAGCAGGTCAAGGGAAGTGCAACATTAAACTTCAAAGATAAGTAACATTTGCAAAAATCTTATCTATATTCCAACAAAAATATTTGTAAGGTTATTTTATTGTCAATTTAAATGAAAAAAAACCCAAAAAACAAAGAAACAAATAAAAAAACATTAAAAACCCGAAAAGAAACAACAAAACCCAAAATCTCCAACTTTTCCCAACATTAATGATACTAATGGGTTAAACAAGATTTTTTCAGAATTTGAACATGAAATTTCATAATTTTTTGGAATGAAGTTTTTTAAGGTTGCCACCTTTACTCAGGTTCCACATCCACAGCTTTCTTCACCATTCTATCTTCTCTCTACCTCGAGTCATTGTACCTTGCTTACATTTTCTGCCTTGTTGCTGCAAAAATCAGAGCCTCTTGTTCTGTCAGTGCCTTCTACCCTCTGCTCCATTCTCTTCCATTAACAAGAATGTTACTATTGTGCAGCAAGAACCTACAACCTCCTCTTTGAAATACTTTTATGCTCACCTATAGCACAGCCTCCACCAAAATGCATAATCTCATCACGAACATGAAACTGCCATTTATTGCAACGTTTGGCAATTTTCTATTCTATTAAGTCCAAAGTGGTAAGTTTTAAAGCTTTGTGATTTTCAAGGAATAGACTTGAATTTAATAACTAAACTGAAGAGCCAAGCAAATTAAGCCTTTTTTTTCTCCTCATTTTCACCACTAAAATTTGAAATTACTTGGTTTTATTTGTCTTGATTGTATTCCATGACTCAGTGATCACCATAAGCTCTGAAGCCTGCTTGACTGGTCTATAGAATGGTCTTCCAGGTTCTTAATTTCCAGGACAATTTTCTGTGTGTCTGCCACCATGCTGAAAGAGTAAATCTGATGAGTAATAGACTATCACACCACGTTTATAAGTTTTAGTGAGGAATAAATCAATCCTGGCAATGTGCCTTTTATTTCTTTTCCAAATGGTAAAATAAAAAATTTTGACCCATACAAACGAAAAAGACCTCTATAAAAATAAATACTGAGGTAGATGGTACTTAATAAATGAGCAAACCCCTTTGCTGCCTCTCTAGTTTGAAGAGGAACAGGTTTGTAGACTCTTTCATAAAAAAATAGTTCATAAATCATATACAGTTGACAAAATCACTAAAGTTGCAGCCTCAGGACTTTCTTTTATGGATGAAGAGAAGTAATTTCAGCTATTATATTCATATTTCAGTCATTTGTGATCCATATTCCTTAAATTTACTTGAAATAAGATTTTTCACACTACAGTAATATATTTTCCTTTTTTTAATATGAAAATAAAGATTAATATAATGCATTACTCAGTACAAGAAGGAACATAGTAATGCTATATTTGGAAATTGAATTTACAGTTACTACTTTTTGTCCCACTTCCTCCCTTCCTCTCTATTCACCCTCCCAGTCACAGTTATGGTAAACTGTTTATTGTTACATGTAAAATAAAAGTGTTTATAGTTTAAATATAAATTTAAGTGAAATAAAACATCAAGAAAAATATAGGAAGTCACACTTGAATACATTAAGATTAACAAAAACCTAAAAATATTCTTTCAAGATACTGATGGAAGAATGGTCCCAGAACTGTTTGATATTTTTATCTTGTTGTCATTATGTGTTGAATTCTGTTTGAGAGAACTATCAGAGAACTACTTTCTTATTTTTTTTTAATGTTAATTCATTTCACATAGAATGGTTTTGGTGGAGGAAGGGCAGTAAATACTTTTAAATTTTTTTTTTCAAAAGTATCTGGAAATTCCTTGGACTTCTATCTAATTTTAGAACTCAAGTACAATTGAACCTTTGAGACTATTTCATATGAATGTTGTGACTCACAAAAGTAATGAAAAATGTAACAACATTAGTTTTCGATCTAAAACATTGCTTCTATTTGTTATTCTGCGCTTGATGGACTTTCTCTTTCAGCTTCTATTGTAAATTATATTTGCAGAGGTTTAAGAACTTGACCCAAAGAATTTGATTTGGGTGAAAAACCTTCCCAGCTCTAGTATTTGGAATAAAGTTACTCAAATTTTGAAAAATTTTGTGGATATGAATTCTGTATTAGCTAAGGATAGCTCTATAACTCAAAAATATATTTATGAACATTGAAATTGTTTGTTAGTATCACCCAGTATATTGAATAATAATTAATGGCAATAGAAATTCCAGTCATAAATCAAGAGAATCACAGTATTTAGACTTAACCAGTTGCCTAACTCTTCAAAGACAGGAATAAGAGACTTATATTTTCTTCACTAGATTCATGTTTAGTAATGAAAATATTTTCTATCAAACCAAGGGTGGAATATGTTCCTCACAGAAGTTTCTTTGCAGTTCCATTATTGTAATATGTTATTGACCAATGCTTTCAATATACTGAGCTGTCATTACCTGCTGGGAATGACCTGTTTTGTAAACCAGTGTAAAAATGCCTGATCGCATTTGGACATCCTGGGAGGTAAAGACAGATCCTAACTGGTTGTTCACATTCAGCACAGGGACCTAGTCCTTCCCATTGCCTGAAACAGTCTGGGGCTGCTCTCCAGGCTGAATGCAAACTGATAAGTCAGGAGTGGAAGAGAAATCTTTAACTTGACCTATATTTTTCCATAAGCTGCTTTCCTTCTTCCATCAAGCTTATTTGGCCATGTCTGTTGACCAAAGAATGTGGATTATCTTGATGGCAGGAAATGTAAAGCACTC
>VWYI01041025.1:0-85746 GCA_013399455.1 Anthoscopus minutus
GGAGTGCTGGTGGATGAGAGGCTGGACATAAACCATCTGTGTGCACTGACAGCATCATTCACTCCTGGGCTCATCCCTGCAGTGTGGGCAGCAGTTGAAGCCAGGGGAGAATCTGCCCCTCTGCCCAGCACAAGTGAGACCCTACCTGCAGAGCTGCCTCCAAGCTCTGGGGTGCCCAGCCCAGGGAGGATGTGGGAGAGTCCAGAGGAGGCCATGGAGATGATCCGAGGGACAGAGCAGCTCTTCTGTGAGAAAAGGCTGAGTGAGAATTGGGATTGTTAAGCTGGAGAAGAGGGTGACCTACTTATGGGGTGACCTACTTATGGCCTTTGGGGTGACCTACTTATGGCCTTCCAGTACCTGATGGGAGCCTGCAAGAAGGATAGAGAGAGACTCTTTGCAAGGGCCTGGAGTGACAGGACAAGGGAAAATGGCCTCAAACTGACAGCATGTGTAAAGTGCTCACAAAGTTAGCTCTAATTTCACATTGCTGCATTAAGCCTTAGTCATGACAGTTCATTTGTGGGACTGAGAGCTCTGTGTTGTGCTTCTGCAGACTTTTGTCCACAATAACAGAACCTACAGAAGCTGGTGCCTGTGAGCCACCATCTACTGAGGAGACACCCTCACCTTCCCTGGGAACAGAAGAGAGTGATCCTGACAAAACTGAGCATGGTGGAATCAAGAAGGTCTGCTTCAAAGTTTCTGATGAGGACCAGGAAGACTCTGGACATGACACAATGAGTTTCAGAGACTCCTATAGGTCAGTCTGAAGATTGTGCCACTTTTACCTTATACAATGTTTCAAAGTTCTGATTCCAGTATGGATTTAACAAACAGGTTGTTTTCCAGTCAATCAATTATCTAGTATTCACTTCTTAGAGTATTCACTTCACTTAAGTAGTCATTACATTTATTACCCTGGAGACATATACAGCAAAAATACTTCCCCAAGAATAATGCTAAAATATACTAAAGCTTCTAGAAAACTGAATATAATTAAATAAATAGGTCTAGTGTGACTCTCTGTATGCTATAGCCAGAAGCTACAGAAGTCTGGCAGAATTCTCAGACTGCTTGGTCTTACAATAGCTGGTATTAACATTTGGTTCTGCACCAATTTTCCTGAAAGTCTAAGACACTGACAAACAGAAATGGACATTGAGTTTTTTATTTTTAATGGGCCTTTGAAACCACAAATGGAAATATTTATTCAGGTGTTTCAAAATCTTTTTGGGACATGACTGGCTGCCAGTTCTCCAGGAATACTTACTACCAAAGGGAATCTCACTCCCTGAGTTGTTGGGCACTTATACCAGTAGCAATAGGTGCCACCCATGCAGAACTGCAGAATGGCAGAAGGGGAACAGTTTGTGTTGGAAGGGAGCCTGCACAGTCCAGTTCCCTTGCTCAGGACAGGACCAGTAAGATTGGTGGTTTGGCTCTTTTCCAGTTGAGTATTGATCACCTCAGAGGACAGCAAATAGGAAGCAAATAAAGAAATAGAACAAACACTTGCAGTGCTGAGATCTGGGGCATCTCTGTTGTATGAGATTCCAATCTGCACGTGTGCTTTGGGGCTTTCTGAGTGAAATGTGCTGTATTTCTTTCACTGTTAATAGGATATCCCTGTAGTTTAAATTTCTGTAATTGAGGCTAATTTATTCTGGGTAACAAAGTGATGGCACAGTCTCTCTGGTTTTGTCACTTCTTCCAGAATTCTACACGTAAATTATTCTGTCTTCTCTTTATTAATAAGAGAATCAAGAATATTCCAGGGGGAAAGTGTTTTTATGTGTTTTGATTTAAAAGATCATTGATTAGCTACAAACCCAAGCGAATTGCAGATAAGAAAATATCTTGTTTGCAATAGCCATGCTTCTTTTTCTGGGATCATTTGGAGGTTAATTCTTAAGGGTTTATACTGCAGAGTAGTTGCCATAAGTATTAATCTTCCTGAGGAAAAAAAAAATTTCTTTGATACTAGATTTAAAAAAGAACAGCAAAAATCCCTATTAGGGTTCTTTCAGTTGCTCTTATTTCTTTCTCTCATCTCAGTTAAAAATTACATCAGAGGCAGGGACAGTGAGAGAGTTTTTTAAGCTTTGTTTGGGCTTGTACCGAAAACACTGTCATTGTCACTTCATTGGAAGGGGACAGCCTGAGATCCATAGTCTTTTTGATTACTTTTAAAAAGAATACTTAAAGTGAACTTTAAAGAGAGGAGATTCAGTCCAGAATTTTCCAGGTGTGCATGATCCAAGATTGGTGTGGAGCTGACTGTCATGACTCCTCTGCTTCATTATAGGATCTGCAGTGCCTGATTCTCCAGTGGCTTAGATTCCCTAAATTTTCTCTCCCATCTCCAGTATCTGTGCTTCTGCAGCCTCCCTATATGCTGGATTTGGATGCTGTAATACCCTGAGAATTCATAGCAAAGTTTAGTGGAGATGTCTGTTTTCATTATTTCCAGAAGCCAGGGTGATGTGTGAAGCATTCAGCGTTAACTGCGAATAAATGACATCCTGTGGCAATCCTGCTCCAGAGTCCTTGCTTAGTGGCCGTTCTGCATGTCATTAGTTACAGTCATTTCATTTTCACATATCTAGGTTTGGGGGTCAGTGCTAATACAGGCAGAATAGCAATGTGGGTGCCTGAGTGTGGAGACAGCTTTTGTTCAGTCCCCTGTGTGCTCTCCTTTGCAGTGAGTGTAACAGTAACCGAGACTCCGTGTTGTCCTACACCAGCGTGAGGAGCAACAGCTCTTACCTGGGCAGTGATGAGATGGGATCAGGTGAGTGTGCACAGGTCACAGGCATCCTTCTCGTGCCCAGCCCTTCAGCAGCACTGAGAAGACTGCTGATTATAACCACTTGCATGTTGAATTTGCACCAGTGGTCTCTTCAAAGCTAATCCCAAGAACATAAAGATACAGATTTGCCTTTTTCTAATAAACCACAGTAAATTTGGAACATGGAAGAGGTATAGGGAGGGATAAGTTTCTTTAGTTATTGGATACTTGCATTATATGAAAATAATGAGTATTTTGATCTAAAGAATTGGAGATAAAGCAGCAATCATTATTTACTTTACACCAGTGTGAAGGTGTACCCATGCCTCATGACAGATCATGTTTGTAAGTTAAAAGCTTTTCATTTCTCCTGTACTAGGAGATGAGCTTCCCAATGATATGAGGATACCTTTAGACAAGCAAGACAAACTTCATGGCTGTCTGGAACACCTTTTTAACCAGGTATGTAAAGCATTATTCTTGCACAGAATTGCTTTCTCTTTATCAATGTCAATCAAGAAATTGAAAGTACTAAATTGTGTTATGAAATAATATTTTGAGGAAGGCATACTATTGAGATTTTGGGGTACACTGTAAGCAAGTATATTATAGGACTGTTTGATCAATCACTTTTGTCTACATTATTAAAATTGTCTTGTGATTTAAGCAAGGCTGACTTGCCCTACCTAAGGCATGTGGGAAAAAAAAGCTTTCATGAAAGAAAAGGACAAACTTCTAATACTTTGTTTGATGTAAATGGATTACATTTGCAGATTTCAGGAGGTTCTCACAAGTTGAGCATGCTTATAATGTGTAACCCCAAAGACTTGTTTGCTATTCTCTTACCTCATAAGCATTTAGATCATTGTTGTGCATAATGCTCTTATTAAATGTTAAATGCTCTTGTGGCCAGTTCATGGCCTCAAAGTCTGACTTCTCTGTGTCAGTCATTCCAAAATACAAATAGTGTAAGGGCTTCAGCAGTTTCCAACAAGAGTTCTGTACAGATGTTCTTCTGCAAGTCTTACTGACAGTGATTGATAACATTCCAATTGTAGGTTGATGCAATCAATGCACTTCTAAAAGGACCAGGAATAAATAAGGCCTTTGAGGAAACCAAGCACTTTCCCATGGACCACAGTTTGCAAGGTAAAGAAATAGGTTGATTGTATTTAATAATGTGATTTCCAAGACTTACGAGCTTAATGTGAAAGCATATGTACTATGGCCACACAGAGTTCCTTATTTCTGCAGTCTACTCAGTCATGCATTAGGCAGGTACCGTGTCTGACCACTGAAATTTTGTATCTTTAAGAGAGGTCATTTTCATGGGAATTCCTCCTGAGTCATACAGAAGCCTGCTCAATTCTCACAGTTCTTTCACAAGTTTCCAAATCCCCGCTTTGATGTGAAAATATTTGAAAAGGTACAAAGTAGGGATAGTCAGATTCAAGGTGAAGGAGTGCTCTGATAAGCTGATGAGGGGCTGACCAACCACTGGAGACCCAAGGCACCAAAGGTTCTGCCTCAGTTTGCTTAATGACTTACTCTGCTTTTCTTCAGATGGATGATTGCCAGAGTAAAGCCATCCTCACATAACACTTACTTTGAAAACTGATTCCCATAGAGAGCAAACAGATGAGAGCATGTTTTCTTTATCCTCAGGGAGTGTAACTTTTTAGTCTTAATGGTTTTGGAGCTCAGGATGTGGTTTCTTTTCTGCCTGAAATACACAGGATTTTATTTTGTAAATATTTGCTGCATTTCCTTTCCCACTTGAAAACTGAAATGTTCCCTACTACTCCTGCTGTATCTCAGGTGCTGTAGGAGGTGAGAATTCCAACCTCTCACAGGCTCTGTTTTTTAGTTATGTTGGCAAACTCTAGAACTAGAGATCTTTTGTTGCTTTTTTTTTCTTGACTCCAGAAATACCTCCTGTGAAGTTCTGTGTACTCATCTCTATGAACACATTCACATTTGTGTAGAATGTTAGCCTTTCCATGCACTTTCCATGCATGTTGGAATGAAGAAATAACAGACATTTCTTTTATTTTGCTTAAACAGAATCTCATTTGTTAAAAGTAGATTAATTACCCTGAGAGAGTCCTTTAGTTAACTGATCACACTGGGGAACAGACAAGCCCTGCTTACACTCAGCTAGAATCCTGGACCACAGTGTGTGTTTAATAGCTATCACACCTTTTTGTGATGGATGGACACTGGAATGCTCTCCAGGTCCTGTCCAGAATCAGTTATTTGGCATAATTTTTTTTGTTTCTCTGTCTGTTTATGCACTTCATGACCAGCAGTGGGGTATTTGGCTTAACTACTCAGCTAAGTCATGGAGAATATTTTTTTTAGTCTATAATTAAATAGTTAGCTTTCATCAGGTGAAAGAAAGTAGGGTATTTCAGAACTTCTCATCAGTATTATGGGATGTGACAGTTGCAGCCAAAAAGTTGATCTTATTCTCTGGATCTACCTGGTGCAGCTGCCTGCAGGTCACTGAAGGCAGAGGAAGCAAGGGTTCTTTGTCTAGTGAATAGGGCAGAGCTCCCTGCACTGTGCATGTCAGCCAGGCCCACAATCCTGAAAGCAATGCAGGGAGACTGCTGATAATGGAACTATGGGAATAGTCTTTTGCCCTCTCTGTTTAGGGACCTTTTGAATTCCCAGTTACTGCTACTGGTACTGTGCCTCTGCTTTCATCTGTATTCACATTATAACTCCTTAGCCACTCTTAGTTATGTGCCATTTCCTAAATGGCTCACACACTCCATGTTTTCTAGAATTTAAGCAGAAGGAAGAAACCACAGTGAGGTGCCGGAATAATATTCAAGCCAGCATTCAGGAAGATCCATGGAACCTTCCACTGCGCATCAAGAACCTGGTTGACATCATACAGAAACATGTGGAAGGTCTGTAAATAAGGAAGTGTACTAGCTTCAGGGAGATCTTAATCAAATCTAGCAGTTGATTTTGTAGTTTTAACTCATTTTTTAATAAGGCTGTCATGGAGTCTATAGAAGACCAGGTAGAACAGGTTATGGTTTGCAGAGTCCTGGTGCTTTATGGTAAAATTGCACCTGTGCAGCAATTCCAAAGAACCTTTCCCCTCCTTACTTTATTTCATTAGACCATTCAGATTGATGTCGGACTGATCTATCTCTCTGTGCTTTTTAAAGCATTTTAGAAAAAGAATAGAGAGATGCTTTGTATATTCCAAATGTTGAATGGTAATCAGATATTACAACATCCCAAATGGTTACAGTCTGGTTGAACTGAAACAGGAGATGAAACTGATGTTTACAGATCAGTGCAAAGCACTGGATAGAAATCACCTCCTTTAGGGATTCATCTGCAAATGCAATTTGTTTCATGGCAGTTAACAGAGCATGTAGCCAGTAATATTCTTTGCTTTACACTTAGCTTTTTTCAGCCATGAACATGTCTGTGCAAGTGAGGGCTACCAGATTAAATAGACATGGCCATGCAGGTGCCAGAGATTTGGGGGAAATGAGGAAACTGTTAACCAGCTGCAATCGCATCTACCTTGATATGATGTTGACTGCAGCATTTCTTTTCTTCACTGTTTTAGATGGGAAGAATCAGCTGCTTTTGGCCTTGTTAAAATGCACAGGTAAGGGGTTTTCATTTTTTACAAAACAACAACATACTCAAGAAGTTCCTAAGACAGGGTTTTTCTGTCTTCTTTTTTACCTTTGTACAGCCATCCTTCCCAGATAGAAGAGAGTCCTCCTTCCCTTTACTCCTGCCTGCTGTGGTGAGAGCATGCAGTAAAAATGAGACATATTGCACAATTTTTTGAGCCCATGGACTCTGTCATTCCAAACAGAGCAGGCATACTGAAATTACAGCCAAGAACAAGACTTAAATGTGCGCAGAGAACCCAAATATGCTGGGCTGTTACCACACACCAAACATTGTGCTTGCAGAGCAAGGGATGGGTGTCCTTTTGTTTGAAAATGATATAATACATAACTGGAAACTGGTGTTTCACTGTACATCACTTGATTCTCAAATCTTCATAGAATGAAGATCAGAGATTTGTATGGCTCTAACTTACCTCTCAGCTCCTGCCAGGGCTAGTCTGTGAGTCTGTCCAAACCAAGCTGTGTGCCAGTCTACTGACCACAAAGGCTCGGTTTTGGTAGCAGATAAAATGTTTCTCAAAGTGTCTCTCTCTGTGTGCCCCATCTTCTGCAGCATTTCCATGAACATCCACTGGAAAGAAGGATGGTTTGCCTTAAGCTGAGAATATGGCCCAGGGCCTGGAGTGTGTTAGTCAGTCTATTGTGTTCAGTGCTTATAAAAATAATCCAGACCTTCAAAGGCTCTGGCTGATGTCTTCAGCTTCTTTCCCTAGGGAACAGTGCCTTGCCAATGAGAGGCTGCTGCAGAGCCTGCTGGAGGGGCTGGGGGTGCCTGGGAAGTAACTCTTTACTTATTCATGTGCCTCTCTGGCCTGCAACCCCCTGAAGCATGACAAGATTGATTTGACCAGCATGTGGCTGCCTGGCAGGCATACTGGAAGCAAAATTAATGCAGGGGAAATTCTCCCAAGAAACAAACCAATTGGTACCGTATGGATGGGCCCAGTTAATGCATTAGGCATATGGGAAGCCCACAAAATACAGATGGATGGGGGAAGATTAATCTCTAATAGCCCAGGAGAGAAGTAATACCAGAGACCTCTTTCAATAATTCTCTTGCTCCTATAAACACAAAAAGAAGGGAATCAGTCCAGATATGGCTGTAACTAAGGAGTTACTTTCCAGTAGTTTTTTTCCAGTCAGGAGCATGCAGATTGCAAAGGGAGTAATAAGCAGTCAGTTGAACTAGAAAATTTCACAATATGCACATGTGCCAGCTGTGCTGTCTTCATCTGTCCACCCAGGTCACACAGCAAGGAGAGGTTATCTGTGAAGTCAGTGCAAAGCTACAGCAGAAGCTGAATGTCATGTTCACACACACATGCACACAGCCACGTCACACACACAGAATGCTGTGTTGGCAGTGAGGAGGATGAGTGTATTCATGACTTCTTTATGCTTCTCTCCCCTTCTCTGACAGATACTGAGCTACAGCTGAGACGTGATTCCATCTTCTGTCAGTCTCTTGTAGCTGCTATTTGCACCTTTTCAGAGCAGTTACTGGCTGCTCTCAACTATCGGTACAACAACAATGGGGAATATGAAGAGAGCAGCAGAGATGCCAGCAGAAAATGGCTGGAACAGATAGCAGCCACTGGAGTTTTACTGAACTACCAGTCTCTTCTCTCCCCCACCGTGGTAAGATGAAGAGTTGTGGTATCCTTGGGTCTGCTTACATTTGCTAGTGTGATTCTGTGCCACACAGCACAGCCAGAGCTGTTGAGCCTCTTGCCTGTATTCCAGCAGCATATTCAGACTCTCACTACTGCAAATGCTGGAGATTTCCACAGCTGACAACCAAGTGCCCTATTCCTTATCCAGTGATATTTACCTCTTCACAAATGCTGGACCCATGGTCTCACTAGAACACTAGAGAACAGTCAGCCTTCATATTTATAGAGCACAAGTAGCTCTGACATTATAGAGAAGGGAGGTTCTTTTCTCTACTTTGTAGACATTGTAGATTGAGTATGGAGATTTTTTTATAAAATACAATCCAAATTGTCTATGCATGTGACTGCTATTTGTTTGCATTTCATAGAATGTATCAGTATTCATTTTGCAGTAACTGGTCAGCTGTTCACCTTTGTAGGTATAAAGTTTGGAGAAAGAGATTCCTTCAAATTTACTCAGTTCTTGAACCTCTCTACTCTGTGAATCACATCAAATGACATCTAAGCAAAGAGTGGTTAAAGTTGTATCACACTGTTAAAAAGCTGTTAGTGATTTCCTGGCTGGGATGGAGCTGATGGAATTCTCTGCTTTAGGTTTCCTGAACCAAAACATGCCCATAACAACAGCACCTTCCTGTCACTCATCTTCTGGCAGATAATAACCTATTTGTATCTGTGGCCTTGCTCTACAGAAGGAGGAGCGCACCATGCTGGAAGACATCCAGGTCACTCTGGCTGAACTAGACAAAGTTGCCTTTTTTTTCAAGCAGCTGGATGAAAGTCTTGTAGCAAGTGAGTATTCTCTGTTTCTTTGAGGCACTTGTTTTTTCTGCTATGTTCTGTGCTTTAATATCCTCTGTGATTGTAAATCTGAGAGACCATGTCACACCTGGAGAGCACTGGGCAGCTTCTCTGAAGCACTGGTGTATTCCCTCAGCTTTCCCTGCAAGCACACAGCCCCTAAAGCAGGGCTGACATGATGGAGTGGTGGGGTGTGTGTGTGTAGCTGTGGCCTATGCCAGTCTGCCTTATTTGTGTGATTCCATGCAGGGGGAGGAGATAAGACAGAGAATTAGCACCACACTCCCTGTGGTGAATTCCCAGCTTTTCAGTGTCCAGTGCCTTACCCTGCCAGATCTCTCTCTTCATGTCTACTGGTTATGAAATGCCATAAAACATGAGATTCTGATTATTAAGCATATTTACTGTATTTGGATGAAGCATCATTCTAGGTCACACTATGATCTTTTAAGTATAAGATTTCAGAGCCTGTGTTCTCTCCATAAAGGCTCTTCCATATTCACTTTATGGTAGAGATGTGATATGTCATTAGGTAATCTAACAAACTCAGATAGCAGTGGTTTCACAATTCTCCTGCTGTGGTAAAGCAGCAAGTGTTTTATCTTTATTTCTCCAGATACTCATGTCTTCTACCACATCGAAGGAAGTCGTCAGGCCTTGAAGGTTATCTTTTATCTTGACAGCTACTACTTCTCCAAACTGCCTGCTCGGTTTCAGAATGGGGGAACCTTGAAACTGCACACAGTGCTCTTTACAAAAGGTGTCTATAAAAAGCTTTCTTGAGAAAAATAAGCTAACGATTTTTGAAAGATTAAAAATAATGGCCATGAAGCTCTTTAAAAAAGCACCTGAGACCTACAGACTCACTTATGAAGCAGATATTTCTATTTTAGGAGGCCCTGGGGAGTGCTAGACTTATTAGACACAGTCTTTAGAACAAGATGTGCTGGTTTGGGGCTTTTTTATGCCTCAGCCATAGAGATATTATACTGGACTACCTCGATAGTTTGATCTAGAGTGGGATCAGGAGATGTGCCCAGGCTACAGAGAAGTGTTTTAAAAAGCAACACCATGACAGAATCACCTGGGCTAGAAATCAATTTGATCAGCAAATATTCACACCAAAATACAGCAGGGGAAATTTCTTTTGAGGGACCATTAATGGGGAGTAATTGCTGTCAGACAGAACTGCTTTCTGTGAAGCTCACCTTTGTGATACTTCCACTGTACTCCCATACTGGGAAAAGCATTACATTTATAGAGTAATAGAATCAGCCTTGACATAATCCAAGTTGTCTGCTGAACAATGAGATGATAGAGATAAATAAATTTATTTTAAAAAATCACCAGTACTAAAACATGGCTTTAGTAAAGTGTTTTCTTCTTCAGCTCTGGAGAGTACAGAGGGGCAATCACAACCAGCTGGTTCATCTCCAGAAGAACTCCCACAGCAAATTAATGGTATTTCACTCGAAAAAGTGCAGCAATACTACCGCAAACTCAGGTATTTTGTACTTCTGCTTTGCCTTAAAAGACACTGAAAATTTCAGAGCACTCCTTGCTAAGTGCCTTAAAATTTACTGAAAAAGATGTTTTGTTCTTGATGTGGTTTTTGCACAAATAGGATTTTTAGAGATCCTCACTGTGTGGGAAACTTGGTAATTTTCTTCCAGTAGTTTAGCCCATTCAGAAGGAATGCAGATTTGACCTTAGAATTTAGTGCAGAGCTAGAATTACATTTTTCTTAATGGGAATTTGGAATGTGTTAATACAGACTCTACTGCAGTCACAATGGTTCAGTAGGGAAGCAGATCTTCAAGTGCAAGATTTTTAGCATAGCCTTTTCAGCTGTTTTATACAAGATAGTATACATATATGTGCTTGAAGTTGGACAAACCCAACTAATGTAGTACCTGCTGGCTTTTTTGCAGGACATTTTACCTAGAGAGATCAAACTTGCCCACTGATTCCAATACTACTGCAGTGAAGATTGACCAGGTATTGTTTCTGTTGTTTTTTTCTGCAATAAATTTTCTCATAGAAGTATTATTTCAACATCTCTAGAATTCCAGTTGCAGAATACCTATATGGCAAATCTATACAAACCCAACAGCATTTTAAAATATTCCCAGTCTTAATGGGGGCATCTGAATTTCTCTGAAGCTTGGTTACAGTTCTTTTGTTGAGAAGAAAATGTACAGAACCTGAGTAGACACAAACCCTCTTCACTGCAGCACTAAGGAGACTCTGTGTGAGCCTGCCTGCCCTTGCCAAACACAATGTCTGATACCAGACATAATGGGCTCATTTTCCTCTCCCACAGATGCATGAAAATGAACAAATGTTCAATTTGCAAGTTACACTTTGTTCACTTTGTACACTTTGTTGCAGAGAAAACAAGAAAAGAGTGCTGCCCAGCATCTCACATGTAGGCAGTCTGTCTAACAGGTGACACGTGGATATGTGCATGTAAAGCATTGCTACTGCAGGGAACATCTGTGCAATTGAAATACACATTGTAAACAATCTGTGTGATTTGTGCTAAAAATTGTCCCAAGCTTAAGTAATTTTATTTTGCCACTTCCAGAGTTCTCATATATTGTAAATAGTTGTTACTATGTGGCAGTTACTCTGCTGTAGAATACTGTGCTTAGACAGTAGGATAAAGACTTGTAAATGTCTTTATAGCTTAATGGTGTTAACATGCCACTGATTGTTTTTGTATTGCTTTGTTTAGCTTATTCGTCCTATCAACGCAATGGATGAGCTTTGCAGGCTGCTGAAGTCTTTCATTAGTACAAAGCCAGTGCAGTCAGGATGTCCCAGCAGTGCCTCCTCAGGAGCTGGCCTGCTGCCCGTGTCCTCCGAGCTGTGTTACCGGCTGGGAGCCTGTCACATCACCATGTGTGCCACTGGGATGCAGAGGTGAGTGAGGTAAACCTGGGTGCTGCTGCTGTGACAGAAACTTCTGTCCTTTCTGCGCAGGCAAGTGTCCTGCACGTGCCTATTTATAGTTTTTAAGCTGTGATCTGTGATTTGCTAAGCCTTGTTCCCTTGTTCAGGAGTACTCTGAGCGTGTCCCTGGAGCAAGCAGCCATCCTGGCCCGCAGCCATGGCCTCCTGCCCAAGTGCATCATGCAAGCTACAGACATCATGAGAAAGCAGGTGAGTGCTTGCACGTGCCTGCTGCATGCCCCCGTGGCCCAGTAACACCATGGTGCAAACACCAGTTTATTTTGGTGTGGCACATTACTTTGTGCACTGCAAACCTACACAGCCCAGCTCCTACTGATGGCTGAATAACTACACCTGTGTGTGACAGCACAAATGAACTTTTGCATGCACAGCCTCTACAGCAATTCAAATCTATGCTTCAGTGTATATATTCTGTGTGCCTTAAGGGTTAGAAAAGACAGAATGTGCATTATATTTAAGACAATTTCTGTACAGAAGAAACCCAAGTTTCAATCACAGAAATTAGTGCTACAGTCATGCTTGTAAAGTGCTTTGGGACTAATTTATTTTTAAGTACACGTAGATGATAATTGTATCCACCCAATGGATTCCAAATCTTTGAGAAGTAGTTAATGGATTCTCAAATAGGAACCATACTTCCATTATAATATCTTCTCCTAAGGATCATTTGCTTTATCAATGCTACCAGTACCATAAATTTATTGTTTCCACAGGGACCAAGGGTTGAAATCTCTGCCAAGAATCTGAAAGTGATGGACCAAATGCCACAGCATGCACCTCGGTAGGTTATTATGTATTATATATTTTCTCTGAGTGCTGATTTTGTTTCTGTAACAATTGTAGAGTTCTTGCTAAAACCAAAGATGATCTTAGTAGCAATACTGGAAAAAGAAAAAGTCATAATCAAATTTTTCTCCCTGTACTAAACTAAATACACACTGTAGATTAATCAGCTTTGAAGCTTATGAATTGCAGATCATCAGATTCAAGGGTTTCTGCATTTTCTGAATCAAATGGAGCTGATCTTTTTTGGACTGTTTCTATGAGTTGGCAAAGCTAGTGATGGACTGTCATCTCGGGAATGTTAGGAAGAAAAATACCTGAACAGCAAATTTGACTGTAGATATGCAAAGATAATACAGTAGTGTGCTTACAAGAGTCTGATGGTTTTGTTCTGGCAGAGCAGGTTCAAGAGCAAGCATTTCCAGTCAGAGTAACCACACAGAAATGCAGCCCTAAGGAACCCAGTTGCCCAGGGTTATATATGGGTTTGTCTAGAGGGCAGTTTTGAAAAGCACTGCACATTTGTGATTCCTACTGCACCTAATGGGAGACAGAGATGTTCATCTCTCTCTACAAGAGAATAATACCTTTACTTTTAAGGAAAGTATCTTGGGTCAGTTTCTTCAAATTTCATCTCTTAGAGAGAAAAGAATGTTCTTTAATAAACTGTAACACAGCATTTTCCCACAATGGCAGTAACAATTTGTCATGGTTTAGATGACAGTATATCCAGAATCTGTCAGTACAAATATCAGAGATACTTCTGATTCTGCTGTTGTAAATGGCATTGTTTACGTGAAGGCAAAACAGTTCTGGCCCACTAGAATCCACATCAGAAAAGGTCCAGCAAAGTCTG
Source organism: Anthoscopus minutus (assembly GCA_013399455.1). Lineage (NCBI taxonomy): Eukaryota > Metazoa > Chordata > Aves > Passeriformes > Paridae > Anthoscopus > Anthoscopus minutus. The sequence goes on from VWYI01041025.1 coordinate 13,555, forward strand.
TGCCATATCTTCAGACAGAATAAATGTGGTTGCTAGTGCCTGAGTCCTCCAAAAAGCACATTGGATCAGTGTTAAGAAGCCTTTCTTAAACATTCGTACCTTATTCACCCATTGAGACTTCTGAGTTAGTCTAAATTAGCCCCTCTTTTAATTTTTTTTCTCTGCTATCCACTCCTCAAAATGTTTATAGAAAATGATTTTAAACTTTAGACACTGTGGTGATGCTTCCTCTAACAGTCTTGGTTCATTTTCTCAGAGACATTACAAAGAGTAGAATTTTGCATTTAGAACTTTATCCTTCTGTTGGATTGTAACTTCTGTTTCAAAAACAAACAAAACAATGTCGTGAGCTCCTGTACAGTGGCCTGGGTGCCAGGGTGGCCTGGGTTTTTTGGCAGTGTAGTTATTTTGCCTTATTAATGGCCATACATTACTTTGGCTCCTTTGTTATGGCCATAACCATGTTACCTTCAAAAAGAAGCAGTTTTAAAAGCAAATCACAAGATGAGGTGCTTTTTCTTTGGAGTACACTCTAAATCTCAATGATAACTTCCAGAACTATTTACTTGGACTGTTTCAGGGCAATAAAGCTCAGATATGTGTGTTCCTTCTGGGTTCCATCATAATGTGAAATAAAACAGAGCAGAGTTAAAAGGATATCTGGTGAGCTAACTCCCAGGATTATATTTTTTAGCACAAATCTGTAATAGCTGTCTTGAAAGAGTTATAAAAGACTTGAGTTTATTCTGATGTAAAGACAAAAAAGCCAAGAAAAAGCTCACAAAGTCATACATGAATGACAAGTCAACAAGTACTTAGGTTTAACCACTGTCCTCAATTTAATAATCTTGTGAGTCAAAAACTTTCTCTGAAAAGATGATTATTAATTTTTTGTTCAAGCATGTCAACAAGCAGATATGTTTATATGTTTGGTATCCCAGCCTGTATGAAGGGGAGAACTTTTTTGTTCAGGAAAAATGCTGAACCGGCTTTAAAACCAAAAGAAATAGAAAAAGAGAGAAGAAGGGTCTGTTGAAGAACCAAACTGAGCCAAAATTAAGAGGAACTGATGGAGAGTCTCAAATAATATTGTAAACAAATGGCTAGTGACACTTCTAAAGTTGCAATTACTAAGATTAAAGAGTATTCTCGATACATCATCACCTCTAAAGCCCACAGAATAACCAATGACCCTCATATATGACTCCAGCAACTTTGTTATTATCCCTATGACCTTTAATTCCCTACTCTTCCTCTGTACTAAAGACTCTATAGGTTGTGCCAGCCGCCCACAGAGGGGGATTTATAGAAGAAGCAATCTTGGCAGCCCCACAGGAGCGCTCGGCTCTGAGGAGCCCTGGCCGAGGACCCCACGAACTGACCCTGATGGTGCTGCTGTGCTCCAGAGCCAAGGGACCTGCTGGCCCAGGCATCAGGAATCTGCCTTTGAACTCCTGGAGCCCATGCAGGATCCATGTATTTCTTTGACTTCTTGAAGAAGTTCTTGAAACAAACACCACAGGCAAGAATGGATGCTGCTGCCATTTGCCAGATGCCTGGAAAATGACCATTATTCTTCAAGAAAGTGCAGTTCTCCTGGTGACTTGTTTGTGCAACCACCAGAAAGTTGGTGTGGACTTCAAGATACAGCTTGGTTCAGAAAATCCTGCTGGACACGCCTTTCTCTCCCTGTACTGCCCCTGGCACCCACTGAACTGCCAGCAGGTTTTTGGTCAACGTCCTTTAGCAGTAGTTTCATAAACCTCTCTTTTTCATGAGATGACCTGCACTTTTGAGCAAAGAATAGCACAATCTATGGTTTATTCAAATAGGAACATTAGGAGTTTCTTCTGGAGTAATTTTCCACTTCAGCCCAGTGAGAGAATCTCTCTATGCTGCAGAGTATACATTCCGTAATACTTCTTATCATTACTTCATTTCATTTACTGTAGCTTTCAGGTTTTTGATTAACTCTTTTTACTAATGCCCTGTGATTATGTGCTCTGGAATACAGTGCTAGTGAAGAGGAGTGTAGGATTTTTAGGAGAACAATACAAAGAAAAAATACAGTCTTATAATCTGATTATTTGAACAGAGGTAGTTTTTAAAACAGGTCAGAAGAACTATACTTATTTATGTGGAGTGGAATAATACGTGTTTTCAATCATGTTATTATATGTACAAGATAAAAATAAAAATTATATTGTTTAAGATGGGACCAATACTGGCAGTTACACAGCTACTCCCAGTTGACTGAAAAAAATCTACATTATTTAAAATCTTCAATATTTAAGTAGACTTTAATACAGTTATTAAGATGTATTAGGGATACTTTTAAGTTAAAAGAAAAAAGGAATCGTGTATATAATGTTCTTTATTTTTTCTTGTTTGAAAAATTGTTCTCCATTCTGTCAGTATTACCTTAAGCACTGTAGTTTTTTCCAAATTACTGGCTGAAACTAATCAAAGCATGTCAGCAGTCTCAGGACAGAAATAATGTTCTTTTGGAGTGAGTGCCTTAACGTGACCAACCCTCCCTAACATGGCAGGTGTACAAGAAATTCCCATTCCTGTTCCTCCACAGCCTCCTTTCAACCAGCTCCCAGTCAGGAAACCCAGGAGCGCTTTGCAGTAATGTATATTTTCGAAAATAAAGGCTTGGGGGTTTTATTTGTGTTGTTGTTTTTTAGTGGGGTTAATTTTATTTTATTAACATCCAAAGCAACTCAAAAACTAAAACTGGATGTTTTTGTTTGGACATGAAGGTTGCTAAGTTTTCGTATCTTCTTTTGAACATAAAACTGTTTATGGCAAGTTGGGGGAATGCAGTTCATTCTGAATCTTGTTTCTTAATTTTTCAATATTTGTTTTCTTCTCTCACAGACTGAAATAATTTTGGGGAAGAAACTTGTTTTTTATTTCTTACTTTTAACTGTTTCCTCTGATCTACAGGAAGGTGTTGTAGGGAACTGGGACAGCCCATGGACTGCCAGCTTTGGGATACAAATTTGGTACTGGGTGTCCATTCTGGACTGCAACCAGATAAGCAGATCTCTATTTCAATGCACTTTTTGTTAATTTTGGAAAAGTTACTCTTATCATTTGCTATTTGAAGAAACAATGAATGTTTCTTCACTGAATCCTCAATTTCAAATGTACTTAGTACAAGAAGAACTGCAGGAACATCCCAAGGTAAAAAAGAACCCGTTGGGCGAGCCCTGCCTGTGTCTCCATCAGCTGTGCTCTGCAGAACGACCTGGGCAGGATCCTGCCCGTGCCTGCAGCCTCTGGCAACACAAGAGATGCACAGAAGGGTGTCCAAGGGCATTTACACTGTGCACTGTTTTACACTGAAATGTATGTGTTATTCTCACTGAAAACCTGAGAGACGTTTTTATTATTAAAAGTTGGTTTATATTATAAGGAAAGAAGGTTGATCTTATTTTCTGTTACACCCTTGAGTTCCTTTGACCTGCATCCTGTTGAGCAGTTTTAAGTTCTGTTATACTTGTATGGCATGGGGAGCAGTCAGAAGTTTGATTGAATTCGCTGCAGAAAAAAAGTGGAAAAACCCATGAGTGACATTAGTCACTTATTGCACATGATGATTTATAATAATCTCATTGGGGCTTAAGATCTACTATCAGAAAAGTTACTGATATATTAATGCAGTTTTTCCTAACATATTCTATAGGACCAGTCAGCCATTGAGTTTAATTCTTACAAGTTACAGATCAAAAAAAGTAGTTCTTTACCAAAGGAATATACATCCAAAAATCTTTTCCATTTTTGGAGAGTGTTGTTACTCCCCCATTTCCTAACAAAGGGGGGGTTAGCAGGTACAGAGGGTCTAGACAGAAAACCCCCAACAAAACCATAAGGCTCTGGGTCCTGGGTCAAATCCTGAGCAGATTGCTCAGATTCTCTATCCATTTCAAACTGGATTAGGAAAAACGCAGTAAGCCTCCTGATTCTGACATTTCTAAACTGATCTAAAGTGTTCTCTGTCCTGTTCCAGCATGTCTCAATAAAGCAGTTTCTTTGCTTTAGGACACACTTCCTTCAGCTCTCTCACCCACTGGCAGCAGTGAAAGCAGAGAGCAGTGCCCTGGCTGGAGTGAAGAGCAGTTACCATCACTTTTCCAGTTATCCTGGAGAAGCCAAACTGCTGCTAAATAGAGCTGTTTTCACTGAGCTGCCAAAGCTGCCTTGGAGCTCTTTAACAACCCCTTCTGGTTGTCATGATTCACTATTTGAAAAATACTTCTCCTTGCCAAAATTGTGCTTTATTTTGTAAAATGTCAATTAATGCACTGCAGAGTCTGCAAAAAAATAGGTCTGTTTTTAAATGAATTAGGATTTAAATTAGTAATTAATGTTTGAATCAAATTATTATTTTCTTGATCCTGCTTAAAATTAAATTTGGTTATAAGCACTTTGAAGGCAATGCAGAAAGAATAATTATTATTTAATCAGCTTTACTTACATAACTACTTATGTGAGCGACATATTTTCATCTTGAGATAATTAAAAATAATTAGTATGGCTTTATCAGTTTTAATGTGCAAAAATCAAATTCACATTATTAGAGATGCTTGAATACTGGGGTTTTTGATGGAATTTATCTGCAAATTATCCCATGAAAGTTAATGTGGATATCACATGAATGCAATGTTTGCAGAGAGTGATTTGGCAAGGATGCCTCATTCATCTCTGATTCCATGTGAGCTCTTCTGTTTTAATTTTAAGGAGTTCAGTATCATTTCTGGAAATAATAAGCCATTTTAGAGCTGGTACAACACATGGTATATCTTGCTGCAAGAAATAACAAACCTTGAGCCTTACTTATTCTGCCTGCTTGGGTATAGTTTCTGTAAATTCAGGAGAATCAGCGTTACAGAGCTGATTGCAAACCAGCAACAACCAACAGGTTTGAGCATATAACTCAAATGCAACAGAAGTTTTTAACTTTTTAAGCAGTAGTTTCACTGCAATGAAGTAGGGAGCTCTTTCACTTCTGTATGGATGGGAAATGAGAACAAGATGTAATTCTAACTGAAATGACTGCATTAAAATTGTGCAGTGACAAGAAACAAAGAGTAGTTTTCACACTGGATAGGTGTGATCAGCACTACACTGCTCACATCTCTCTTGGGATCTGCCAGGACTTGTTCACCAATGAACTGATAAGGGGGTAAAGGGTCTAGTGAGAAAAAAAAAATAAATTATAAAATATCATGTAGGATAACATAATCCAAAGGCAGTTGAATAAAAACTGCAAAAGAATGCTGCAGTAATGAGTGCCTGAAGTGATTTAATGGCAATAACGTGAACTATCAGCAACTGCAGAGTATTGGTCACACAAAATAAATCATTAGGCACTGGAGGTACAAAGTCAGGTTTTAAATTTGATACCCAAGCTTTGGAAAATCTTTCAGAGTTTCCATGATTCCCTGGAATCTCTAGTTCAGTATTTGGTGGCAACCTGAAAGAAACTAGAATTGTTAGGAAGAGAAACTATATCTTGAAAACCTTATTAAATACATGGTGCCCCTGAGTCTTAAATACTACAAGAATTATTATTAGTTTAGGCATGAACACTTTTTAACCACCTTGAGAATCTGCACACAAGAAATATGTCCTGTTCCTCACACAAGAAGGGATTTTGCAGCAAAGAAATAACTCCATTTCATGGCAGCATAGGCATCCTTTGACCTCTGAACCACCTGTACTTTAAATTTAACAATTTTTCCTCCTGACTTTCCTCTCTCTTTATACCCCAGAGAGGTTTTGATGAGAAGCTCTGAGTTTCTTCCTTCATCAAGTAAGTTTCCTTTAGTTTGGGTTTTTACAACCATTAAAAAAATGTCGAGAATACTGTTTAAAATCTGCCTTAATAGCTGAGATCAGACTCATCTGAGTCTGGGCTCAAAGTGATGAATAAACCCTTAGGAAACCACATATTTCTAGCTTAATTCCTTATTAGTAGTTAAGTTTTATTCATGGATACTTGTAAAATTGTCGTGTACATTAAATCTTATGGAAATATCTGTATAAGCAGCAGTAAGTAAAACCCCTGCTGGTTTCAACAGCCTTTTGGAGACATAAAATCAGGCAGCAGAAAAGATTTTATGACACGTTGCCATAGCTTACAAAACCACAGTCCCATTTAGTATGTCTCTATTTGATAAAGGCTCTAGGAAACTTCCCAATTTGCAATTAGTAATGGAATTAAAGCTACAATTCCAACATACCTGTGCATTAACAATCCATAGAAACTACCTCAGCTGTGCATTTACTGGTTGATAAATAGCCTTATCCCTCTTTCCATGTGGAGAAATTAAACACAGAGAATGTAAATTGCCATGTCAAGATAGGAGAGAATAAGATTCCTCTTTTCCTCAGATGGAAACTTTTTCTTCTGAGTCAAGCCAGTCTTCCAGAAGGTTGCTTGTGATCAGCAGTCAGTCAATGTAAGGCTTTTTTCTCCTCCCAGAATAACCAAGTACTAGGTAACCATTAAAGTTGTGTGTTTATCACAGTCAAAAATCTAATTCTGGATTCATATTTAAGGAAACTCATAAAAGGACAGAGTGCCCTCTTCCAAACTAATGCCATGTTAGATGTGAATCTGAAATTTCTATTGCCAGAATCTAAAAAATGGCAGGGGCTGCAGAATGAAAGTAAAAAAAATTCTATCAAGCAAAGAAATTTCCACTATCACTTTACAATTATAATGCCTGAGAACACATTAAGAACAGTAGCCCAGGTTTGCAGTGCTATCTGGAGTAGCTGGATCCCCTAAAGAGAGAAAAGAAGTAAATATTCAGCTAGCTCCACTGGGATAATTTGGCTGTTTTTGTCAGCAGGACATTTCAAAACACATCCAGCTACACACCCATAAAATAGCTTTCCAAAAGAGACAGAACTCAGGCAGAACTCAGCTTTTCATGTAAGGATCCATCAGGCCTGTGGTGATGCTGCAGGTCAGTCAGGTGCATTGCCCTTAACTGCTTCTCCCACTGCTGTCCTTTACTGTGGTCAAATGACACTCAAAAATGCAAAATTGCTTCTTGCCTCTGAAAGCCAGAGGAAATGAAGGGAATCTCTATCAGGCTCTCTCTTTCTCCAAATGAATTTTCCCATTTATGAATATTATAATGAGTAATAAGCAAATGAATAATAAGCAAATGCAGCCTAAGCAGTCACAGGAAATTGTTTTCAGAAAGCAATTTTTGATCGATACAACTGAATGAACACTATTAAAGGAGATTATTAAAAATGAATTTCATTGTTCCTATCTTTTTGCACATTATATCCTCCATATGATTTGTTGCATAATGCCAGTCCAGAAATACAATTTTTTGCTCACCTGGACAGGACAGAGATCTGGACTGCTAGAGAGACTCCTCATAACTACCCTCAAAAGTGTTAAGCTTCACCAGTTTTAGACTGACCAGCCCATAAAAATCTTCAAGCATACTAAGAGCTTTCATGTCTGTCCCAAAACTGATACACACCGTAAACTGCAATCTGTTTAAAACTACAAAAACCCTCAAAATAGATTTTAAAGCCAGGACATCTGTCCATTCCCACTCCTCTCCCCTCATTACACCAAGTATGGCCTGAATATATTCAGAGTGCTATCACCTGTAATGGAAGCTGCTGCTGGTAGGTGCTGAAAGAGGATGTCTTTCCCATACACTTCAATTACATCGAAGTGGCAGGGGTTTGGGATTGTCTAACTACTCAGTTTTTGACTGGCCTTTAGATAGCATTTGTTTCTAGTTTCTCAATTTAACCTTGTGTTCCATTAAATTCACTACAGTTAGCACTCAGATGAATTGCATTTTGGAAGATTAGCTAAGTCAGATGTGCACAATTCTCTCTCTGACCAATCCCTTACAGTTCATCAGCTTTTGAAATAAAAAAACCTGAGAAAGATAACAGTCTCTGAAAGAGCAGGATTGAAAGGGAATTTAATCACCTAATTTTATTCCTCTTCACCACAAAACAGTGGAGAGCGTGGGACAGCCAAAGGGAAGAGACATTCTTTGTTTCATTTCCTGACTGAAAACATGTAAGAAATTACTGCTTCACAAAACCATGTCAGGATGCATTTTTCTCCTGTCATTTAAGCCAGGTTCTTCACAGGAGGAATGATCACTTGATATCAGAATTAAAATCACCACTAAAAGATCAATAGCTAAACCTGCAGATGAATCTCATCAATAGGAACAAAGAAACTTCTGGCTAATTTTTTTATAATACATCTCCATTGAAAGCAGTAGAAGTATAGTCAGTAAAATTGGAAGGAGATTTTGGTTCCCTGCATTCAGATCACCCTATATAGAGCTGCTTCAGTCCTCCAGTAAGCACTACAGCATGATTTAATGTGGGATGCTGTAGAACAAAGATGAAAATATGCCAGATGGTAAAAATAATAATTTCTTTATTTATAGTTTCTTCTCAATGTTCTCTCTTAAATGGAAGGAATTTTTAATAAATTACTGTATTTGCAGAGCCACAAAACAAGAACAATTCATACATAGTTCACTCATGTGATTGGTACATCTGGCAACATGGAAATCCTTCTCTCAGTCTTTCCGTAGACAGAATGTCTACAGAAACCAACAGATTTCCCTTCATTTAATTTAGTTCCATGAATATCTCTTTCTTTGATTCTAGATGCTGCTTGGCACAGCATTCATGCATGCTGAAATGTAAGGTCAAACAAGGGGGTTGCCTGAGAGCAAGGGTGTACACATACCCAGAGATTTGGTGCTGCAGCCGAAGGAAGGGCTCCAGCCTCATAGTTCTGGCTTGTCCTGGGTCAGTTTGGCTCTCATCCCATTTCTCTGTGAACTGGTTCGACTTGCTAACTCAGCAACAATCTCTTCATTCTTTTGCTGGTGTGCTTTCTGCTCACTTAGCAAGCTGAATCAGCTTGGTCCAGCAAATTGCCAGGAGGTGCCGGAGCAAAGCAGGGAGCGCAGAGCAGGAGAAGCACTGTGACCTCCTCTCAGTACTGTGTTCTCCTTGGGTGGAACTTCACTCTGAGATAGCTCAGGAGAACCCAGTATTCACCTTTTTTAGCTCTGGACACAGACATGCCTAAGGAAAGAGTTTCCTGATGGCCAGTTGAGGGGTACAGCCATGGGCCCTGTCATTACTCTGGAGAAGGTTGCGGGCAGCCAAGGCTGTTGCTCTTGCCAGGGGCTCATCGTGGTCTCCCTGGTGTAGCTTGGGACCCTTCAGCTGAACAAACAGCTCATGCCAGTACTCCCATCTGCTTCAGTGCAAATTTGGAGGGCTCCCTTTACCCCTCTCTCCTTGAATGCTGTTTGGTAAACATGGGCAGACTTTGTGATAAACTGACAGTGAACAGATGGGTTCAGCTCTGCCTGCACCTCCTCCAAAGCACACTGGAAGCTGCTGGTAACATCCATTATCTTTTGCACAGTGATTACAGTTTTAAACCTCATGGAGGGAAAGCTGAAAGGAGACAAGGAAATGAGGGGGTTCAGCTAGATGAAGGACCCTGGGAAAAGATTATGATGATTTCTTTTTCTCTGCAGAAGGGAAAACTGTGGAGCCTGCTACATATGATGGCTCTGTGCTGTTAAGAGATCTAGAAAAGTATAGGCCTAACAGTAAACCTGAAGGTTTCAGGTTTTAAACATGAAAATTTAAGATGAAAACCATTCCTTGTGTTCACTGGGTTTTGCCCTTTGACTAAGAGCAGCAGGCACTGTAGGAGAGAACAGGAAAAGAGGTGCAATCTTTCACTGACTCGCAGCTCAGCAAGATTGGCAAGTGTTTTTTTGAAGTGAGTTTAAAGATCAGTTACCAGGTTAGAAGTGAAATCTCTTGCAACTACCATTATTGATGAAGGCCAGAGAGAATTCCTTTGTTAGTGGTACCACATCAGATCAGAATATATTTTCAGATGCTGTCAGTGAACCAGAAAGCAGCAAGAGGATTTGAGGGGGAAAGAATAATCTTATGAGTCTCTGAAATGAGTGCACTGCTGGCCTGCTGAATGTGGGCAAAATCCATGATTAAATCTGCCACCATTCCTGCTTTGCTGTCTGTTGTTATTAGACTTTATATCAAAGACAGGTCAAAGTCTTAATCTGAGTTCATCTTGCATGTCTACTGAAGATAATTAAAAAGCCCCAAAACTTACCAGGGTCAGGTTTGAATTCTTCTGAATTATTTCCCGGTGAGAAGCCTTTTACAATTATCTGTTCTGCTGCATGGGGTTTTTTTGGAACATTTGGCTAACATATGATACAGACATATGTATCTTTGGGGCATAACAAAATGCTCAGATAATTTGTTTACTAGAAACAGTTAATGGGATGAGCAGAGGCCTATGAGTATGAGAAAGAAAGCTGTAAAATAAGCTCTGCTCTTTAAGAAATAAAAAGATGAAAACCATTATGCACAAAATCCTTTATCCTGAAAGTCCCACAGACTACATGGTGGGTAATAAAAAACTATTGTCCTTCATTGTATATATTATATATCCCTTCACATTCAGTCATAGGAATATTTCTATTAAACAGCAAAGAAAGCATAAGGCATTTATTGGCACTATATGACTAGCTGAGAGAACTGATGGCATCCAGCTGTGCCTTTAGCCATTCATTTCAACAGATTTTTATGCTCTTGAATGACCTGTGCTGATACAGTCACTTCAGGAAACAAAACTGAAGGTACAGACTGAATTTATGTGGATCTGTAACACAAAGGAGCATTGTTGCTCTGTAGGGTATTGTTAAAGAAGTCTAAGGCATTGGCTAAGGAAAGAGTACTTAAATTGTCCCGCTCTTACAGCACAAATAATGGATTTATCTCCATTTACATATTACACTGATGATGGAACAAATGTACAAATTTTACTAGTCAGTATCTGTTGGACCAGACAGCCAACTATGATGAATTAAGTGTTCCCTTTTTCTCTGAATGCTCAGATAAATAACTGGTATAATGGTCATGGAATGGCCTGCATCAAATCCATAGGGATCCCCACCGAAGGTCCCTGCTCCCACGAGGTGGGGCAATGGTACAGCTCGTGAGTGGGTGTAAGGATTTTATTATTCTCTGCCACTTGACCAGGAGATGGCAGTGATTCCCTTTGCAGAAATAAGCTCCAAAAAGACAGAATTGCGTTTAGGAGACGGGGAAAGACATGCAGAAAACAGCCTGCTTGAGCTCAGTGAACAAAATCACATTGCAGATAGCAGAGGGAATACAGCTAAGCTATTTTTCTTGTTTCTGCGACTATGTTGATTTCTTTGGTGTCTAAAGGAAAGAAAAATTCTTAGAGATGCACAGCTGCCATAGCTTTTAGTTTGGTATTATTTTTAGCACTAATCATATTTCAAGAAGAGCAACTAATATATATATATATACACAGATATAATATATATAGATATATACGGATTTATAATATATAGATACACAAATCTATCTCTCAGTCAGCAGCTGCATATTAATATTACTTGTATTTTACTGTTTATGTGAAAATATGCTCAGAAACTTGTACATTAGAAAGAACCTGAATAAGCAGAAGGGATCACCTTCCCCCTAGGCTCCTCCACAGAGAAATGCTGCATATTCCTGTGCCAGTGCTGTGCAGCAGAACAGGCAGCTGCTCCCTGCCACTGCCCCTTTGTGCTGTGTCCAGATTTCCCCCTTGCAACTTCCTAGATCCCACCATTATCCCTAGAGTACATCCTGGGTATGTTGTGTAAATCCTTCCCTTGGCCCACACTGACAGCATCACTCCTGAACTGCCCAGGGAGGCTGTGGCTGCCCAGACACCAGAAGTGTCCAAGGCCAGACTGGATGGGTTTTGGAGCAACCGGGGCTAGCAGAAGGTGTCCCTGCTCATGGCAAGGGGAGTGTTGCAACTGGGTCCCTTACAACCCCTAGCATTCTGTAGAAAAAAGCTTGATTTCCTAAAGAAGCAGTAGGAAGTGTGTTGCTGTGTTGGAAACTCTTACTCTCTGGTCTGCAAAATGCATATACACAAAAACAATGCTTTTGAAACAGTTTACTTCCCTTATTGTGCTGAAGTTCCAGGAATACTCTACAGAGAGAATATCCAGGCCAGACTGCTGAAAAATACAGTGAATTTGGTGTGCTTCTTAAAATATATTAATGCTAACCACATTTCAAAATCATATTTATCCTGGAAGCATGAAAGCTATAAATTTATTAGATTACTATGGCAGTTCCAGGTGGGGTTTGTGTGATGCTGCCCCATTAATCTCAATGCAAAAGAAATTTGCAGATTTTTACCATGAATCTGGCAGAATAAGTGGAATAATATAATTTGCTCATGCAAAGGAGTTAACACATCAAAAGTCATGATGAACATTCCTAGCAAACAGCTCACAGAAGCTCCCATGAGAGAAATTTTTTACATCAAATATTCATTACATCACTGTATATATACACCACAAGTTAGTCCACAGTGTTATGTCAGTGTAAGAAAGGGCATGGGTCTTCCTGTAAATTATGTCTTGGGGCTTTTAAAAGTCTTCTGCAGGACAAATTATGTAAGGACTGTTGGAGTAGGGCTTTCTCTGCATCTTTGTCATTTGCCTTTCAATTGGTATGTGTGTGTGTGATGGTTTCTGTCTGAACCACGAAATTGCTGTCATCTACATCCAATAGAAAAAGTATTTATCCCCACTTTGTCAATCTCAACTTCTTCTACCCAGCAAGAACAACTAAAGCTGCCTTTTTTCAGGCTGGCATGAACAACTTCCACATCATGCAACCCTCTGCCATATATTCTCAAAAGTTTAAGACAAATACAACCAAACCCCACTAGGGTCAGTGATTCTGCTTCAAACCTATGTAAGGACATGTAAGTCTTGAACAAACGTGGTATGTTATCCAGTAAAATGGCATCCACTTCAACTCACCCAAAAGTTCTGGCCCGCAGAGTACAATAGAGCATGGATTTCCTCACATCTGGAAATCAGAATCATGTTCACACTCAACATCAATTTCCTTCCATCCTAACATTCAGCTAATGTCATTCTGGCCTGAGTGCTGGCATCAGCAGATTTGCTGCCTTGGTTAGCCATTGCAGCTTTTTCCAAATGGCCTCTAATCTCGTTGGTTGTCAAGCTGCAGGGTAGAAAGAATCTGTCAATACACATAGCTCCAGCTTCCTAAATCTCACTGTAATTCTCATTCCAGTCGATGTCAGAGTAATTGCAGTTTCATATGATCAATGTCCTAGCCCAAGTACAGTCTCCTGTCTGCATAAATATTTCCTGATCTGTCTTTTCACCCAGCCCTGGGAGATCAGTAATTGTTTTCTGTTATACTTGTTTTACCATTTCAGGTACTTTAGCCTCAAGTTCAAGGTGTCTCTTGGATGCCATCCATGTGAATGTTATTCTGTTTTAAGCATAATGTCCTTCCTGATTCAGACTGTCATATCTCCTCCTCTGTTCTCAGTGACAACTGCCTGTCCTTAAACTCTGTATCTGGATAATGCAATATTACAGCCTATTTCCTGAACAGAGCACATTTCAGTTACTCCAATTACACCAGGTTTGTCTTCAAGCAGCAGATGTCCTTGCTCTCCCAGTCCTGTTTGCCATTTCCCTTCCTGCCTCATCGTGCCCCCAGCACATGAAGTATTCAACTGCTAAACAGTAAGCAGAAGCTAGTCTGCCTCTCAACATTTTTCATACCTGTCTAACTGGAAGAGGGGGTTGTGCAGTTATTACCTGCTCTGTGAAATAAAAATCTAGGATCTTAGATCAGGGTTAGCCCCTGTTTCAACAATAACGGGTGCTCAATATAACCTCTAAGAGAGATAAGGCAAAACAGCATTACAGAGGAAAAGCTTTCCAGTATTTGTAGCCCTTGTAAGCTCCCAGGCAGTCAGTCAGCTGCAAAAGCTCCTATATGGCTTGTGAAAGAGCCCTGTCTGTGTTTCTGGTCAGCAATTGCTAAAAGCCTGAACAAACATCAAGGCCCCTGTGAAAAACAGGTCCAAAACTCACAGATGCCTGTGGAGATTTTGACTTCACTCAAGTATTTTTGTGTCTCAAAGTCAGGCTTTTGCCTTCACTTTGCAATGTAGGTTTTGCCATTTATTTCTACAGATGTCTGCATTAGCAAAAAGACTCCAATATGTCCTACAGCTGGAGCCATTGCAGTTCATCTCAGCCTGCCTCTTAGTGCCAAGGGGATAGGCATGTAGGCTGATGATTTCTGATGATTTCAGGAACCCTGCCTGTACTAGTGCTACAACTTTCAGCACCAGAGGCCTCTCCTCCAGGGAAACACAGCTTAACACCCAAGTCACCCAGCTTAGTCACAGAAATGGCATAAGGTTTTCCAGCTCACACACTCACTGTGCACTTCATTTCATTTTTATTTTACTTGAATACATGAATTGCATATGCATTAGGCCAGCTATGCCAGAAGCATCATCACAGAAACATATTTAATTTGACAGCCTGCTGAAGTGGAACAGAAATGTTACTCATTACTTACTAGGCTGAAAGTCTACCAGAGCAGAACTTCTAATGGAGGCTTTCCTTCTCTGTGACCTACCAAGAACAGAGGACCTGCTATTCTCTATCTCAGTTCTGAGCAAGAGATCACCATTCTGGATTCAAATGGATGAAGTCAGGATACAATAAGGACCCTTTTGGTTCTCAAGACTATCCAAATAGGAGTAAAAATGTAATTCATAGTCTGCAAGTTCAGTAAAAACCAACTATGCTGGCTGTATATGTTTATTCTCATCCATATTACCTTCTGAGATACCATGGCCTAATTTTTTACCTACTTCAATTCAAATTCCAGAGAAATGTCAAGACTTCTTTCCCACTCCATATGAGCACCAGGACTGAAATAGTAGCAGTGGATTTACAGAATCCTGACATGCCAGGCAATGAAGTCTTTCCCTCGCTCCTCAGGGAAATGCAGTGGGATTAAAAGGACAATAATTGACCATGCTCGTATTAGGCTGGCAAGCATGAATCTCTGGAATGGGATCTGATCTTGGCTGTCAAGGTTTTAGTGATCTGTACAATACTCCAAAGCCAAACAGCTGTCTCTAGGAAGAATTGTGCAATATGAAACTGTTTTGCAAAACAAAAATGGCAAACTTTAAACCCAGGGTCTGATATAATGCTTCTGTTGGGTGTTACATGGGTGATAAAATTGGCCTTGTTACATTAATAGTGAGTGGATTGCTCATTTTAAAACAGCTATTATAATTTAAAGTGAAGAACACATGGTCCATTGCTAAAATAATCCCAAAATAATTAATACTGTGCAATTCATGCTAAAATTAAAATCTTGATTTGGCAAGCATTTGCCAAAATGCATTTAGTTACATCATTATCACCCATTTCAGAATGGAAATTGTTTTCTAAAAAGCAATCTAGCTCCACAGAAATGTAAACTGAACTTTAGTCATATCCACTCATTCTTGTTTCTAGTTAGATACAGCTAAACAGCTTCCATGCCTCAATAGTGTTTTGGAATCCACAATAACATTGAAGGAGCTTGTTAGCATAGTAATATAACATATTCATTATATGCCAGCAGTATTGCAAAGTTTGGATCTGCTGTCATGAAGATGGATTGATACTACATAGGATTCATTATAATTTTACACCATTCTAGCCTGCATTGTCCCTGCTTTCAAGCTAAGTAAAGAGCTATTTCCCCAGCAACTACAGAACGATTCATTTCCATCCTTTCACAGTACACAACATCGTTACCTCAGTGCCAAAACAACCTTCTGATGGAAAGCCCTTCTAAATGATAAATTGTACATTCAAGAAGTGTAGTTGAGAAGACTACTACATTCCAAAGCTGTTCCCTCTTCTATTCCTAACCTGTATGTGCTGATGAGCTGTGGAGTTCCAATTCTAGTAAATATTTCACCACTGGGTGTACATGTCTGTTAGGCAATTCCTTTCAGTAACAGCACACACAGAACTTGTGCATTCAGCTGCAATCAACTAATCAGGTATGTTTGCATTCCCTGTTTACATCCACCCACAGTCATGGGGAATGTACCTACAACTTAAAATCATACTTTGCTGCATGTATTTGCCAATTTTTTTTAAATGTAGCCAAAACTGTGTTATCTATCATAATCAAAAAACTTGGCCAGACATATGTATAGCCATACTTAAAACCAGCACAAGTATTTCTGAATACCAATTACTGCAATCAAAGATTTATGCAGCTGCACACACAACTGAGGCTGTACAAGGGCTGAGCACCATCCTCCTGATTAACTCTGCTCTCTCAGATTTCATGAATACACATGTACCCCAAGACAAATTATCAAAATCTAACTAAAAATGTATAAATCCCTCACTATTTAAGGCTCTCTAAAGAGTCTACAAATGGTGATAAAATAGAGGTTCATTTTCATTAGGGATTATAGTATTCAAATGTCTAAAATGAAGTAAACCCATAAAAAGTACTTCAGCTATTTATTTGAATCTTTACTAGTGTCTAATTTAAGAACACCATTCCACACATTTGGTTCCCTTGACACCCTGGAAGTCTTCTGAAGGAAGTAATAAAAGATAATAATACCTAGCTCTTACACAGTATTTTCACTAGTAGACCTTAAAGTTCTTTACAAAAGAACAAAGTCTCTTTATAGTCTTTAGTTTCACCAAGTGAGAATCCAAGCTACACATGTGTATGATTATTTTGCATGTAAAAGAGGTGCATTAGCCATGCAAATTATTATTATTATTATCTTAGAGATAGCTCATTTGAAAAATACACCATCTCTGGTTTATTACACTTAGAATTTGTTTCCTGAGAACTGGAAGAAATGGTGAATGTTTGAGTGTTTAAGGACTGGAAAATGTACCACATGATGCATTCACATTCCCGAGGCTCATGAAAGCCAGTAAAAGTCATGTCCGTTGCCAGATTATCATTTTGTGGTGCCAGGTAAGAAAACAACATCAACCTCTCTTGCCTACAGTACAGAAATAGTAATTAATCCTCTTTAGGGAGTTCATTGTTGCAAAATTTCAACACCTTTATAGTTCATAACTCTAATTTTTATACTTAGAGACCCTGCAAGTGAGAGCTATGCATTAAACACGAAATACAATCAAGACAGATCAACACTTTTAGAAATGTGACCAGATTAAGTTCATGGAACAGAAAACAAATGCTTCAAAGAAGACAAGATGTTCAGTAGTTGTCAAGCAGTATTTCAGCTTTAAAGAGAAAAAGCAAATGCACTTTGGGTCCTAGTCTATTTTTACTTATCTGCATGTTTACCTTGTCTCATGCAAACATATACACAGCTTGAAATACATCTCCATCTGCTGAGAACTATGGCATGTTGAAATGATGCTGTACTTTAATGATGATTGAATGAACCAATTCAGACCTCAGCTAAAGACTGTCATAATTACACAGGAATGTCTAACTCCAAGTTTCTTCAACCATATGTTAGACTGATTCAGTTCCTCTCGTTTAAGAGGATGTAGTCAATTGTGAAATTTCCCTTGTCTCAGATTAGGCTGAGGATTACAGAGTATCAACCATGTCAGTTATTCTGATACACAGCTGTACTTTCCTCCACAATAACAATTTTGATAATAGAAGAGCCCTTCCTGCATGTAACAAATTATGAATTAGTAGGGAGCAAACATGTCTTAGAAATAGTAAAAAATGCAAGACACACCTAGCTTTTCTCCAGTGCTTACCAGTACCAATGCAGGAGGATGACCAATTCCCACAGAAACTTCCTGATCCCATCTTCCATGAAGTGAACTGTGCAAGTGATGCCCATGACACTACCTGATGTTTGACAGCTGTTTTTCTTCTTAATAATACAAACTATTTTACATCCTTCAAATACTTTCCTTTTTGGCTAAAGGCCTCGAAAAACATGCACACATGTGGCTGCCTTATGAGGGAGGTAATTATTACATCTGAAGTGTTTTCCTTCATGAGTCCAATGCAAGGTTTTGAGCAGTGATATTCTGTTCATTAATTCTAATGCAGGTGGTGGCTTCCTACTCATACCATGGTTGCTGTCAAGCAACTCATCTTGCCTATTTTGAGATAACTCTGTACCTCTGCCATCTTTCCCATGTTCCTTTCCCTCACAGTATCTCCCTCTTCTCTTGTCTTCAGAAACTCCCAATCAATTCTGTAATGTCCCACCATCACTCCCACTGCTGCCCTCTCTCTTTTAGAATAGCGAAGACCAAGCTTTTCTGTCTTTTCCCTCTGTTGTTGTACTTGCTTGTCAATTTATTTTTGCCTGCTCCCTCTTTTCAATTACCCTTTCCTCATCAGTGTCCCGAAATGCAGCAAAGGTCCTATCACACCTGAGATGACCCCACGTGCTTAGGCAGGAAGAGGCAGCACAGGCTGTTTGACCCCTTGGGGTCGGTCACTTCCACTGGGCAGCTGCTCTGTGACACCTCAGCTGCTTGGTGGCTGCTCAGTCAGCAAGAGCCTGTGTCCTGGATGGTCAGAAATTTGCTTGTGCTCTTTCCTGTCAGGCCTCAGGAAAAGGGCAGCCTGCATGATTTGCTGCCCCTCAATTGTTTTACACAAGAGAAATTGTCTGGCAAAGCACGTGCTGCACAAGTCTTTCCCAGAGCTTCTCACACAGTAACTAGGTGACATATCAATATTTCTAGGTTTTCACACAGCTTCATCTGTGGCATTCATAACATTTTTGCACTTCAGCTCCCCTTCTGGCACAATCATATGTGACATGTTATGTTCTATTTTAAAATATGTACATGTCCTAACTTTGAGAATTTTAAATAGGATCTTTGCACAGCTACAGAACATATGTTTGCTTCTACTAATTGATAGAAACTGTTTTCCTTTTTAGAGAGCTCTGTTCAAAATAACTGGATCTAAAGAAGAAAATAAACTGTTTCAAAGTGGAATGGATGACAACAATGTGTTGATGGGGTGGGATCCCAAGGGAATCTAAAGGTATCAGTTCTGCTGTGTTAAGATGTGACTCTAGAAGCATGATGCTTAGTTCCCCCTACCTGCACAGATGGCCAGATGTGTCTACCTATTCTAAAGGCTTGTCCTCAGACTGTAGCCTTTTTGTACAGGTGATAAAAATTATGAGTCCACATTCAAAGGGTGAAAAAGCTTAAAAAAAGTAAGATTATGCTATGAATAAATGTTAAAACCTAGAAAAATACAGATGAAAAATGAATTGCACAAATATGCCTTATAGACAGTTAAATAAAACTGCATGGCATGGCTGGAAAACACAGGTCACCAAATTCAGCAGCAATACTGAATGAATAAGTAGCCAGAAGAAGGGAACAAAAGGTTGGTAAATTGTGAAAATCTCCAGTGAAACAGAGTTAATGTTCTTTTATGCAAGGAATCCTTGTAAACCAAGTACTTATTAAACAAATCCTCCATTCCCATGCCTGCAGCTTCATCCCATCTTCTAAAGCAGGAGCAGCACTGGGAGAATGGAATTAGACATGGAGGGCTGTGCCACATACCCCTGTGCCTCAGTTCCCAGTATTATCAAGCACCTGAATAACCAAAAGGACCATATGGACTTGCCATAACAAAACAAAACTTCTGGAGAATGGAAGAGTATAGAAGTCATTGGCAGCTTCCAACCAAGCCCCAAAAAGGAAATCAAAAGTATTTCTCCATAACAAATATATTCTTAAAAATGGGATGATCTTTCCCAGGGTAAAACATACTCTGACAAGTGTCCCTGTAGTACTTCTGTGGTGCCACCCAAATCTTGACAAGAAGCCACGGTGCTGTACAGCAATTGCAGTCATTAAGGCTGACAGAGACCCTGTCATACAGCAGGAGTTGTAGGAAACTTTAGAGATGTATTAATACAAATGTATTTTTCAGCTTGGGTTCCAGAAGAAATGGTTACAGCACAAGCAGTAATTCAACATGGTAAAGAAATGGACTCACAGAAACAAACATTTTACACATTTGTTGGTTTGATACAATTAAAATACCATGATAATCAGAGAGTAGATTTTAAAAAGGAAAAAGCCTAAAAAATATTTCTGAAAGGTGACACAGATACCTGGAGTATGAAGTACTTCAATGTGCTGTGTAGTGACAAGTCAGCTTCAGCTCCCTTGTGAACCAGTAGCATTTACCTTGACTAGAAGAGGAACAGGATCATAAGCCTAAGATAAAAAATACATACTAGTAACTAGCAGTCATCAACTCCCCAGATTTCAGACAGCTCAAAATGCAAATGAAATTTTGATTAAAGCCCAAAACAAAACAGAAAAGAGATGGCAAAACCAAATCAGTGTACCTGATTTGTTTCCTCCAATCTCTCATTTCACTCCCTCCTTACTCAGATGGTAAAAATCACAGGATGTGAGAATTTGTTTTGATATGTACAGCCACCCCAAAGACAAGGATTAAGCCAGGAGTAGGAAGTATCTGTGCAGAATATTTTCCTTCATTTGCTACTCCCAAAGCCACAAAGTAAGACCAAAAAAAAAATCAAGCACACATATTACACACATAAATTTTCACTTACAAGGCACTATTTCAGTTTTTTTCACCAGTTAGTACTTTTCAAATACTTACTGCAATCTGCTTTATTTTTTCAGCTACAGAGTATTTAAACTATTGCCACTCATGCTACCAAAGTAACAGAAATCCAAGTTTTTCACCTACAAATCCCATCCCCTCAAAAGATAATATTACTGATAAGTAGGATTGCCTAAAGATTCAATGGAAGAGAAATATGCATGAAAGTGGTAAAGAGAACACTCTGATGAATGATCACAAGATTTCAAGTGTGCCTGACACAGGAGCTGAGATTTTCACACGTATGGAAATAAGAGAGAAAAATATCACTGAGGATATCACTCAAATCATCACATTGCAAGGAACATAGAAATTACACTCTTCTATGGATGATTTTACTTGGAGTAGGAAGAGGGTATTAGGGTAAATAGCAAGCCATTGTTTGCCTATTTTTCAGTAAATGCATAAGAGCATATTCCCATTGGACACATAACATATCCTAAACAACAGAACAACATACAAACAAGGAATGTGTCTTGGTTTTTTCAACTCAAATATTCACTGGCAAGAAGAAACTACAGAAGAGTAATTTACAATAGCCTGGAAGCTGTTAATTTGAAAGGCAAAGAAGAAAAATGTATCTGAAATGCAGTAGTGGATCTTCATATAAAGTCGAAAAAATAGGCACACATTGATTTTCTCTTTGGAATCCTTGCAGGCCAAAGGTTTGCCAGATTAAATAGCAATCATGTTAACTAAGGAGACAAGTCACTGCCACTGCCAGTATCATCATGATGGAAAACTTTCCGACCCTTTTAAAATTCATGACCTTGCTGCTTTTGGTCCATATTTTTCAAGTAGACTGGAATATAGCAGATTTGAGGTCTCCTGGTATTTTACTCTGGTTCAATCCAATTTAATTGATTTTGCACTGATTTCAGAGATAATTTGACACTCAGAAAGATGCCTTAAGAATAAGCAAGTTCCCACAACCGCCATTAAATCGAAGACCTGAATAAAGAAAACAGAAACTAAGTCTTTCCTGAGGGGTGAGAACCATCTCTGCTCATTTCTCTCCATTTTAGGCCACTTATTTTGGTTTGTGCTTACCCATTATCACATGGATTCCAGCACACAACATTTAGCATCCATCATAGCAGATGCTGCCTCTCATGGTAGAGGGAATGGGAAGAAATGCTGCCTACACGTGAAGAGCAGGGAAACACGGCATGGAACAGGAAGCATTGTGGAGGGCTGGGAGTTGCTGCACTAAAGTGAGTAGTAACATGGTGTCATTATGAACTAGGCCTCATTAATTCCCATGCTGATCAAAAAAATGTTTTGCTGTCATTTTTAACCATAACACAGACATTACTGCAAAGAATCCTATGAATATGGAACAGTACATTAATAGAGTATTCAAAATGCATTGCTATCAATGCTATATTTTCATGTCATCAATCTTATTCACTGCAGCCACCTATCCTATCTGAAGAGAGCATGCAAAATGCTTTAAAAGAATTAAGCTTTTGTCCTTTTCTGCATAGAAAAATGCTGAAAGAATTTGATTAACCTGGGAGACGCAGCCTAATTTCATCCAGCCCAGATGGAATTTTTGGAGTCTTTTCTTCATACAGGAGTATTTTTAATTAGGAGAAAACAAACTCATTTGTTCCTCTTCTTACTAGTTTGAATTCTTCTTTAATTAAGAATTAATGCATGAAAAGATTAAATAAATTATATTAAGATGAAGATATATTCACCAACAGCATTAATGTTCTCATTGTCTGTGGGGTAGAAGAGTGGGAAAGAACCCTCTGATATATAAAATTTAAACCTGGTATCAGGTTTAAACCTGGCACTCAGAATCATGCATGGCATTTCATTAAAAATGTCATTGGAGAGCTGCTGAATAATTTCCATCTTAAACAAGTAAGCCTAAACAGTGACTTCTCCAGATCACTCATTATTAGAGCCTCTGAGTGTCCAGGTACAACAGACTCACAGCATTAATGTTAGTTGCAAAATAATGCTCATAGTATTCAGAGATACATGAGTTAAGCCATGTATCAGAAGACTACTAAGTTAATTTTGTGGAAGGTGCTTAATCTAGACTTGAAACAGAGTTATGTTGTCAGGCTGCCAATGAGAAAGTGTACCTAGTAAAGAGAAAAGAGAAAAACAAGGACAAGAGTTTATTAATAAAACAGCAATACAAGAGTTTAAACAGATGTGGGCTTCAGTGCCCAGTCTAAAATCCTGATCTCTCTTGACTTCAGTTTCTGAACTTAGTGCTCCCTAAGAAAATCATTTTCAGATGACAGTAAGTCCATGCACACAGGAATATAATTGGCCTTTAATAAGGAAGCTTGAAGCATTCACAAGGTAACAGAACAGTACAGCCATAAGTGATTGGCTCAGCTGGAGAAATACTAGTATTTCCAGTAGTAGTATATTACTAGCATAGCAGTAGTACTATAGTACTAGCTTATAGTATGGTTACTCTTCCTAAGCAGGGCAGATGACAATAGCAGGGATGGAACTGGCTGGCTACTTTACAGACACCTAACAGTGTCCCTGTTCCCACCTTACAAAGGTCTGGGTTACCATGAGAATCAGTCAGTCCCATCTCCTTCAGTACACTGTCAGGCTGAGCAAAAGCACAGTACAGAAGATCAGTGACATGTAATGAGCTAAGAAAATTCTGATAACAAAGTAAAAGCCAAAAGTATCCCCAAGGATGTTTCAGGAAAGTTAATGGATTGACAAAAATAATACATTTGAGACTGAGAATCAAGTTACAGATGGTTGAGAAGGCTCTATCTTAAACAAAAATTGTATTGCCTGACCCAAACATTAAGAAATTCTGCAACAAGTTTCTATACAACAGAGAGGTGCCTTCTGTTGGTTTCCTGTTTTCATTTGACCCTTTGTAGAAGCCATTCAGGGCCTGTTATTGAATGTAAAAAGCAATTCTAAGCAGAAAGCTTTGCCTAAAAGAGCAGATGGTGACCTTATCCCTGATTGTTAGTTCACCAGGCCTTATGCATCCGGCTTTCACATTAAAATTTAATCAAGATGTAAGAATACAGATGTAGAACAAAGTGGTTTCAAACTGCCACAAAGCAAACAAGGAATGTGTCTAAACTGAGCAGCTTTGAACAGCTGAAAACAAAATGGCTTGTGACTTGTTCTTAATAGGCTTGTTCAAATGTCAGAACTAAAGAAAAATTCTGTCTAGCACTTTATTATGTATAACAGTAGCAATATCACATTCTCCATTTATAGAAACATACATTCCTTCTTATTCACTCTGGCATTCTTCAAATAATAATATTAAGATTTGTATTGATACATCCTGCAAATCCTGAAGACAATAAAATTTTCAATCTTTAGCTTTTAAGAATTAATCCTTTGACAAAACAATCAAAACAAATTTAAAAGAGAAAAATGACTAAGGTCCACTAGGTTCAAGCAAATATAAGGTGAGCTGGCAAGAGAACAATATACCTTATGAGATCAGATCAGTCTGAGCACAGAGAAATGCAGTCACTCTACAACAGAGTTCACAAAAATGCACAATTCTTGTCTGCTCTACGTTACACAGATGGCACATCTGCAAAATCTTCATCTTCCATGAGGAACAAATTCATATCCTCCATCCTATTTATCAGAACACACACATACACACTTTGGGTCATGAAAACACGCATGCATACACATATTTCCTGCATGGGAGTCCAAGAGATGCGCAGGTGGAACCCAGATCTGCTTCCTTGCCAAACACCAGAGACAGACAAGGAGTTATTTCCAGCAAAACCATTGCATGGTGTATGATTAACCATGAGCAATACCTTCATATTCTGATCACAGACAGGATAGCAATGCAAAAAAATCTTAGAAAAGTGGAGAAATAATTAAGAGAAGCAATGGAAATGAAACAGATGATAGCTATGTATGACATGTATGCCAAATTAATAGTACAAAAGAACCCCATAAATCAGCCAAGTGCAACCATATTTCTGGTTTTCCAAAGGCGAATACTACCTGCAAGAGAGGCAAAATAATTCTTCTGGGCTCTTTAGTGCAGCTAAGACCCCAGCTGGAATGCAATATCAACTCCATCCAAAAAAATATCAAGAAACACAAGAAGAACATGAAGAGAATGGTGAGAAGAACAAGAATGACCAGAACAAAGACCTACTACAAAAGACTGAAACTAACTTTCTTCAGTCTTAGGGAACCAAAGGGAAACATGGTAACAGCTTTTAAATCTGGGGGAGGAATGGATGAGCCTATTGTAACAGCAAGCAAAGTGAAACAAGAGGACAGGCAATGGTTGTTAAGTACAGGCCAAGCAAAGCTATTGCAAAGGACAGCTATTCCTGGTTTGGAAATCAGGGAATTTTCTGATGGTCTCTTAGTGTACCTTCTGGCCCTATTTATCTAGGAAACCACAAACTAGAGAGTCACTGGGTCACTTTATATTCAATTAATATCTCATTAACCCTCCACAAGGTTACTTAAAATGAAGAGTTTGGGTTTTCTTCCTCCTGTGCCTCTAGGTTTTTTTTTATATTGGGTTAACCTAGTTTTTGAACCAGTGTTAAGCATGTGGCTTAAAGAGCTAGGCTTTTCATTTTTCTCTCTTTAATTAAAATGTCACACTTGCACAATCCCTACCATGGACATCAATAAGCTACATTTGAATCCTTTTAGCAGTATGACAAACCCTCTCTCTGCTGGAGAACAGCTATTGAAATGTCAAGTGATGATACCCATATTGCTGCATCAGCACCATGTGCTGATTTGATGAAATAATCTGCCTGTGTAGAACTTGGCCTTTGGAAATCATGAGAGTGCCAAGGTGGTATGTGTGACCTTTGAACAGGAAAAGGCTTTTGTGGTTTCATCCAGAGCCACATAGCATTGTCCAGAGAACTACAAACCATCCTTTCTTAACCAATGAAGCAAATTTTTTCACTGCTGCCCCACACATTTTGCACACATTCTTTTTTTTCATATTTTGAAATACTACCTGTAAAGAGATTAAATGTGAGAATTACGTACAGAAAAAAAATATATCCAATAGCCACAAACTACTCTCTAGACCTCAGGATGTAAACTGAATACTTCCACAGACAACATACATGTGGCAACCACAGCTGAAGATCTGATCCACAGTACTTGAGCTAAAATAGCTCAGATAGGTTTATAATCATGCTTTGTGATTTAGAGAGATCTTAATATGTGAAAATTTTTCATCTCTTCTCTGATAGGCAGCTGAAGTTTTCCTAAACAAATATCTCATTTCTTTATTACAAGTGCAATAGGTCAAATAGAGATTCAATACCCATAGACCAGAAAAATACTCTTGAGTGTAGAAATGTTGAGATAATTTTTTGAACTGTCGTTCTGTTAAATGCTGCCTCAGAGAAGTCTAAGAAGGCATAATCATTAACCCCAAACTAAATTGACCATGCTATGATTCGCATCATATAATGTGATAGTAGTGAAATGCTGAAAAGACACAAAAGACCAAATATTTAAATGTTGAGAATTTCCAATTAAAAGGTAGCCTGTAAACCTGCAAAGTCCAGTAAACAGAAAAAGGATTAAGATAGGCAGTGCTCTCAGTGACCTAATTTACATGTGAAAGAGCTCAAATTCTGGTTAATTACATTGCAGACAAAAACCTGACTATCCATGGCATGGATATTCTTTTCTCAGAGATCTCAACCTTCTTTCTCTATTTTCTTAAAAGATACTTCATCTCACTGGTATTCACAGATCTGCAGAAAACATCCAGCTAAAAACACCAATAAAAGTGTAACAAATATTGATATAAAAATTGTTTAGTTATGAGTGTTTTATTAATTTCAAGATTGTTTAGCTAAATATTCTGCTTATCTCTCCCTCTGCTGGATGCTCCTAAGCTTTTTACCTTTAATTCACACTTTACATAGAAATAAATAGAAAATCATGAAACTTATGCACATTTCAGAAAAAAAAAATCTTCACTCATGCATTCCTTCCTTTAAACTTCTCATCTCCTTCTTTCATATCGATTATCACTCAGGCTACAAACAAAGCAATCAAGCTATAACTGAGATCACGTTCCCATACTCCACATCAGTAAGACTCCCTCCTGCCACAGCCCCCAGAAGTTCTGTGATTTTCAGTGAGGTCTTTGGCACCACTCACTAGAGAAGGAGTTTTAAAACTAACTTGTTTCTTCTCCTCCATACCATGTTACACTACACACCTGTACAAAACCTTTAACGTGCTTTCTAAAAGCATATTGGAATACTAAATTTTACTGCTCTAGATTTGTAGGAGTTTGTGTGTAAGAACCTAGCAAAAGAAGGATAGCTATTGCTTCTCTTCCTTTGGTTATTACTTTCCCCCATATAATTTTTTCCTGCTTTGTTCCAGACTGGTTTGTTTTCTGGATTTCACTTCCAAGGGGTGTTCAAGTGAA
Organism: Anthoscopus minutus; assembly: GCA_013399455.1. NCBI lineage: Eukaryota > Metazoa > Chordata > Aves > Passeriformes > Paridae > Anthoscopus > Anthoscopus minutus. Next base: position 40,598 of record VWYI01041025.1, read on the forward strand.
CTCTTAAGTATAAAAGACAACATGAATTAAAGTGAACAAAATTTACTTGTTAACAAGCTAAAAAAAACGGCTCCTGTATTCATTCAAGGCAAATCCACAACAAACCTCAGCTGAATTTAGTAGCTCACTAAAAAATAATGCAACTCAAATAATACTCGCTACTACATGTTTCCTAGAATTATATATGCATGTTCAAATTGTTCTTCTAGACTTCTACTGTGAGACAGAACTGAAAAACTAAATTTTCCCTATAAATCCTTCTATTGACAGGGCAAGACACTTCAGCAACAGCTACTTAGAGATTCACACCCAGAGTCTTCCAGTCTTTTCAAACACACATGCAAAAATTGAGATTCCTAAACTAATACCCAGGATTCTCGTGGGTATGTGGAGTGTTCCCTGATTTCAGCAGGGTTTTGTAAATACTTGGAACATTTCACATACAACTTCATATAGGGACTTAGAATCTTCTGTTGAAAATGACAAAAGTTTCTCAGTTAATTTTTAATTAGTTATTTTAATTAGTTGTATGCAATGCCCGCTTTTGGCCAGTATCAGTCAAGTTTCTTCACAGACATTGTTACTGTGATCACTAAATCAACCAAACCTAAAGTTTGTTTAAAATTAATCCTGACAAGCTTCAGTTAAGAAAACCAAAGGGATTTGAAGATTGGGCATCTGGGATTTTAAATTTATGGCCCTTCAAGGACATTGGTGTAACCAGAAGATACAGAGGAGATTAAAGCCTGGAAAGCTGGAGACTCCCCATCTGAGACAGAAATAGAGACTAAAGAATGTGGGCTAGATTAGCATGAAGAGTGAGAAATCAATAACTAATAGGGGACAGAACACTAAGTAATGAAGAGAGTTATGCAAGTTAGAACCAATGAACATTAATTTCTTTGTTTGCTAGAAATGTATAGAAAAGTGAAAAAGTCTTGTATCGGGGTCTGTGTGCAGGCCAGAACTTTGTCAGCTACACACACACACCCCTCTTGGCTGAGAATAAAGTACTGTCTAACTCCTTAACATTAAAAAGACAACGAGCCTTGTTTATCCCAAATATTTCAGAGTATTTTGGTAACACCTCCATATATCAAAACATCCAAATTTGCCTATTCTCCCCACTTAACCACTTTCCCAAGGTCAAAACTGACTGCAACACTCAAATTTATTAATACAAAGCATGGAGTTGGATGTTTTACATATTTCTGTTCTAATACCTGGTGCAGAATGATAGGACACATGAATATATATTTACCCTCAACCTACACATATACCCTCAACCCACATATGAAGAGGAAGGACTTCTGGTACTGCAAATTATTTGAAGAGCTTTTTAACCTTTCTTGGTATTGACATAATTTCCTTTGGGAGTGGAACAGACCCTGTCATAAGTTATAGCTTCTATTCAGCACAGTAGATCTCATCTAGTCTGGCAAAGGTTCTTCTCTGGCAATTAATTTCATGTTTTATTCATCCCAGAATTCTTTAAAGCTCCAAATCAAAATGCTACGTTGTGCATTGCAAACCACATTATGAACAGCCAGTATCACAAATAAAGGTGCTTTTTGCATAGCAATCAGATTGCCTCTTTTCAGAGAAAATGAATCTAGCTCTGTATTTATCTCACTAATTGCACTCACAGCATTACAAATTATCACTTGCATCCCATTTACATTATTCAAAACTCAATCTCTGTAAGTTACTAAACCAAAAGTGAGCCATATGTTTCCTCCTAAGACTCAGGAAACACATCATTTGAACTGTTGATCTATATGTACCAGATTTATCAGGAAAAAAGTTTAAGTACCATAACTGATAAGAGAATGATCACCTGAGAGCATGTGTGTGCTGTAAAAGGCACTGCTTAGGAGAAAAGAGGACTTGTCCCTCTGATAATTATAAATGTGAAGAAACACCAGGGTTCAGTTATATTCAAGAGATAATGTAACATCCAAATGGAAAGCGCTGAGCACTTTCAGAGCTTCCCCCCCAGATGCCCTCACAGCTCCAGCAAGTGATAAGGCTAGTTGGTTTTCATTGTTCCACTGCACAAATGAAAAACAAAAATGGTTCATAAAGAGTTACACAAATGTGTCTCCCAACTAGCAGGAAAAATGCATTGCACAAAGAGTTACAATTCAGGGGCTAGAATCTTCTGTTCTTATTCAGGCCCAACTCCCACTGGTGTCATTGTGTTCTTTTGCTTGAAGCTGTACTGAGTAAAAACTGAGACTGAACCCCCAGATGAAATGTGGGAACTTAGAAAGTAGTGGGGATCAAGGTGGCAACTGACTGTATAGAAAGTAAGAGGCAAGCTACAGTGGAAAAGAAGGTGAATTTCCTATATGGCAGAAGCTGCTGTATGAGACCTCTAATTTAAAGGTAAATACTCTCACTGAGGTTTGATTGTTCTTGTATGAACTACTGAATTTTTATGATCATTGATCTACCAATATCCAGGTTTTCTTTTTCAAAATTTTTTAGAAAATTCTTGTAAATAATGAATGATAGACTGTACCATGTAAATATGATTCAGTCTAGCTTTGAGAAAATGATCTAAACTAATCATCAGCTTCTTTCCTTAATGATGTTCATGTGTATTTCATAGATATAATGTATTTGTTGGGTTAAGACTGTATTCAAAAAGAACAAAATGCCAACAAAAAAAAGCTTTGTCACTTTACATTTCCTTCTATTACCCTAATTCATTTATGGTATTTATTTGACACCCTGATAGCCAAATGCCTTTATTTGTTAATTATTCTCCTCATTTATATTGAGCAATATAATTTTTTTTTCTGGTAATGTGACAGGAGATATATGCACTCTGGGCCATAAAAGCACTTCTGTTTACTACTGCCATGTTGTATCATCTCCACCTCTTGGCTTGAAACTTATTGGAAGTGAGTATGATCAGAAGTACACTGGGAGTCTGCATGCAAGCAGTTTTGGCATTGCACCACAGCTGCAGGAAAAACAGCCAGGCTGAAGGCTTGAATTATGATCTCAGCCTTTTCCCTCCTGCCTTCCATGGCCAACTTTTTCTTAAAGTCTGTTCGAAAACCTGGCATCATAACAATGCAAAAGAGTGGAAAGAGTGATGTTCAGAATCCCTTGGATGCATTACTTTGGCTGATTGCATCCACAGCGAGCAAGCAGCCAGTAGGCTTATCCTTGGGGTTCTCAAAAAGAGAAATACCCTCTTACCTCCTTATTCTCCTCTTTTCCTTTCTTTCTCTCTTCTTTTTAGCAAATTAAGGTGTGTTTTGTTTTTATTTTTGGTTTTGTAGGGAGATGGATTATGAGAAATCATAATTGGGGAATTTTTTTTGCTGGTTCAACTCAATCTGAGCCTTTGAATTTCAGCACCAGGAAGCATCATGAATCAACAGCTAAATACATACGATTCCTCTGCAGTAAAGAACACATCCCCTTTAAAGAGGGGTTCTATGAAAAGAAACTTTGTGAAACTGCTTCACAGAAACACTTCCACAACTAGCAAAAGCCTTTTGTACAATTAGCCCACTCACCTTCAGAGGATTTATATTTTGCTGACAAATATGGTCCACTGTAACTACTTTCCTCACTTTCCTATAGATACAAGAGAAGGACATAGAGCAGATCTTGCATTCAAATATGCAGAGGTTGGGTTTTATCTGTAATAAACTATGTATGGCATGAATAAAACATTTGTTTGTAATTTTCTGCAAACAGACCTTAGTATTTATAAAGCTGTTGGCTATGCATAACTTTATTTTTAAGTATGTTATAGCCTGGTAGGTTTGAAAAACTATTGGTTTTCAGTTGATTTTGTCTATTTGGTACTTTGTGACTTACACAGTCAGTTATTGTTTCCTCCAAACTGGAAATAATTAGGTTTTTTTCTTAACTGCCTATATATATATGCAGCTTTTCCCAGGAACTGAGACAACAAAGGTCCATTTAAATGAAGGTATAATGAACTATAAAAAGGAAAAAACTGTCTAAGTGTGGTTGAACTGAATGCATTTGATTAACTACTCTTGAGTGCAGCTTCACAGTGCTTGCTTAGCTTCATCCTTTAGCTTATTTGGGTTTTTTACCCTAAGAAATAACAAGAAGCATTATGTTCCTGCAGAATAATACAAGGGTCATCAGTTCTGCTCTCATCTAGGAATTATCACCTCCTCCTCTCAACTCAGACTGCATAACTTTTTCAGACGTTGTGACTCACTATAACTCTAAAAGAAGAATGACAGTAAGAAGGATAAATGCTTCTGCTTGCAGTAATTTGAAGTGAAGCCTGTACTTGAACACTTGCTTGTGTTCAAGAATTTTCTAGCAAGTCTTCCAAAAACAGACCTCCCAGCCAACACTGGTCATTTTGTTTCCACCTAAAGGTATGTATGCACTAACACCATCAGGATGTTCCATCTAAAAATTAGGCTTTTGACTTGAGCTGTCCCTTCAGGATAAACATATTAGCTCCCTTATGTTTATGTATCTGCTTGACAACTGTAGCCATGATGATGGAATTCTGCCAATCAAAATGTTGTGTTTCATCCTTAATGCAAACAGTTGCTTTGAAATGCTCCAGGTTTATTGAATGAACAAATAACATGCTTGTGGAAAATATTCAGGGATAATGTCCACAACCCATCAGTATATTATTGCAGTTTGCCTTTAGAGTCATACAGTATATCAACAAATCTTGTTTTAAATTTACAGAGGCTCTTCCATTTTAACCAGCTTTCCTGACAAAAACAGTACTGATAAATCAGTTTATCTTGCAGTATATAATATCGACACTTAATAAAAAGCCAATATAATACGAAATATTAATATAAAATGAAGTAAATCTCAACCATTTAGAATCAGGAACTGGAATAAGATTAGGCTTCTGTACTGTACTGCTTCTGTAAGAGACAGTGGAGGGACAATCTCTCTTTTGACTATGTAGGAATCAAAGAGAGACTAGTCTCCCAGCCTGGGGTTTTAAATCAGATGTACCAGGTTAAGCTGTGTGAGAACAATCATCTTACCCATTTGCTTTCCTGCTCACTACATTACCTGGGCAAGACGTCTCCGTACTATGTTCTGTCACCTTCGTGCATCAACAGCATGAATCGGATCAGCAGTCATAAATCACCCTTTACTCTGTTTTCTTAGGACCTCAGCACCTCATTATTTAGCCACAGGATAGATATAATGACATTTGCTGCCATTAAGGTGCCATTCTTTCAAACAGGTTTGAGAAAAGTGCTGGATAATGTTATGATCAAATGATAACTGCATAGACATGGAAGATTATGATCAGGAAAAAAAGCATTAGGGTCCAGGACTTACAGGCTCCCTTATCTAAATTAGTAGCTCAGTACAAACTGAGGGGAGAACAGTATCTGATTATCTTTTTAGGTTGTTTCTCTTCTATGTCACTTGCAAATACATCATCGCCTCCAGAGAAAAAGCAAAAAAGGGAAAAGATTTCTCCCTTCCTTTCCCAGTCATTGTGAGCTTTAAACAGTTTTCAGGTGTCTCATACGGCCAAACTGCAGGTGCTTGGAGAAACACAGTGATTTGTAAAAGTCCATGAAAATAGACATGTGTAAAAGAATGAAAATATGGTAGGAAAATATTTTACAGTCAATGTCTATGTAAACCTCATTAATGGTCCTCCAAACAAGGAGCAGAAGGATCATATGGGGTAATAACACTTGCTCACTGAATAAATTAAAGTTACTCCAATGCTGGAGACAAGTAATGAATTAGCTGTAGAGAATTACCAGTTTATCATTACTTAAACATTCATACAACTTACAGTACTTTGAACTCTTACCAAAATCCTAGTGGAACTACAAGCAGCCATCATGGCATTCCAGAATCTTCACTGAAGGAACAAAGAATCCTCTGGTGAAAAGGTAAGTGAGAAAAATTGTCTGTAGACAGTTCTGTCTCATTTGCTTCAAAAATTCTGTCTGCAATTCTCCTTCTCTGGAAGACAAAGTAGGAGGAATCTTCTCCCTGATGCTAGTGTGAATTTAGCTCGTGTTTGTGTCTCCATGGAGACAATGTAAACACATCTGTTTTCTTTTATGCTCCTGATAGGACCATTCTACACAGAATTCATCATTGCAGGGAACAAAAACATTATCTCAAGGCAGAAAGGGAGATCATTCCTTACACAATGAAAAAGGAAACCTGGTTTAGTTCATTTTCATCAATGACCAGCGTTACCAGAAGAGCAGAGCAGTGGGGTTTACAGCCATATCTTAAAGCTCAGGGATTGCATACCTTGATACTTGAGTAATAAAATAATGTTAATGAAACAGTCGATGTTAAGTTTGCGTTACAAGGGAAGAAAAAGAAATATAAATGCAGGATACTCATTGCCATCAGGAGAAATGCAATATTCTACAAACCTGAAATGTCAGTATGACATTATAATGCTGCCACAGCTGTTATACATTGTTGCCCTTCATGTAGTCTCAAAAAATTAGTAATTCCCAAGACCTGGCAACAAAGCTACATTATATGTAACTTTATTTTACATTTCCCCTAACATCTATGTGCTGCTAGTTAATAAAAGAGGAAAACACATTGCAGTGCGGTGGTGTCAGTTTTGTTCCTTTTGTTAGAGATGTTCCAAGAACTGGTGAAGGAGAACAAAAGTTTGAGCAGGGTTTATTGTTTCAATAGCTGAATGTCCATTCAGTGCCTGAAGCACATTAAGCTGGTTTTTACCAGTCATAAGAACGTCCCATGCTCCTTGTTAATCCACTAACATAATGGAAAATACCACTTGCAAAGATCACTTTCTGCAAAAGAAGAAAATAGGAAAAAGGAGTTCCTACCAGAATTTTAGTGATTTTCACAAAATCAAGTAATTAATTTTAGGAAATCCACATTTATCACAACACACTACCTTCAATACCCATTCCTAATATTCCAGCATTTTATTAACCATTCCCGCTTGTGAAAACTTTAACCTACAATGTGAAATAGTCTGATGATGCACTAAACAATTTTTGGCTGTGGCCACAAACCTATAAATAAGTTATTTCTGTAAAGTACCTTTTCTTAAATTGAAGTGATTACTCTTTCCCACAGAAAGTCCTCACAACAGTAAAGAAACAGAAACGATGTTTTAAAGATATATTGGAAATTTCAAATACCAAACCTTTTTGTTATGGACTACTAACATACTAGCAGTTTCCCTGGTGAGTCTCATCATCTGAGGAGCACCTGGCTCTTCTCTGTAATCTTCCAGTGTGCTGCAGCAGTGTCAGCACATCTTGGAGTCATGTATTAATACAATGGGCCCATCTATCTCTTCCAATGTTGCTTCCTGTGGCTGGAAAGAAAATGGGACTTGTGTTCTAGAGTCCCTCCCCAATTGTCCCAAGGCCCTGAAGACACTTTTCATTAACTCTAGACTGCGCATTGTGGTTTCATCACCACTCACAAGGAAGAGCAGTAACAGGCAATAGTCCAAACGCCATACCAGATCAGGAAGTTTTCTAGTGACGTCCTTAACCTAGGCTTGGGGAAGCAGCAGACTTCCCCAAGAGGAAGATCTGGCATTTGGGCCCTCTATTCTTCTCAGAAGTGGAATAGTTACCTACAACAGTAACCTACCTTTCTTTTGACCAAGTCACAGAGTTTTGCCCTTCTGTCCCTGGCAATACTTCTGGTGCAGACAGGCCATCACCATATCATGTATTAACCGGCCTTGTAATCCAGAGCTTCCGTGTCTCAAAGTCTTTTTCTGGTCCTTGCAGAAGACAAGGCTCAGCACTGAGGGGACACCTCAGCCCAGACCATGCTGGTCAGTGAGGACAGCACAGCTCAGCACTGAGGGCACACCTCGGCCCAGACCATGCTGGTCAGTGAGTAACCGGCCTCTTAATCCAGAGCTTCCGTGTCTCAAAGTCTTTTTCTGGTCCTTGCAGAAGACAAGGCTCAGCACTGAGGGGACACCTCGGCCCAGACCATGCTGGTCAGTGAGGACAGCACAGCTCAGCACTGAGGGGACACCTCGGCCCAGACCATGCTGGTCAGTGAGGATGGCACAGCTCAGCACTGAGGGGACACCTCGGCCCAGACCATGCTGGTCAGTGAGGATGGCACAGCTCAGCACTGAGGGCACACCTCGGCCCAGACCATGCTGGTCAGTGAGGATGGCACAGCTCAGCACTGAGGGCACACCTCGGCCCAGACCATGCTGGTCAGTGAGGACAGCACAGATTAGCATTGGGGGATGACACCACAGCCAGTCGCCCCTCAGCTGCTCCCTCTTGGCAGAATACTTGGCAAAGGAATTTAATGACATGGCCACACTCGGTGTGAAAAAGGCACAGTCCATATCTAAGGCAAATTACAATTAAAAAAAAAGGAGAGATGTAGAAGGAGTATGATATTAGGGCAGCAGAAGCAGGCAACAGGTGAAAATTAGGACAAAAGGGCTGCTAAGGGGAGCTGGCTTCTGGGTAGCACAAGCAGAAGGGTATAAAGGAAATGGAATAAATTGCCTACACATACACCTGCCATGCTACTGAAGTGCAGGTACCTTGATGGTTCTTCCATTTTCCTCTCTTCTTATTTTTCAGAAACATATTTTTCCACACATAAACCAGGAATTAGTATATGTGGCTACTCTAGTGAAATGTCTGATTTTTTAGTTGAAGAGTAGCATGGTATAACATTACATAAATCAAGAATAGCATATATAGTGAACAAAATATTTACTAATTCCAGCAACTAATATTTCTGCTGTGTGCCCCAAGAGATCCCAGTCAATGTAGAAATGTTACTGAGATGCAGGATCTTCTGTAATCTTAGAATTATTTCTGATGGTACAACATTCTGTGTTACAAGCATGTGATACAGTCAGTGATGTACCTGTGGCATGGTTCACAGACAGAAGCAGAACAAAATCACCTAGGGACTAAGTCTTGCTAAGTTCTGAAGCACTGCTGCATTAAGAGAGAAATAATAAAGGACCTGTATATGTCCTTGATGGAAATTGCAGAAAGAGTATATATAGAAATTATATCTGGTTCTATACACGTATAATTTCTGAAAAATGTTCTTCTGTCAAACAGTGAGAATATTTTAAGCGGGATCCACTGAGGGGTGGTGTTGCAAACTCAGTTTAAAAAGTATTTTCTATTATCAGTACAGATATTAAGAGTAGAGGATAATTATAACATCTGCATGTGACACATCCTTTAGAGCCACTGCAAACTTTTCAGACCTGAGAATTCAAAATTATCTTGGCAGGTTGGAGAAATCTAAACTGAACAAAGTTAAATTCAATAAAGGTAAGTCTAAAATGCTCTAATACTTAGGAAAGACAAATGAAATGCATAAAAGTAAAATGGGGACCATCTGGCAAGGAATCATTTCAGCATAAAAACATCTAAAGCCTGGGGTGAATTAATAATATGATGCTCAAACACAAAAGACTGATCTCATTCTGGGAGGCATTTCTACAGGAGCCATATGTAAGACACAGATGCTATCTATTACAGTCCATTTGAGAAATGAGGATAGTGTTTCCAGGTTGGGGAACCAGATAAGAAAAATGTAGAAGAATTGGAAAGATTTTAGAAGTGTGGGAACAGCAAGAGATATGGACACCACTGGCAGAGAAACTAAATATGGAACAGTCTAGAATGTCCTGTAACACAGAGTGTCAAGAGTTATGTAAAAGGTGCCCCTGAAAAAGATGTTTCATAGTAGAAATAAATCAAATTTAAGGACAGAGAACCAGGAGATCTTTATCCAGACTGACAGTGCAGAAATTAGCCATGCATCTAAAAGGTTACTAACTTTAACTCAATCCAAAAACTAATTGAACTTCAGAAAAAGGAAATATTTCCAAAGAAATATTGGAGATATTTATGAGCATATAACTCCAGAGAAAAATGTTCTTTCTTTCATTGCTGGAATCCAGAACAGACTCCTCTAACAATGATTCAGCGTTAGAAATAAATTCCTGTATCTTCCTTTCCTTTGACAGGCAAATGCTTCTTTACTCTAAATCAACACACCACCAACAATAAATTAACCTGCTCCTATGTGTACTATAAGGGCATGTGGGGTGTAATTACTAAGAAACAGTCAAAACCTCTGTTTGAGGCCCTTTTCCCACCCACTCCTCATTCTGTCCTCTGGGAAAATAACCTACTCAAATATGAAGGGATTCTTTCAGGTAACAGGAACAGACTTCACTCTTTCAGTTTTTATCTTCAGCAATAATTAAGATTTAAATTAACTTTAGAGTCTACAAATATTATTCCTGTGACCCTTTGGTAGCACCACATACATCCCCTGAAAACTGCACTCCCAAAATTCAAAATTTAGTTTGTAGCATAATGCTTCCTTCGGAACAAAATGTCATATTCCTGAAAGCCTTAGAATTCTCTCTGCTCTGCTGCTGAAGGATTGGTATTCCTAGAAGATTCAGCTCTGTAAGATAAGTGTTAACACATTCTTTCTGCAGGTCTCCAGGGCCTGAAGTTTGAATTTAATGTGAACTGAATAAAATAATTTTCTTTTTATCACCATGGTCCATGAACTGTGGTTTGAGGCCAATACGTGACTCTAAGGTAAATGAGTTTAGCTCCAACTCCCTAATCCCCGGATAAGATCATAAAATCACCACACATCACTCAGTGGTGTTTAGCAAAAAATGCCTGCCTCTCTGGTAATAATGAAAACTCTGAATTATAGTCACTGGCTTCACAAAGCTGATGGCTCTTGCAGGTTCAGGTGAAGGACAGGACTGTGTATGGAGCAGGTGGAGTGCAGCCAACACAGCACAGTAATCTCTATTTCACGTTGATGTTTGAGTTCTCTAAGTCTACTCAGAAATCTGCTTTAAAAACTATGAACCATCCTCTTGCCTACTCTTTCTCTCTGAAATAACAACATACACATACTTTTATACATAATCCTTTTTAGCTAAAACTCATGCTCTTCCTTAGGTAAAATTCAAGAATAAACATAGGAGTAACTCTTCATGTACTGTTGTAATGACAAGTTTAGTTATGATTTATTCAATTTATTCGCATGCAAACATAGCAACCCAAATGTAGAGCCAGTTGCTGAAAAAATTAGTCTTTTTCATAAAGTTATATATGCTAGAGTAGGAAAATACTCAAATATGCAACAGGTAAGGTGTCCTCATTCATATGACTTAGGTAAACCAAACTGTCAGGGAAGAATGTTTAGGATATAATGATGCACAGACCTAAACAGGAGCAAAGCCTCAAAAATGCAGGAATTTTTTGTACATCCATTTGAAAATTAGAGGCAACCTCTCTAATGTGTATTTCACTTCAGAGGTAAAACATTCATAATACCCACCAGCACTTAGACAAGAAGTGATCTTAACTCTGCTAAAGTGGTTTCTTCTGCAATTGGTTTTGGGATGGGGGAGAGACACAGGGATTTTTTTATTGCTTGGTTTTTACATAGCAAGAACTGACTCAGTCCCGGCTAAAACTTCAATGCCACTGAAATTGTGCTGGGGATATATTTGGATCCCAAGAAACAACATCACAGCTCAGCTCAGATATGGCAACAGAACACAAACACAAGGGAATAAGGAATATTTCCTTTCAAATGCAAATCTACATGTAGCGAGTAAAGTTTTGTCATCTGACAAGAGCTCACATGCCATTCAGTGCATGTTTCCAGTAGTAAATGGCTAATTTTCCTGCACTGCCTTTGGAAACAGTTTGGGCCTATATTGAAAGGATAAGCAGACAGTGCATGCTTGTTGCTTGACAGGACTGGAAATAGCAGCAACACTACTGTTAATTCCCTGCTGTTTTAAAATGTGATCCAAACAATAAAAGGCAAAGTACTGAGCATGCCAGGCTATTTGCCTGTGGGCAGGACTAGTCTGTAGTGCTTAGTGATATTGCTGCAGAGTTTATAACAGACAAAATGTTGTGAAGAAGTAATTATTTTAATGGTACAATATTGGTGTAAGATTAAGTGAATAATGAAGTTAATATGATTTGATCTTGCTGTGACACATATGCTAATGAAATTATGGTAGCCAACAGGTTTACCCTGAGTTTACTGTGAGATGATGCACGTTATACACATAATAATGAATATGTAAGTCGGCACCAGGAAAGAATGGATTCTAAAGAATGACTTTATACAACTGTTCCCTATGGTCATGCTGCAATGCCTGCTGTATATTCTGTTTCTGACAAATTGTAGTGGGAGTAGGAAAGCGTCTGTGTTTTGATTCTTCAAACAAAGATAGTTCCTATCTACCTGGATTTGGCAGACATTCCACTGCCTTATAATAATTTATGCAATATTGTTCCCAGGGACAGGCCATGTAACATTCACAGCTGCAGGAAACTCAAGAGTTACAATTAAGGGCAACAGGCATAGTGAAGTATCATGTTTGCAGTGTGCTATACACAGTGTGCTAGCTAATACCCTCCAGGCTCTGAGTTCTGGCAGCTTCTCAGCAACAGCTTGGATGTAGACAACTCAGCCTCATGCTATGCCTGAGCTGAAATATCTTCATGGGATCTGGAACCTGTGGAAACCCAAATATTCATCATAGACTTTAGCCTCAAAGGCTTAGAGGTGGTTCCATGACATAGGGTATATTAACATTGGATCCCTACATGTTCTGTGGCAGCCAAACTATCCAAATTTTTCCATACCTGGGGGGATTCTCTGTTCTTCAGCAGGTGTTAACTCTGTACAGACCTAAGTGCCAAACCCAGTTATATTCTGTTACAGACTGATCCAAAGGCTCCCAAGGCTATTTATCTCTTCTTATTCAGCATTATTAGCAGCCAGTATTTGTTCAACTCCCCCTGAATGGACTGGTGGATAACATGAAATTACCTCCAGTGTAGATGAGGTGAAATGAACTGCAGCATACTGATCAGGGGTTTGATGGCTCAGGCCCCTACTGCTCCATAACAATGTAAGAACAAATTACCAGATGTACCACAGTGACAAACATGACAAAATTAGCAGAGGCCAGGACTCTTCATGCTGGAAGACAGTCACAGCAGCATTTTGCTTTTTCAGATTTCCAAATTAGTAAATGTATTTGTCATGTCAGGCTTCTACATCTGTTCAAATGTTGCAAACATTAATGACTATTAATTATTACTTGTTCTAGAAGAGCTGCAAATCAGTTACTTAAGGAACCTGACATCATATTTATATTGTCTAAAGAAAAATCCAAACCACATCAGAATATGAAAGTAAGCTAAAATTTAGTCTGCAATCACTATTTAGAAATACATACATTGGTTCACTCATATCTTTCACGTAACATGAAGTTATATTTTTTTTCTACTGGCTACATTTTGACTGAAAAGCTGAAAGATATATTGTGATCACATTCCATTAACAGTTAGGCAAATTATGGATCAGATGGGCTAGGGCTGGACTCTCAGCTCAAAGAAGCCACCAGCTTTAGGAGTTGCTGAATTCATCAAACTGAGAATTACAGAGAATGAGCCCCTAAAATCAGCAATAAAAATAAATTACCCATAACTAAATTACATACTGACAAATAATAAAGGCTCAATTGGCAAATATTTAACACTGGAGCTTTCCTTCCTATACACTTTCTTCCAATATTAGTAAGATAATAATTTCAGTGTTTTATGAATGCAAATTGTCTTTTCTCCATACTCAGTTAATTTTATCTCTAAACAATGATGATGACTCTTCATTGATTCACATTACATAATCTGGATCATTCATATACTCCAGACAGCAATACTGAAAATTTACATTCTTCCCTCACAGTCTGAGGAGAATAGAACAAATATAAATTGGCAGCTCAAGTGTAACAAAAGGCCCTTTAAAATCTTTTGTCTGACTTTGACCCTTTTGTAGATATGAAGTATTAAAAAGACATGCTGCCAAAAGGCTCAGCTGTAGCCAACTGTTGCTTTTATTACCATTCTAAGATCCCAAAGTTTTATCTATGAATACAAGTCCTCCTGTGTTTTAACCTTTCTCACTGTAGAAAGACCATAATGAACTCTGTTAATAAATGGGTGCAAAAAAACCAAACCAAACCAAAAAATTAGCAACGCCTTTAGTAAGTGGCAGTCTTAGAAAGTTGACAGTAAGTAATGTTATTTTGGGGCAGTGGAGGAGAATTACTTGTGTGAGGGACACACTTGTAACACCTAAATGCAAATTCCTCAAATATGGAGAGTAGTGAAGGAGACAAAGTCAGCCTCCAAATAGAAATAAATTTCACTACATAATGTAGGTTGCTTTTTGAATTTAAATTACTTTTGGTGGACACTTGTTCACTCCTTTTCTATTAACTTTTTAATTAAAACTTGCATTAAATTTTAACATTATCAGAGAAGCCTGAAAATGCTTCCAAAGCTTCCATGCAGCTGACACATAACAACCAAATGCCTCAAATTTTACACATTGCTTCATGAGAAGTATCTGCCTATAGATTTGATGTAATTTTTTCCATTTTCAAGCAAATGGAATAATGTGGGTCATGTAAGTTAAAATAAGGGTTCATTCCCTCTCTCACACATATTACCCTTTAATGATTATTTTGACTTATGTATAACCAAAACCAATGTATAGAATATGGATGAAGGCCAGTTGAAGTTAATGACTGCCTTCTCTTCCTTGGGGCCAAGGTTCCAGCTCAGTGGCCATCAATCCTCATGAAATGCCTGGTTCCTGAAGTCATTATTGCACGATTGAAAGAATAGCAACCAACACAGTAGAAAACATATAACCTTCTACTGACAATGTATAAAATACAGGCTCACACTGAGGAACATTTCTTCCATACACTGAGATACCCTCCTCTCAACAGAGGAGTTGAGAACAACCTGGGAGGGGAAATAAATCTAAGGATATAAAGAGGTTCAACAGCAAACCAGCAGGTCATAAATAAAATCCCCCCACAAATGCCAAAAGGTTTTGTTTTTCTGTCTTTCCTTTTTTTCTCCTTTTTTCTTTTTATCATTATTCACCCTGATGTGAATCCTAATTAAAATTTTACACAGTGTGTCTTTTAATTAGCCGTGGCTGGAGTGGTGAAAGCTATCAATATTTAGCAGGATAATTGTACAAAATTACTTTTCAAAAATGAACAGCAGGCATGAATCCACTCAGCAGCAGGGGGTTATTCAGCCACACACTGTGCAAGATGGGGTGCCTCAGATAATGTGTGAGAGATAATAATGCACACAGGGAGAGACACATGCTGCTGTATTTTGTGCTTCATTGGTTTTCTGCAAACAGCATTTGGCTCTTGTTGCACTCAGAACATCAGGGTTCACACAACCTTTAAGCTGGTTATTTTTTATCTTTATGTTGTTGATGTATTTTAACTTAAATACAAGGATGTGTTTAATAACAATGCCCACAAACAAATCACTGAGACACAGCTCCATGTAAAACCTAATTTGTATACTGTATACTTTGCAGATGCTAACCGAGGTCTTCTTCCTTTTTTTTTTAAAAATCAAAAAGAGAAGAAAAAAAATCTTTGCACATCCTAGCAGAATACAAAGCAGTTAATTAATTTCTGGTTTGCAAATCCATGGTGTAAAAGTACTCTGCTGTATTTTAAAATAGATTTGTAACAGTTCACTTCTCACTTCTCACATAATCTTTCTCTCTTTCACAAAAGAACCAGGAAAGGGAATTTGCAGAATTTTGTGCTTGCTATTTACTTTTGGCACATTAAAAAAAAACCCAAAAACAGGACACATCTGCAAATGTTTCTTACATGCACCGAGGAAACATTCATTAACATCACACAGAAATGGGGTTCCCAGGCAGTTACTCACAAGCAAGCAGTTTGTGGGACAAAGGCCTTAAGAAACTGTATCCAAGAGTAAGAACACAAATCGTAGCACACAAATTCCCTACACAGAGAGCCAGATACACAGCCCAAATGAGAGCAGTAGCAGAGAGCACAGTCTGAGGGCATGGGTGAAATGTATGCAAGAACCAGCTCTTAAGTTTTAGACTATATGAATGAGCACATCTTGCTTTACCATCACAACAAAGAGAATTCCCTCAGTTCCAGGTAATTCCCTCATTTCCTGCAACTAAGCAGGTAGAGCAGAATTATGGTGTTTGTCCAATGCTTTAAATAATACTAGAATTAAATACAAAGGGCCAAACTGGTACTGAAATTCCTGCTCATCAGTAATGGGAGACTGGTGATTAAAGTTGCATGGATTCTGTACAAGATAATAGCACCAGTATTATTTCAGCACACAATAAACCCCACAATATTACAGATTCCTAAGATGCATATAACTTCAGTTTACTCTTGCCTCATCCATTTTCTGCTCTTTTCCTTTTTTGTACTATGAGATGAATAGAAATATTTCCCACCATGCAGTATTGCAGCAGAAACTTCAGTTTCATCTTAGATGTGGCACACAATGCAGGACCAACTCATCCAAATCTTACCCATCATTCTTTACAGCCAAATCAGCTATAAAACTCAGAGACCAAGACATACAGCCTCATTGTATATCACCTCAATGCACTGCATACCAGCAACAGAACCATTATAAAGCTGTTAATGGAATTAGATTGACAGAAACATGAGAGGTTTACATGGTGAGACCAGTAGCAAAGAAGTGTAAAGCAGAAAGGTTTACAGCCCAGCACCAGTGCTGTGCCACTGCAGAATGAGCCCCTCACAGGCTCTGAGCTACAGTCCTGTGAAGCCACAGGAGTTCCTTCACTGGGACTCCCAGCACAAGGACTGCTGGAATGGGCTCCCAAAGTAAGTTTGTGTGAAAGTCTGGGAAGCCAAAGTTTTGTTCTCAATGCTGCAGAGATAGGTTGAGTGACTTCAGTCAGTTCATTTCCCCCTTCTATGCCTTAGTTTCATGTGAACAGAATCACAGCATTCTTTAAAACCTCCATTGAGCACCAGTTGTAAATCTCTTTCAAATTCCTGGGAGGTGGTACACTGGTGTGAAGTATTTTTAACTCTAAGCACATTACCATGCACAGAGTCAGCAGTTAATGATTAAGCAGAAAAGATAAGAGAGACAAATCACCCAGAAAACTGGAAACAATACATGACAATATCCTAAAGTTAAAAAATTAAAGAATGAAAGTTAAAACCCAACTGATTTACCCAACAGCCTACTTTAAAAGAGTTCTATACAAATAACAGAATGTTCACCCTTCTATGAACATGAATCAGATCACAAACAGAATTTGTTTTGTTATTAAGAAAGGGGGGGAAAATATGAAGGGAAGGGAAAAGGTAGTAGAAGGAAAAAAATGAATTTTTGATGTGATGGATACAAGAGACAAAAAGCAGAAAAAGCAGCCATATGATGACATATGATTAATATGATATGCTGACTGGTAATTAATAGTCAAAGAGCTTTGGGTGGCAAAATTTCATTAAAATGACAACACCAGCTATTTTGACTTTCAGGCTACAGCAGAACATCTATTTATATGTAGTATCTCTTAATATAACACACAACAGAATGTCTGTAGCAGACAGGAGGGTAATAAAAGAAGAATTCAAAATGTACAGCAAGACATCTATTGAGTGGTACAGCCACTATGAAAAAAGAACTAGCTCCATGATTATATGGAATGTCATCTCCTCTCCAGGAATGACCAAGGTTAACATCAACAGCAGGCTGATGTTTGCCAAGAGCTTTGAAGATGGCAAGCTGTGTCTGAGGACCAGAGTTGGGGTGGGGGCACTGGCATCAGTAATTTCTCCTGCAGTTAACATAAATCAGCAAAGGAATGAAGTTCTCTGTCAGTACCTATTGCACATCTCAAGGGGCACAGCCTGGGCTTCAACACTGGTTGCACACTCTTGTCCCCCTGCAGGTCCTACAAACCATCATCCTGACTCTTCCAACTCCACACAAATAAAACAGAAAAATAATTACATTAAATAATCTATGTAGAGCCAGAGTATCTGCATTGGCTGAGTGACCCCAGAGATCTTGTTACACATTCATATCATTCATGATACATTAATCTCGCTGTCAGTAAAATTAATTGCTTAATAATTAACTTGGGTATTTATAAAGGCATCTTACCCTTCATCTAAATAAAAGTTCTGTCATTTAGTGAGCCTTGCAAAAATACAGTAACCAAAGGGACATTTGGATTTAACAAGAAAATAGTGTTGGAATAGTGGGAATCTGCCATGATTAAAAAATATCTAAACATGAAGTACTATGATAATTTATGAACTGGGTCATTTTCTCAATGCTAATAGGTAATGAGCACCAAAATCCCTTGCATGTTTTGAAGATAAAACATACTAAACAATAAGGCCTAGATTTCAGATGGTACAAGAAGCTTGTCATTAAAATGTACCCTAAAGCACATGATAATGGGATAGCTGCACAGAAGAAATTAAATACTATAAATTCTTGGAGGCCATGCTTTTATTGTATGAAACTCATTCCTCTACAGATGCTGTCTGAGGATGTCCACCTGAATGCCATGGTAATATTCCATCATCCTAAAGTCTGACATTCTTTCATGGCAGTGATTCAAAATATTACAGTTTAACTTCTGAGTAATGCATACATCTGGGATGACTGCTGGAACATATTGTCATGGTTTGGGGGATGGGAGATAAAGAGGTTAGATCTGAGGGATTTGATTTAAAGGCTAGTGAAAAGAATGAGGAGTAAACAACAGATCAAGGGTAATTCATGTTTCTTTTCAATACTGCCTAAACTTGTAATGTTATAAACTAATTTTAATCATAATATTTCCACTCATGTTACTAAGATCTTAAATTGTAATTTAATGTTATTCATTGAATTAAATGAGCTGACATTAAAAAAAACCTCTAAAAAATGTAACACTACAGAAAATAGATTCTTTGAAATAAATTCCTCAAGAGTTTAAAGCTGCATAACATTGCATCTGGCAATTTTTTCCTAGACATTTAACCATTTTTCCAATATGATTCAGATCCTTACATTCCTTTTATATTAGAAAATATGCCTGCAGGCTTCTTTTCTCTGAGGTAAACTGTCATTATTTTTGCATTTTGAAGTTAATTTCAAAACTTAAGATTGACAAATGCCTCAGCACTGTCAGTAGAACAGCAACAACAAAGATTACAATTAAGCCATGATTATTTGATTTTGAACTGCTAGCAAAACAGCAAAACTCAGCACATTTTTAAAGAAATTCAAAGAAGTCTCAAATATAATTAAATAAACCTGAAACCTATGCAGCATTCATCCTCTCCTTTGATGTTCTCATGCAGAAGTATAAAGTCTCTTTCTCAAAATCTATTCCAGCACAATGATGTCACCCATTTATCTTGGAGCTCTTGCACTGCATTAGCTTCTCTTTAACCTTACAGAGATTTCCAAATTTAAGACAGAACGGGATAAAAATACAACATAGGTTAGGAAAAAGCATGTTGTATAAGTGGAGCTATGTCAACATTTAGAAGCTGCAAACCTGGCCCAAACATCAAACATATGCCACAACTTTTCTACCCTTCACAGCAAATACATCTACAGAACAAATCCACATTACAATGTAATGACATCACAAGATATTTATAGAACATAAGACACTAATACAAGTCCATTCTCATTAGTCTGGCCAGACTGGCCATCAGGGAGCAAGAAGTGTAATTAAATAGCTCAGGTGGGGATAGTAAAAGATTAATGGGAAACCACTAACCTACAAGCTAGGGTAAGAGTTCTTGTCTATGGCTACAAAAGTAGTCATACAGTGCTGAACTGTCAGGAAAATTCTTGCTGTGGTTCTAATACACTGATACAGATACCTCATCCAACAGTCCAATAGAGCTGAAGAAGCTCTTGATATGACACCAGCATGGTGAGTGAAACCTTCAGACTATTTCAAATGGATTTGGGTTTTTTGTGGTTCTTTTAAGAATATATTCATTTAGTAAATAAGTGTAGTTTAGAAAATTGGTTTAGAGCGCTCTTCCTTGGGGGTGATGTAAAGTTGTGAATTTTTCCTTGCTGGAGAGACATAGGTTTGCACTTAGAAAGGAGACATCTTCCACAACATCTGTTTTCTGAAAGCACCACCTCCCAAATGTGTTCTGTACCTCAATGACAACATCTGACAACAATGAAACACCTGTGGTCTGCAGAACTTCACGGTCACAGAACAGTTTGCCTACACATACTCAGGTTGGTTGCCATTAGTTAAATAGAAATAAGTGCTCCATGTTTGTCAGATTCAATATTTCAAAGAAGCTTTAAAACAAAACCATACTTATTGCAAGATAACAAACAATTACATTCTTTATGTCAAAACAGGAAGCAATTGTGAGAGATAAATTAAATAGTATTATGTAACTAGTTGTTGCAATCCTTTATGCATGATCTGTTGTAATTATGACTCCCTTTACATGTATCACAGTAAACTCATGAACTGCAAAATACTTTCTCCTCCTTACATAAGATATTAATGATACATGTGAAAGCTTTGGTATGTGTATTTTTCAAGCAAAGTTTGTTGTGGTTTTTTGGTCAGTTTTACATGCTTCTGGATCCTATACCTAACCTAAGGATGTTAATATTATTTTCTCTTTGTGAGCTTAGATGTCATGTTTTGATTTCAAAATAATGGCTTTTGAATTTATCATGAAATCCCTATTTTAATAAAAATCTCAAACTAGACCTTACTCTTCATTGTGTCTCAATCAACATTTTGTAACATGCTACAGATGTTATGCATTAAATATTAAGATGGATAGGTCTTAGAAAAGGAACTGCAATCAGCATAAGTTTCCCAAAGGAAGTATACCCAGTTTCTTCATAGTAATAGTGAAACATTTACATAAAGGAAGAAACAACTCTTTACAAAAGAAAAGATACATACTCGAAAGAATTTTCACTTATTAAATTTTGTGAAATCACAAATTTTCTGCTGAAAGAGTTTTATATACACAGCATATAAATATCTGCTTAGGAGTAGCACAGAGCAAGAAGATAAGTCATGAATATACATACACAATTAAAAAAACACATAGTGCAGGTCTCTGTGTTTCTATGGGAAGTTCAGTTTTGAGGGACAATATTCCAAGTCTCTTTCTTAAAACCATTTGGCATTGATGGAAGCCAAGGTGGCTGTAACCCAGCTCTACCTCAGCCAGGGATTCCCTCTTGCAGAAGAAATCTCAGCTGCCAGTGGTGGAAAGCTTTCTAGATCCTTTTAGTGGAAAAGAGCCAGCACACAGTCCAGGACATGGACTAATATTTTTTCCCCACTAAAGTAAATTTTTTGGCATTAAGACACTTACTGAGGAAAAAAAAGGAAAAAAGTTTTAAAAAAAAAAAGACTGGTAAAAGACTGAGTCCCATATTAAGTAATTTACCTGGAGTTTAATTTTCTGCTTCCAACACAATGTAAGCAGGAATGTTATCATTTAGCTCTTCATTCTAAGTTTGCAGTGACCTTGCTCAAATCTAGTTAATGAGAGGAAAAGAAAAAGCAAATTAAAGGATTCTATTTTTTTAGAAAAGTTTCTCTTTTTTTGTCCCTTTATTCACATTTTTTAAAATTTCTTTTGTCCTCCCATGCTATTCTTTTCATACGGATTTTTGAATTCTATGCTTTTCACTGTCTCTCAAATTATTGGGTGTATAGTAAGGTTAGAATGAATGAGTGAAATGGAATATGCTATGATTAAATAAATCCCTTACAAATCAAATCACCCATATTCCAGAAGCAAATGCTCCTGAACACTTTTTAAAGTATCTAAAAGTGTTGCCTCCAGTGAACTCCTAAAGGAGTCTGATGATTTTTATAGATGACAAATAAAACACATGTGGATTTCTGTGATTATGAGGCTAGTCTATGTGCTTATTGTTTACACAGCAGCATAAATTTCTAAGCAATAAAAGTGTCCTGTTGCATACAGGGCAAAAAGAAAACCTTGGAGAGGTGGGAGAAAGAAATGAAAATCCTACAAAAAATTTTATTCTTCTAACATAGAAGAACATGCACAAATTCTCTAACAGAAGTTCCCAGTTGTATTTGGTACAGCTGAGGTGTTTTCTTTAATGATACCTGAGAATGAAAGTACATAAATTTATTATAAGGAATAAACAATATGTACATTAAACAAATAGAGATTGCCTTGGATTGAGTGAGTCTTACATGCCATGAGAATATTAAGGAAAAGCCCCTAGGAGATTTCTGGCAGTCAGTTATACTGAGCCTTTTGTTATTCTCAAAAGACTGTATCCAGATACACACATAACTCACAGAGCTGCAAATAATAGAGGAACTCGAGGACCAGACATGGGAACTCTAGACTGAATTGGACTTAAAACCAACAGTCAGGACAGCTATCTGTGCTGCTCTTTCCCAGAAAGCAGGGAAAGTCATCTGCAAAAGCTTCAAAATTATGCTTCACAAGTGTTACTCTGTATTACCCAACATTAAAAAGGTATATACCATGTACGACACAAAAAGGAAGGGCTGACTTTTAGATTCATTTCTCAAATAATAAAAGAAGGTCAAATAAAAATGCATATGCTGTCAGTCATAATCAATATTTTCCAGGTTTACTATTAGGTTATATGACCACACTTTGTAGAAATTTCTACTACAGCCTTACTTTAACAGCTGCTGATAAAAACTGAGAGCTGACTTTTGAGTTTAACAATCAAACAGAACAAAATATAGAACGGGTGATTTATTTATATGTGCCTACTTGTTTTTGTCTACACTAATATTTGCCTGTTGTAATCACAAAGCAAGAAACACAACAGCTGCAAATAAAAAGAATGTAATTCAATTTATAAGAAATTCTCCTTCATATTCAGTTCTTTCACATGTTGTGCCAAGAAATAGGTTAAATAAACATAGAACCAGTGTGGTCAAGCAATGGGATGAAAGTTCAAATTAAAATGAGCTCTCAGCAGAAACAAAATAAATTTAGGAAATATTATGATTTATTGTTGATGATTAAAAAAAAAAAACTAGAAAGCCTCACAAACATGCAACAGCCCAGAAAAATCAAACCCAGAAATAATCCACCCACCAAATGGCAGGAAATAATTTGAATGTTCTTTCTAAATCATTACTGCAATCCCTTTGCACTGCCTTTGCTTGTTATCTTGTAGAATTCAGTAGCCACAACACCATGATTCGTGTATTTTAGGGCCAAACCTGAATGTGTGGATGTCAAAGCTCTTGTCTTGGTAGGTCTCTGGTCCCAAACATTTTCAGGTTGCAAACAACACATATATTCTGCAGTTCTTCTCTGTTATACCATCATAATATAGAAATAAACATTAGTACAAATACTTATAAATATTTAAGCTTACATTCTGCCTATAAAGATCATGATCCTTACACCTGCTGTTCCAAGCATGTTAAACTAACTTTTGCTATATAATTTCTGGGGGATAATTTGTATGACATCATATATTGAAAAAGGACACTACCTAGTAAAATCTGCCTAATAAAAAAAGACTCCCGCTTCATTGGATTTTTCCAGACAAAATTTCAGTCCTTTTGCCAAAACCAGAAACCATTTTTTTACTCTGGGAAATCTCAAGCTGCTTCAGCAGATTTCATCTTAGTGATGAACGGGTTAAAAATCCAACAATGGCCTGGGTATTTATTCCACAATGTAGTTTCTCTCATAAAAACCATATCATGAAAATCTCTGTGTGGGATCCTCATTAGCTGCTCCTGCTTCCTAGAAGCTGCACAGCTCAGTCCCTCCCCCTTCATGCACACATTCAGATTTCTCTACTCTGTCAATACAGAACTAAAAGGCAAACCCCAAGGATTCATACAATTAGGAGCTGCAGCATGTGATGTCACTGTCATGGGAGCATATATCTCTTAAATCAGGATTTCTTTCTGTAACAAGAAAACAGTTGAAATCGTTGATTATTTCTATGCTTTGTACCAACATGCCAAGCAGCAAGAAGAGCACAGCATGGGACTGTACACTTGCTTGCTACATAAAGAAAGGTTATGCACAAAGAAGGATGTCTTCTTATGATGTTTTATTTGTGACTAATACTTGTTGTATGCTTCACAATCCAATTTATATCTAAAGCTCTTTGACTTCAGCCCATCACTTGTCCATCCTTCAATAAAATACATGTTGATACACATGCATATTGTTCAGAAAAACTTTACAACATAAGGAAAGTATATATAAGAATAAATTCAGTGCCTATATTTGAGAAGAATAAAATCCAAAAGAAAATTTGATTTTGCACATATATTCTCTGTTGCCTAGCATAAGCAAGTATTTTCAAGTAAACTATTTTTGAGACCCTGGAGATTCAAAATCTGTTTTCATACATACTGACATGTATCTCACTGGTGCAGGTCTGGGTCCAGGTACTAAGTCAATACAGAAAATGGCAATTCTGTTAGAGATTATTAAGTAGGAAAGGCTAGCAGCTAAATCCAGGTGTGACTGTGCTTCAAACTGCTTTTCCCAAAGGGAGTGTTTGATTTTGAGGCTTAATACACAGAACACACATGGCATATGCAAGTAAAATACTGCCCAACAATATCCGTGGTATTGAACAGTTACCATAGCAGAGAGAGTGGTAAGCAGTGAAGCTTGAAAGATTTGCCATATAACCAGAAAAACAAGATGCCAGATCATCAACTTAATCTATCACAATGGTTCCTGCTTCTCTTAATATCTATGAATTTCTAGGAATGAAGTGTAGACTAGCCTGTAGTTGTACTCTTTATATATTTTAGATGTAGAACAGGAAGTAAGAAGAAAATGTTTAAATACAGTGTAAATTAATGTGCGACTGAAGACAGCAGTTAACCTATGAGTGTTTGTTGTAAGAGTAGAACTTGGAGGTGACTTAAAGCCTTAAGGAGCACATACCTTACTGTTCTTCATCTGCAAATTACAGATGTGCTGGTTAATATACCAGTGTACCTGTAGTACCACTGTAAATGTGAAATACAAGCTCCAAATACCAACAGAAACATTTCCCAGGGATAACTGTGTTAAATTCCTCAGGCATTTAAGAATAAAGAAATTGCATTTTTGTCAATTGACATTACTTTAGAAATACACAAATAATAGGAAAAATCCATGGACTGGTAATTAGAAGTATGCCTTATGCACACACAACCCATATGAACCGTGTCACATTTGTGCACAATCTATATACGCAGGAGTGAGTCACTTCAGAGATTCCCCTTCTCTTAGTCTCATTTTTAACTTGCCTTGTTCAAAATGAAATCATTAATCATGAGATCTGTACCATGTTTTATGGGATTATTTGATCTTTCCCATTACAAATACAATTAAAGCACGTCGCTCATCCATACACATCGCATACGTATCTATAGGTATGATATATTGGTACAATCACAACTTTGTGACTTAGGTGAAATTGCAAAGCTTCATTAGAAATGAGGAGACAGAGAGATCTGGCAGTTTTCAGATCTTTAGGGGGTCATTTATTGATGTAATAAATTTCTTTTTTTTTTTCTGTCGGAAGGGTAGAGTCTAAACACTGCAATAGAGCAATATTGAAGTATTTATTTTATGTTTCTTTTCTTCTGCTGAAATGCTAGCAAGGGAGTGTTTTTTCAGTTTGGCAGGCAGCCAGCCATTTCACAGTAAATAATATGAACCCTGTCCTGCAGTGTAAAGCTGTCTATCTTTACAAAAATATTCGCTCCCCTACAAGAGTCCAAGGAAACTTTGCTTACAAAGCGTCCCTGCAGAAGCTTCTACAGCAAGTAACTTGGCAAAGAACTCTAAACTACATGAAGTACTTTCTCCCTCTGTCTCCTTTTCCCCACTGAAAAGACTTAATGTATTCCTCCTCAAGCTGCTTTTACTCAACGTACTGGAGATAGGAAAAAAAATTTTACTAGTCTTACTAAAATGTCTCAGGTGCTGTCTTCTACCCTAATCCTGAAAAAATTCGTTCTGTAACAATCTGCCAGATGCATTACTGTGTCTGACATGCAATATGTGCAATTGCTCAGACAGCCTCACTGGCAACATTCAGGTATAACTACGTACACTTGAAGTACATGACTGTTCTATGCACTTCAAATTAAGAAATTTAGTTCATTTACCAACAACTGATGTTGTAGATGGGCTTTTCAAAGGGTAACTTTTGGACACATATCATTCAGATAATTTAGGCTACCAGCTGAAAAAGGCAGTGTTCTAAGACAGAAGAAGGTATCTGTAGAAGGTACAAAGCCAAGAAGTCCCATTCTCACCTAAAGTGAAGGCAGTTGGTGTAAGTGAATGCATCCAGACAGGTGGATTCATCTTGATGAATTGGACTCAAAAGGCAGACTCCATGTTATAGAGGGTTTGTGTCTAATATTAATCCATTTAGGGTTAAATGTAGAAACCAATGCAGCATGTGATGCTTTTAAAGGCATAGGAAGTCAGGAAAGAAAAGTAATTTGTGAGCATGAGTGGGTAGCAGAAGGAACTTGATTACTCTGATCCTTCTGTCAGCACAGCAACCTGCCTTTATATGTAACACATCAAAGGAGATATCGAACTTGTGGAAGGAGATAATGAGGCTTTTTTTACCTCTGTGTATCATCTCACACCTCAAGAAAGGCAAAGATTTATAGCTAGTGTCAAGCATATTCTTTGTAGCTATCCAAAAAGCATGCTTTCCAGTACTGCCTCTCTGCATGTGCTCAGTCACCCAACTCACAGCACAGTCCAAACTTTAGGACCCATAAAAAAGCCTAGCTCTTTAGAGAAAGGATTGTGTGCTTCCCCAGAACTGAACACAGAACTGATTAATTAATCAGTGGTTGCAAAGCTCTTTGAAACAGAAAAGTGCTCTAAAAGCTACAGATTGTTATTGCTGAACACTTTCCTGTTAGTGCTGAAATTATGACCCATTTCCCTTAATGTGTTCTGAGGAAGGGAACAGGAAACATGAGATTGCAGTTACCAGTTACCACAGTTATCAAAGAACATGCAAAAACTCACAGATTTGGTAGCTGTGTTTACACAGAAAGACTCATCTTGGAATCAAATAGACAACTATCTTACCTGCTGAAGTTCAGACAGCTATTTCCTTTTGTACTTCTTGTACCTCTTGTTGCTTTTCTGGTTTTGCTCTTCCCTTCACAGACACAGTTGTTTGCCAGCCTGTGGGGTAGAAACTTAACATTCCACTTACCATCCACTGGCATTTTCAGTGCTTAGCAGTGTCCATCCATGTTTCTGCTTGCTCATTAGTGTCAGCAGCTAAATGACATTTCAGCTGGTTTCAGTTCTCCAGCTTCTGAGATGAATTTGTTTGTTTAGGTAAATACACTACAATGTCTAAATCTAAGCTAAGTTTTGCCACAGTTGAAATAGCACATTCATTTTCATAACAGCTCCTGAGTCATCAGTGGCACATAACCAAAAAAAAAAAAATCTTAGTTTTTGACACTTTATAAAAGTGGCAACATTCCCACAAATCTGCTTTGTCTTTATAACAAAGCAACTTTTTTATGACTAAAGCTGCAAGGTACATTTCTGATTAGTTTCTTCAGTCCTGAGTTGGTTTTCTTTTCCACTGGGAACTTAACATACAGAAAAAAAAAATAAGGAGGGGGTGGGTTAAAATTCAAACTTTGTTTTTGCACTCACATGCTGAGTTGCATTTCTATGGTTTTGGCTGATTCACTTTAGGGAACAGCCTGCTGCAAGATCTGGAACTAAATCCATGGCCCAAGTTTGCACTGTTTATATCTCAGGGTTTGCTTTTACCTTCACACTAGTATTTAATTACTGATGCTATTAATGTAACTTGATATATCTTTATTTGGAAAAGGGAAGTTGGCAAGAACGATCAGATTTGTTGGACTGATTTAGGGTTAATGGATCCTCAAAGACATTAGGGACTAAAAAAACTGATTATAACAGCTAGTGCGTATCAATATTTTTAACTCTGCTGAAAGCATCACCGTAATAGATCCCATTTCACTCAGCTTTGTATAAAGAAAAGTTGGGGAAATTACAGCGTAACTATATGCAACATGCACACAGCCATAAAACCAAAATTCTTAGGGAAAACATGTAATGTGGGAATGGCAAGAGATGGTGCTTCCTGAGTTTATTGTGTTAATGAACACCTACTGCACATGGAAAACACACCAAAACAGTTTTTGAATAATTCTTCACGCAAGTGAAGAACAATTTTTCATGTATGTATTTGGTACCTAGGTCAATTTGTTTAAGCTGTTAGAAGGAATTTCTATATATTACTAAAATCAAAAATAACATTCTTAAATTAGTAAGATGAAACCTTGCATAATTGTTAGACATAATACCTCACAAAATTATTACGATCAGTCTTGATTAGAATATATATGGGAATAATTTAGGCTTGAGAATAGCTTTGTAAGATTAATGAAAGATTCACCAGCCGATTTATCATTCTGGTAATTATAACAATATAGAAATCCTTCCTTAAAAATATCTTGTAATGACAAATCATCCCTTCAGATTTAAAGGCATTACGCATGCATACTGAGGACAAAATTTCGTCCATTTGGAGTCTCACAAGATTGCAATCACTTAATTTTATGTACTTTTTAGACTTTTTTGTAATAATAAGATAAAGCTCAGCTGTGTTGAGCCCTTTTAATGCAAAGATAAAACTTTCTTAGTGGGCGAGAAATAGATCCCATCTTTGAAAGTGTCTATTTAGAGTAACATATTGAACCACTTACAAGCCATGTCATAACAACATTAGTATAAAATACAGCTGGTTGGCTTCCAGAAATCATATTTTTTTATAATAAAAGGACCCACGATTAATTTAATTTATGATTAATTTATGATTAGTTGCAAGATTATCCAGCTAATTTTGACCCCTTAACGTTCACCCCATCATAAAATTGACAATATGTCAAATCCTCAAGTCCTGCAAATTGCGTCTGCCCCATACTCTGGTTTTAAATCTGTCATTTGACACTGTTCTGGTGAGAAATAAGAATCTGACAGTTTCAAAAAATGGAAAAAAACCAGACAAAATTAGAACTTGTGTTAACCCATTAAAGAAATGCACCTTTTTTCCTTTACACAGCATGAATCTCAAGATTACTTTCTTAACTTTCAGGTGTTGAAAGTTGAGATAAACTTGCATATTTTTCTTGACATGAATTCCTAATAAAATAAATAAAGATGTTACTCTACAACCTGTTG
Source organism: Anthoscopus minutus (assembly GCA_013399455.1). Taxonomy (NCBI): domain Eukaryota; kingdom Metazoa; phylum Chordata; class Aves; order Passeriformes; family Paridae; genus Anthoscopus; species Anthoscopus minutus. Next base: position 69,792 of record VWYI01041025.1, read on the forward strand.
GAATAAAGCTGGTGTCACTCCCTGGATTTTCTGTGCAGAATCAACAGGAAACACAGGCACCTGATTAAAAAGCATGATCAGAGAGGTCTGTAACAAGGACATTATTAATACAAAAAGAGAAATAAAACAGAACTATTGCTCTGCTTTCGTGAAATTTTACATCTGCACTACCTCAACTACTGTTGCCTGGAGCGGAGACCCAAAGTAAAGGACTGGGCACATAGACTGTCCTCATTTCTGTGGGGAAACCCTCCAGTTGGGAACGCAAAAGGCTAAAACTCAAACCCGTTAAATAGTGAAAGAGACTTGACTCTTTTCGGAGAACTTGCTCACAAGAGATGTCTAAGTCTAAACACAGACAGATTTTAGCCCTGTTTCTGACACTGAAGCAGGACGAGACACCTTTCTCCGTGCAACATTCCACGTGGAGAATTCCGGTTATTAGGTGGGAAGTGCAAAAATTTTATCAGCTCGGGACTTTATCGCCTGCACACCTGAGGAGCATCGCTCCCGCATGCAGCTCTTGCTCCCTGGCATCCCCGTCCCTCTCGCTGCCCCACCTGGCACTCCTGAGCCGACTGTCCGGACGGGCGCCAGCGCTGAGGGAGAAGCGGCAGCCCTGGGACGGGGCGATTCTTGCGGGGAGAAGGAGGCGGGGCACGGCCGCAGCCCTCGAGATGCACAGGGCGGAGAGCTCCTTGCAGGGGCTGCAGGCTCCCTACAGGCTTCCCCCTCCTCGTCTGCGCTTGGGCGGGAGCCCCCGGCAAAGGGCTGGGGGAGGCGCCTCGCAACAGATGGTTCAAGCCGGCTCCCGGCTCCTGGCGCGGCCCGCATTGGCCAGCGGCGCGGGAAAGGGCGGGCGGGCGCACCGCAGTGGCGGCTCCGCGGTGGGAGCGTAGCGCCCTCAGCCCAGCTCGCTCGCCTCCCGCCGGGGTGCCGAGACCATCTCCGCTCCGGAACGTTGGCTGCCTCTCACGGCTCCAGCACCTGTGAGTGTCCGCCCGGCGAGGCCGCGAGCGGCGCCGCATCCGCACGCAGCCGGCCGGGGCCCCCGGGACTGCTCCGGCGGCGGGGCGGGAGGCCCTGAGGGCGCGAGGCCCGGAGGGCGCGGCTGCCGCCCGCGCTCGGGGCCGGGAGCCGGAGCTGCCGCCTCCTCCGGTCCAACCGGTGCGCTGGGAAAACGGGGAAGGCCTGTGGGGATTCCCCCCCGGCTGAGAGACGGGATCCATGCCGGGGGGATTTTTATCACCTGTAGGTGAGGGGAAACTCCCGATCCCTATTCACTCTCCCCCTTTCCCTTTATTCCAGCTTGATCGATGCAGAGCCACTTGTAGTGAGTAATTACCGGGTTTCGGTCCTCGGCGCTCAGTGGGGAGCGGGGATCGGACTGTCAGGTGGGGAGCTGAGATGCGGGGAAGTGGCGTGCCCAAGGTCACTCTGTGAGGCAAATTAGGTGCTGTACTAAAAACTTCTCATTTCTAGCCCTGTGCTGGGCTGTTCAACAGCCTTGCAAGGCGCCAGACATAAACCTGCCTGAGCTGTAAGTAGGACTCCAATTGGGTGTGGTTTTGTTTGGTTTTTGATTTGTTTTGGTTTTTGTCTAGTTTTGTTTTAAAATTATGTATGGATGTTAAAGCATGCAGAGGTGCAGCATCTGTTATCTCCAACCTTCAGGCATGTGAATGAATGTCCAAGTGATTATGCTTTTCTGTGACTAATGTTAAATTCAGTAGGAAATTATTGGCAAAAATACCATTTTATACTTTTACCATGGCAATAAGTTGTTTGTTTGGTTTTTTTCTGTATTTAGAGTGAATGTCTTCTTATACCATCAGAGACTTGTGAAAAGCCCTTAAATTGGTTAAGTGGCAGCTGCATTCCAAAATTAGTCTGCAGTGCAATAGCTTTTATTCTCATTATATGTGAGATAGAAGGCATGGCAGGCCATGCTTTAAGAACTTAGGCACCGGAATATAATGTGATTGAGTTCTCTGAAGGATGCAACTGGAGTATTTGTTTTGGTGCTAGCTATATACATAGCAGTTCTCTTTCCCTCTATCTCTCCTCTCCAAGAATAATTTCCATGAATTTGCACAAAAATGTTCTGTAGTTTTTTCTTGCTAATGTGTAGTGTTTCTTTCAAATTTCTCGTTATGTGAAAGTAAAAGTTACACCTATGAGGACATTTTGTAGATTAAAAGTATTATTAGAGTAGTCAGAATCAGTCCTTTTTTTAGACTTTGACTATTCCTTGTACTTCATAGAATGTCCTACAGTGGTGAAACTGAAAAGTTAAAATGTGTTGTTCAAAAGTTAAATTTTCCCTGCTACCATTTCAGTTTACCTTAGCTACTCCTCTTGGGTTTTTTTTGGGAGGGGTAGGGAAATTGAATGTAAGAGTTTAGTAAAATGCTCAAAATGTTAGTATTAGTAGGACAGCTTTATTTTTAATCTCTGTTAGGGAGTTGGGAGAACTGTACACTCTTCAACACAAATCATGGAATTCAAGGACAGGTTTCTGCTCTTGGAAAGTTTTTTTTGTAGATAATATGTGCAGAGACAGATTACTTTACAAAATGTAACTTAGTTGTGCATGCAGAAGTGTGAGACAGTATGGTTGTGGTCAAAGACAAAACTGCAATGTGTCTTCTGCCTTCTAATTCAGTGGGTAAATCTTCATCTCTTGTTAGACATTTAGCAGTATCATGATGCAGTGGTGTGTGTGTGCAGCTGGGTTCTTCCAACTGCTCCAGATCCTAGCACACTGATCAAAGTGGAGGCATCTGTAAGTGTAGATAACTGAGTTCTAACTAGTGCATCTAAATCTCTGTCTGATCTGTCTTAAGTCACACTTGTTTGATACTCTAACTGTAAGTTCAAAGCAATTATTAAAAATTCTATTAAATTACCTTGCCTGTGGTATTTGCATGGGTTATCTTCTCAGTGCTGTGTGCTGGAGAGCAGGTTTGCAACCAGCAGACCTTAGCTACAGCACAAACCCTGTTGGTTCTGTGGCTGTTCACAGTATGATATTAATGCTGTGAAATTAGAAACATCAGCAATATTAATTGATTTTTTTTGTTCAGACTGTGGCATTTGTTTGGTAAAATGATCGTTAAACATGTGCAAACGTCCTATGTGCAGTAAAAGATCTTTGGGCCCTGACAGATGATAAATGAGAAAATTGCAGGTTGTAGAAGAATGTAAATATCCTTTTGGAAGCTGTTCTATGGCAAGACAAAAATGTTCCCCTCCAAGCAATGGAGGATTCATTTTCGCCTCTAAAAAAAACTGGAGACTATTTTACATACTTAATCTGTATGTTGGTGTCTCCCTTTCTTTCAGGCACTGCTGTTTAATTGGGATTTGTCCTGGTTTTGTTACGCAAGAAGTCCAGCACTTCATTGTAGGAAAGTGTTGTATTCTCAATTTGCTCCTTTTGTAATCTTCTGGAAGATTTTGAGACTGTCCTATGTTTTATTTTTTAACAGTTTTAGTTCACTTGTTGAGTCCTTTTCCCTCAGATGGCTATGTGTAATACTAACTTACATGTTTAATTGGTGCATGCATTACCATGGCTTTTGGGAAGGCCTTTAGGGAAAGGCTTAATCTAGTTTCAGATAATCCTTGTGACTTTTCCTGTCTTTAGCAGAGTAAGGATTTGTAGTGTCATGCTGGAGTACTAACATCACTAGCTACAGAACATAAAAGCTTCAACAATATGGTGCATTTAGAGTAGCTTATTACCTAGTACAATTTATAAATATATTTTATACCTTCTGCACCAATGTTCTGAAGTGTGACCGAGTACTGTATTTCAGCCACATTTATCTCATTAAAGGTGCAGCTGAAGTTACTGTGCTATCAAACAAAAGTGTGAGTTCATCTTGCTTTTATCATGTGATATCACTGCTGTTTGAAAAGGACCAGACAGCTTTGATAGTTATTTTCAAAATTACAAAAATAATTTTCAGATACCTCAGAATTTTATTTGATCCAGTCTTTACAAGAATGGACGTTACAAGCAATTAAAAGAATGGTTATATTAAATTTAAAAAAGATTAAGAATTACTGGAAGATTTAACTATCAATAATATTCTGTGACTACTGTGGTAGATAAAGCTAAGTTAGTCCCTTGCTTTAATTACGTGTGTGAAGAAATTTAATGGGGACTATGTAGTAAGGAGATTTTATATCAGAAGCAGAGACACTATTAACACTAAATCTGAGCTCTTGATTTACATGTTAGTGTTTGCTAAGCAGCTTCATCCTCATCAGCTAGTGTGTAGTTAAATGCTCTTCTGCATTATAAATAAACACTTTTCTCTTAGAGCAAGATGGTTGGCACTGAGCACCTAACATCCATTGAAAACCACTGTTGCAAAGTGGTTTTGATTTAAAAGAAACCTAAACCAAGGTCAGAATTTTCCAGTGTGCTGGTTATCCTTATAGACACATGTGCATAGCAACAGAAATGTAAATATCTTGTTGGCCCTGGTGTGTAGCACATATATCACTAATCCTAAGGAATGCAGTGTAGTTATGTGGTGTAGTATTAAACAAATTTTTCAGTTGTGCTTTTGAATTAAAAAAAAATCCCCAAACCAAACCTGAAATAAAATTTGAAAGCATCGTAGATAAGGACAGTTAAGTCTTTCAAACATCTGGTCTCTGTTTTAAAAAAAATCTCCTCTAGATTTATCTCAGTGACTCAGTTAATTTGACTCTTGATCAGTCTTAATTTTGATTTTCTGATGAGGAATGTCTCACAATTATCAGATCAGGATTTTAAAGCACTGAACCACAGCTTGCCAGTTCTTATACTCTCGATTTCTGCTATTACCTATCCCTTTCTTATATGCTGTGAGAAAATGAACTCTCTAGTTTTCATTTGTTTTGCACAACACAAACTAAGCCTATTAAGTTCTATTCAATTAAAATGAGATGTTTGAGCATATGTCAGCTTCCCAGAAAATTGAATTGTGTAATCCTGCACTTCACTATTCTGACAAGCTGAAGAAGTATTTCCAGTAGAGGAATCAATCAGAAGAAATGAATCTGTGAGAAGACGAGAGGGGAAAAAAAAAGGCAAAATAATGTCCTCTATAAATTAATTTACGTTTGAATGAGCTCCTGCTACCTCTAGAAAGGTTGTAACCTAGAATAGACCCTGATACTGTAAAACAGTCTTGAAATTGTTTGTTGTATTCACCTTCTGTACTTGGCTGACACAAAAGGGAAGATCATCAGCTGTGGAAGTCACTTCCTTTGAATCTTTGATCCCATATTCTATTCCTGTTTTACAGTAGCCTTAGGAGGAGTGTCTGATTCCTCTTGGTTAAATCTATCTCCAGTATTGCACTGTGTTCTGAAGGAAATTGTCCAAGTTTACTCTTTCTATTCTATAATCTGCCATTAAAGAAAAAAATGTTAAACTTCTTCTGTGTTATCTTCTTTCCCTTATTAGCATGAATTCTGTAGAAACCACTAACGGAGAAGTTATTGTACTTCAAGTGGAAACCTGTGCAGAAGATGTCAACTGTTCTTTGTGATAGGAGCCTTAAATGGAGTTCCAAGGTGAAGTTATTTACTGCAGATAGGAACTTTTTGTTTTATTTCTAAGGTAGGATTTAAACAGTAATCCTATTCATGGTGCATAAATTGCAGAAAATAGAAGGCTGAGCTTAAAATCACTTCCAGTACAATGCAGTTAGCTGCAAATTCTTCTGATCTGTCAGACTTCTTGAGTACTACTTGAGTACCTTGATTTGTCTTTCCTGTGGAAAAACTTGTGTGCCAATTTTGTAACAGTTAGTCTCTCTAAATGAGAGAAAAGAAGAGAGAGCACACTACAGTAGCCACTTTCCTAGCTATGTTCATGTTTACAGAGTTGGGGGGCACAACATTATCCATTTCTACCTTACTAAATAGACCCAAGGATATTGCATATCTGTTTCAAGACTTTATTTTGGGATGGATTTATAAGCAATATTATCATGTGTGTACTGAAGGTGGTGAAAACATATTTTGAACAATGGAGTACCTCAGTTTGTATCAACAGAAATTGGAAAATGTGTGTGTTTTATTAATCTACTTTAAAAATACCTGTTTAAGAATCTCAGAAGTAAAGATAGTACTGGGCCACTGTGGATAAGTAGCACTCAGGCCTAATCCAGTGTTCTTATTGTCACACCAAGGCAGTCACAGAGACCTGGCAAGCTTGGTGTTTTGTCTCTTACTGCAGCCCATAATAGGCACTTTAGCATGTAATAAGAGTGCAGATGTAAAGAGATATGATACTGAGAAATCTCCATGGCTCAGCAAGTTCTACAAGTTGTACTGAGGTTACATGCCACAATTAGTAACCCTTGGTGGAATTTCTTTGCATCTAAATGTGTGTTTTCACAAAATTGAACATGTGTACTGTTTTAACAATTCTTGACAATTTATGTTTGGATTGCACTTTTCACAAAGATTCTTGGAGCTTTCTTCTGGGTGGTAGTTTGCAGTTTTGGGCTCTTAACTGTTGAGTATGGATCAGTAAGATGGTATGAAGAGAAGGGAACAACCATGAAGATATGTGCATAACTATAATTAGAATAAGATTGTTTAGGAAAAAAGACAGCTGAAAAGGAGATGAAATTGTTAGAAAAATGGCAGGTTGAAAGATAACATTTCCAGTGAAAGAAACCACTTAATGACTCTCTGTGACTTAGTTTTAGAAAAACAGTAAGACTTACTAATGAAAGCTGTATTCTAAGTCCCATGCAAACTTTATATTCAGAAGCAACAGCATTTAGAATTGCTTATCTGATGACCTGTGAATGTGTTTGGTATATTGTAAAGTTTATTGTGTTAAGTTGGAATATGGTAAGGATTTCTTTGACTCTTAGTAGACATAGAGCTGAGGCACTTAATAAACTAATTTCCCAGGAAACCTTTTATGGGTTGATTTACTGTTGTACTGTAAAAAGATGTCTCAGGAGTGTAATAACATTTAGCTGGCTATAAATTTTAGATTTTGCTGAACATCCCATATAGTCTGTTGGAGGATGGGGAAAAACAAATACCAGACAATGATACTAAAGCATATGGTGTGGAAACCATATTGTATTGTGGGATGATTTGCTTGGTGGTTCTTCTGTTGTCTAAATGCTATTTCACATTGTCTGCTCTAGAACCCCTGTGCTGCAGAAATTGTACTTTGATGTGATTATGAAGCTAGACTGAATAGTACTATGGAATGCAGTTTTGTTAAACACGAATTTATTTATTTTTTTCTCAGTTCTGGTCTTGGAGGAAGTTTTGACAAGAGAACTCATGAGTCACATTTCTGTAGCTTTGCATGAAGTGAAGAAAAGTGTTAGCTTTATGAATTACTAATGCAGGTGCTATATGTCTGAAATCTAGGAAACCTACATGCTTGTAGTAAAAATTTCGCTGTAGAGAATTAAAGGTCTTGAAGTTCTTAAACTGATTTATTTCTTTATTCTATCTAATCTTATTTCAAGGCCTTAAGATCAATCTACTTATAAAAAAAAATCAACCCCACTGGTTTGAAATACATTAAACAGGATTCTTGATAATTCATGCAGTCTGTCAGAATCCTCTTCTTTAGTGCAGTCTGATGCAAATCTGTTGGGTACAAACAGATCCTAAATGTTTGTTTTGTATTGCCAATTCTTGCAGCGTTTGGGCTATTGGGCCTCTCATGTTAGAGCTGTTGAGGTATGTTGTTCGTAAGAGACTTTATTGAGGCAAAAGATTTATATATGTTATTTAGGTGTTGATCAAACTCACTAAAACCTAATGTTTTGGGTTTCTTTTTAACCCACATGACTTTTTTTTTTTTCAGACTTGTGTATTGACTCCTTTCTTGCCAGCTCTGTTTTGGATGAAAAGCTTACTTAAATATTTTCCAGTGTATAAAGAAGAAAGAAGTCAAAACCCCAGACTGCATACGATGTTAAATATTCAGTATTTGGGCATGTATTTGAATACTTAGATTCAAAACCATTTAAATACAGTGTGTGTAGACACTGTATTTTGTTTCATCAAAATAATGTGGCATCAGTTAAAAGTGGTATGAATCATGACAGACATGGTGCCCTGGTATCTAAGATACTCAGCATGCTGATAAGTTACTTGCTTTCCTGCTGTGAGAACTGGTTGCTGTATTTGATTCTTTAGCTGAATACAAACTAAATTAAATCTGCAGTGACCTCTATTGTGCTATAGCTAATGACCCAGTTAACCTCTGGTTAATTTTCTGTCTCTTGGTGTCCTGGGAACAGGGACATGTTTATTTCAGTAACCACAAACCTTTAGAAATGTGCCACTGGCATTTATCATTCCAGAGCTCTGTGTTTTAACAGAAATTAGCTAATGGGCCATGGGGGTCTGCAAAAGTTGTAGAATGCCAATGAGCAACTTTCTTTCACTTCTCCTCCACCCTGATTTACATGACTAAGCTTTTAGCTTTTCTTGATTTTGTTTTTGTTTCTTGAGTATTGATCTGTCTCCTGTGGAGGAAACAAACTATTTGCTTAAAGTGCAGGACGACATTACTGCTGGCAGCTTCCCAGGAGCTCCCCTCTTTTTCATGTGGCAGCTTCCCAGGAGCTCCCCTCTTTTTCATGCTTTAAATTAAGCTAGAACCAGTGCAGATGTTGGTAGGGAAGTTTGCAACTGATGCAATTCTATTATTGAATGGCTGTGTTTTGCAAATAAAACTGAATATAACCATAAAATAGTAATTAAGATCTTGTCTAAGGGCGGATCTGAATACCACTTTTCTGATGCAAATGGGATTCTCTGGCACCTGGGTGGGCTCATCCATGAAATATATGTTCTTTTTAAGGAAGTGAAGTTATACAATTATCAGCTGAAAAGCCTGGAATGATTGTTCACACCCATTCCTACTAGCAGTTCACACTGTGTCACAGGTCTATTAAATAACACATAATCCAACAAAACCTGAACATTTTCTGACAAGTAGAACATCGTGTGCTTACAGGGTGAGGCCTTCAGAAACAGCTGTTCTAGAGCCAATCCCTTCTGTGCTGTCTGGTCCTTGAAGTTTTTACCATGGATTTCCTTTGGAGATAAAATCCTTCCTTATATTTTGTTTTGCCTGTAGCAGCAACAAGAACAGCTTGAAACAACTTACTAAATGCTCTGCAAAAGGCAGATGGAAACACTTCTACAGGGTTCCTGAGTCCTTTGTCCATGTAGAGAGATGGGTTTGGCAGAGCAGTGTGGAATTTTGGGCTGTTATAGGACACTTGTTCAGACACTTTTTTTATTTTGGGACTTTTTATTACATAAGAATTGCTTTTGATGATTGTATGTTACAAATATGCAATATCTAGAGGGACAGAGAAATTTTGGGAACTTGATGTGTTCAGTCAGGTGGCTTAGAACACCACACCAAAGAAGCAGTGTCTTGGCTCAGTGTATGCTGTGTTTATGTTCTGCAATTTTGCTTAGATCAACTACCTGCATCAACTGGGGACAACTGGCATACCCTTTTATCTGTCCTCTTTTCCTTATTAACTGTAAAACACACTGATCATAATAAAAACATTCCTGACCCTGGACTGTACAAGTGATGTTGCTTGTTATGAAACCACTGCCATCCAAATGAGACTTTGCATGTATTCTACCTGGTAGTTAAAGTGACTTTTTCCTCTGTTTTAAGGGCATTTATGTAAAAGATCCACCACATTGGATCCTGCTGTGCACTGCAGCCCTTCTCCTTTTCATGAAGATGAAAAAAGAGAGTGAATTTGTAGAAATAATACTGAAGTTGTGGTTTGTTACGTTCTTACCATGTGGCTTTGTGCCTAAACTTAAATGATGAAAATGTCCTTTATTTTCTTTTTATTTATTTATTTTTTTAAATGGCAGCAGAAGACACAGAATATCAGCCTCTGTCTTGTTTTGGTTTTCTTGAAAATCAGGTTGAAACAAAAGGAATTTTAAGTTCTGATATATTAAATCCATCTCTCTTTACTGACTGGAGCATCTTGAAAATGAGAACTTTTTCTGCCAGTCATCTGAGAATACAGGGAATTCTGTGTATAAAGGCAGTTAAAGTGCCCCACAGCTTAGTCCCTGGTCTTTTCTTTTTATGAGCTTATTCTGTCAGGGTCTGTTAGTTTTGGTATTGTTAGATGTTTAACAGGATTTCAGACCTCGTGGTGGTCTTCATGGGTCCTTTCCCTGTTTCAGCTCTGAGTAGTCCTACTGCTAGAGGAAAAAACCAGCTGTGACTGAGTAGATTGGAATTACACACAGTGTAATTCCCTTATTCATAAATTTATAAGGGAATTGCATCTCTTGGTTAGATTGCAAACTTTGACAGAGTTGGGAGTATACTTTTCATATATTTCAAATCCTAAGCTCAGTGATGTTTCTTTTGATTGAAAAGAAATCAATGAGAGAAGTTATTCCTGTACAGATACATCTGATATTTCTATTAATTTGTACAAGTTTGCAGTTGCTGCTATTAAGCCAAGAAGAACTCTTTTTAGATCCAAGGCTGAACCTGAATTCCTTCAAGACCAGGTAAGAAAAATATACTGAGTTTATTATACTGTGTTCTGGATAATGTTCTCATGTGGTATGTGTTCAGGTTAAGTTTTGTGAGTAAAAATAATTTTGCCCTGTAAATAATAGTTGATTGGGCAATCTGATGTCATGCATTCATTTATCACAAGTAATTTCTGAGTATCTCATAATGCAATGAACTGTGATTAACTTTTTAAGGTGGAGATAGGGAAGCATGAGAATGACAGACAAAGGAAGAACTTAAAACCTTTCTGAAACAGTATTTCAGAAAGAAATTTCAGGAACTCTCTTCACTGAATATGGTTCAAATGCATGTGCATTTGCAAAAGCAGAAAAATTTTTAAAAATATTTCGAATTATCATCAAAGATTTCATACACTACTTGATGAAAATCTTAATAATGTCTCTGAAATGCTTCTGTTCATAGAAAAGAAATTACCTCTGTAATAGTTCTTAATTTCTGTTACTTAACTGAACTTACCAGAGATTCCACTCTTGTTTGATTTCTTTCTTCAGTGCACTTTGACACTTGCAGAAAGCTTAACTGCCACTGCCTACGTTGTGGGCACTTGTAGACACTTTAGATACTGCCACTGTTTGTCTCAAAGGACTGAAACTATTTTGCACAAATATTCTGTAATATAGGAATGGAATGAAGAAGCTCATCTTCTGTATTTGTGCTTGAAAATAGTTCTGTTTGAAGCGTAAACACTAGTGGGTAAAACAATGTGTTATTTTGAGACTAGATTTGTATTTAAAAGGCAGATATGTAAAAAAGAATGTTGAGTTTTGATCTTTTAAACATGACTGTAAGTTGTCTGTTAATGACATTTGTGAATCTAGTTGTTTAGCCTAATGGAGATAATTTCAAAAACCTTCTCGAAAGTTAAAGTTTAAATTGCCTAAAGCCTTAGCTTTAGGGCTAAGGACTACAGGAAATTAGTGCTGGCTGTTTATGGGTACTGATTCCATTACTATACCCAAGATTTGAATACATGAATTGAAATCTATCCTGTTATGGTTTTCTTTTTAAACAGTATACCTAAAATCTCTGAAACAAAGTACCAAGCTTTTTAATTATCTGCCTGTTCTTTTCTTTTCTCCACTCGGTGCACCCTAATTGTTGTGAGAAGAACCACAGTTGATTTGGCAAGTAGTTTTCAACACAGAGTACAGAATTCAAGTCACTTCTGTACATCCACTTTTCTTCCAGGCAGAATTTAACAAGACCTCGTGGTCTCCCCAGGTACTGCAGATGCTCAAATCAGAAAAGAAACTTCTCTTATACCTTATATATATCTACACACTGTTTTTCTAAACCAAATGCAAAGAGCTAAAGCCTTATTGAGAATGCTTATAGAAAGGATAAAACATGGGCCTGTTGAATTTGTTTTTATTGCTTCAGCCCTTGAATGTATGGAGAATAATTTGGATTTGTTTTGTTCAGCATCCAGCTGTTTTGAATCCTGCAAATGTCGCTCTACTGTAACACCCAGCTGGCTGAGTAAAACTCTGCAGTTGGAAAGTTTCCTGTATGGAAAAATATTCTTGATTTTGGAAGGTGGGAGGAGAGGTAGCTGTGAAACCCATGAGTTTAATACCAAATTGAATTGACTTATGCCAGGACAAGAATAGAATATGGCTTTAATTTGGAGTCAACTGACTTCAGTACAGCTGCCCTGGGATAATTCAACAGGAAAAGAAAAGACACTTATTCTTGCCTCTTTAGACTGTTTCTCTTTGAGGATATCTTGTTTACCATTCAGGAAAAAAGTTGGCATTTAGTCAGTTCTTCTCTATTGTATTTGTTGTTGATTGTTTGTACCACAACTAGGCTTCTTCCTGTATGTATTTGTGGAAGTCTTTTGAAGTTTTGTTCACTTCACATTTTTTAAAACTCAAGACTGATAACGAAGTGGAAAGGCAACTTTTTAAAAAGTTCTGGTTATGAATTTTGAATCATCTGCTAAGTGTGACTATGCAATACACCCAGGCACATGAGCTCTGTAGGAGACAGACTCTGCTTGTGAATTCTGTGGCCTCTGAAAGCTTTGGGCAGATGAAGGTGCTCTGCTGTCCTGCTGCTGCACAGGCACGTGGCTCCCTCTGCTCTGAGATGCTGTGTGTCAGCTGCAGCTGGTGAATTTTCTGAGTCAGATGTACTGTAAATGTGATGTCTGGGAAGCCTTTGTATTTAGCTGTGTGGTCAGAGTGGGGATACTTTACAGAGCCACGAGTGAGAGTATGTCTGTGTGCTTGGTGTTTAACTGTGGCTTGCCTAGAGGAGCAAGGAGCTTTGTCAGACTTTCAGTGCTGCTCTAGCACGGACCCCTGCGTTACGGAAATTTGGAATTTATTACGTTGAGTTTTTTGTGAAGTGTCTTTAAAATGCCTGCACAAAGCCTATAAACAGTTTAGATGCAAATGTTGGGCAGTCACTTGCACATTGGACTTTAGCTCTTCCTACTTTGTTCTGCATCTTTTTTTCATGTTGCCTACAAGCAGAACTCAAAGAGGTTTCTAGAATTTTATTAAAATGTGAAATGAGAAACATTTTTAGGCTTATACCATTAGGGAACTTCTCTTCAGATAAGACCTTGCCTTGCCTAAGGTATAACACAGATACCATGAGTTTAATACCAAATTGAATCTACTGAATGTTAAGTGGTGAGAAATCTGAGGTGGAGGAAATATATAGGACATATATATATACATATTTGACTTTGAGACAATGTCCTTGCTGCTTATTAGTTTGCTGATAATACTTGAAATATATGTTAACACATATTGTGGTTGTGGGTTTTTCATGTTTTTATTTTTTTAATACCAATTGTTACCTATTCCTTCCATGTATAATAATAGATGTGTTGTTTTCATTCTATACTTATTGTTGGGTGGATCACTTTGAATTTTAGTACTTAAACTGTGTAAAGATTGCCTTTCTGCCTTTTGATCAACCATTCCTGTTCATTAGAAATATGAAATCACAGACACTTTCCTGGTAAACTTGAAAACATGCTTCAGCTGTTAGTGTCTTAGTGTAGGTTTTACCTCCATGTACTTGGATAAAGAATAAAGATGAAACAGATCAGAGAAGTGACAGAGAGGAATACAACTTGTTATATGTGAAAATACTTTAATACTGTAAGATCCTTTATATGTTATATATGGCCAGGCAAATGTCTGGCAGAGGATACAGTGGCCTGCACTGTATTAGGTTACATCACACATGGGACACCATAGATGAGTTGTTATTTATGTATTATTTTGTTATTTATGTATTATTTTGTATCATGTCTCTTTAAACCTCCTTTGAAAAAATACCAGTGTTGCACATGCACACTGTGTGCATGATAGTGCTGCAGTTTAAAATGTCCAAAATACAAATATGTTTTTAAGACAATTCTTGTTAGATCTGTTACTGTAAATGGATGAAGCACCAACATTTTTATGCAGGCACAAATGCCATCCTAAATTTATATATTCTGCAGATGATGTTACCTTCTTTGTATCTTAAAAAGCAGTAAACATTATAATTGCTTGATGTGAAATTATGTCTTGCAAAGTTGTCATGAATGTGACTGAGTTTGTGACAGTTATGCCTACATGAGTCTGTGCTGACCACAAAGTTCACCAAGTTGTGCTTGCTTCAAAGATGGCTGGAAGGTTGTGAGTCTTCAGCAGTAGCTGTGATTTCAGGTTGGTGTTGCCAATATAGCCCTCAGTGAAGAAGAGAAAGTGTTTCAATTTTAATATCTCTCTGTCAACAGGAGATTTTTATTCACTTCTTTCATCTTTTCAGGCTGTGACAGTTTCAGTTTGGCTTTGTGCATGTGGTATATTCAGAATGACTATAAAGGAATACAGAGAGACTCTTCTTTTGTAAGAAGCTATGACATGTTGATTTCCACTTTGAACCAAATTCTAAAGAGGAGCAGTATTTATTTCTTAGTAGAAGCCTGAAGCTAATTCAGTCTGTAAATACATGGTAGTCTTTACAGCTGAGGAAGCTGCAGTGACATGTCTGTGCCAGAATTCTATCCTTTTTAATTCTAATTCTTCGTGTTTTTCCAGATCTTGTCTCTTATCTATGTTGTGTATGATCAATTATGAGTCTGAATGTACTATGTTTCAAATTTAAGGTGTGTTTAATCACCTGCATAAAAATGTAAGAGATTGAAGAAGGTGCCTCCTTCAGACCACTTCCAAATTTCTTCTGAACATTCTTGTAATGTTAGAGCAGTTGTTTGAATAATGGTAACAGTTAAAAACTTGATTTAGAAATGAGGTACGGTAGATTATGCTTTATGTAGCTTTACATGCACAAAATTGTGCTTGTTCTGCTGTGCAGTACATACCAGTATGTATTTCTGTTTTGGAAGAAAAATGTCTTTTTAAGGTGCAACAACAGTTGTAATAAGTAGTGGAAAATACTGTAGATATCTGTTAATGTCCACAGAATAATGCCACCATTTTCCCCATAAGTGCACCTTTTGTCTTAAAGGATTTTCACAATAAAAATATCATATTCTGTAATACACATTTATGTCAAAGTTACTATGCAGAACATGAGGTTAAAAGATGAGTAGAGTTGTTATTTGAACATCAGATTTTATTGAGGCTGTTCCTACACTCTGTACATGTCAAGGCAATTAATGGCAGTGTTGCAGTACTTCAAGAAAAATTAATTATCACTGCTAATTCCCATCTCCTATTCTTCTTTAATCCTGTTTTCTGATAGCCCAGCAGGTTTGGAGAGCTGGTGTTTATTTATACAGAATATTTCATTGCTTTGAGGGGAGAATGCAAACATTTAAAAATTCAGCAGCTGTTTCAGGTCACAGCTTAAGCAGCTCTTTTGTTTTGAATGATTTATTTAGTTGGGCTCTCACTGAGACATTAGCAGTTTGCAGAGACTTTAACTATGAAGAAAAGATCCCAGTTTGTCAGCTTTGGGGATGGGGAGTTTCGTAGTCAGAAAAAAGCATTAGTTCATTTTGTGGATCTGACATGTTGGCTATCCCCATATAGAGTTTTGAAAAAAAAAGTGACCATTGGCCATGCATTTGTTATTAGAGACTGAAAAGTGGAGAAGAGAGTGAGTGTGTGAGGTCAAAAGAAGGTAGCAGAGATTGGAATAGGGTATTTCCTTAGAAAGACACAAGAGGAGTTACATCTCTGCACATTTTATGCTTTAGAGATAAAACTGGAGTCATCAGAACTATGAGCAGATAGGAATATGAAGCTGAGCTTTCCCCCAGCTTTGCGGGATAGGATACAGTACATGATCTTACAAAGAAATAACTGCAGTGCTAAATAAGATATGTGTGTAAAGTATGTACCTCTTAACTGACTCATCTGCTGTGACAGCTCACAGCAGCAG
>VWYI01041025.1:85858-116735 GCA_013399455.1 Anthoscopus minutus
TATATTCTATATATATACAAACTAATAATTCAAAATTAGTTTGACTTAAGCTGAAGTCATTAGATGCAAGCTTCATCTGCAAGTGTAAATTGATAATCCTAGAAATGAGGAATGATGGATGTCACCTGTGTGAGCTGGCATGCTTTAACTGAACATGTATTAACAGGGTGATAAAGGATTTCACCTTTTTCTGTTTTCTTGTGCCTGTAAATTTATGGAGTGTTTTAGATGAGTTCTGATGATAACATGCAAGAATAGAGATCACTATAGACTAGTTAAAAATGTGTTCTGTTTCAAAAATTCTTCAGTGGGTGCTTGGAAATTGAATGATGATGATACCACAACAACTTTTGCTTTTCAGTTTATCTTTCATTTAATCATCTTGTCTATTAAAGAGCAACACTGTGTAAAGAGATTGGTTAAAGATGACTGGGAGAAATTACACTTGTTAGAGGTAAATTTATTTGATTGTTTAACCAGGTGCACATTTATTGTGCAAGAATTATGGTTATTACTGTGCTTGAGGACAGTTGTTTTAATGTTTTTGTCTCCTATGAAATATAGTACTTATATCAATAGCAGAAATAGCAAATTATGTCCAGGATCTTTAGTCTCATTCAGTACAACACTGAACCCAGGGAGGGGTGACTAGTCTTAAAGCTGCAGTAGAGTTTGGGTAAACTGCAGGTAAGGGTAAGTTAAATCCAGTGTATATATTTGTCTACTGAGGTAGCAAGCAAGTTAGCCACTGACATCTTTTTTCATGGATTTCTGACTTTGTTGATATTGAAACATTCATCTGACCTTTCATCCTCCATGAAAGGGGAAATATGATTTGGTGCAAAACTGACATTTGTAACACATGGGTTTTGATGCACTTGAGAAAGTATTGGAGTACTGAGTGAGGTTCTACTGGGTAAATTGAACAGATTGTACTGTGCATAGTTAAAAGCACACACAGGTTGTAGGCTCTCTCTCTCCTGTGTCCATTGGACAGAGATGAATTAAGAAAAATTGTTGGGGGGAGTAGGGTGTGATGTTCTGGCCAGAAAGATGCTTGGCTTTGGAAGGGAATTGGAAACAACTGGCACAAGGAGCTTTATGGTTTTGATGAAATGGATTGAAAGTAAGAAGAGATGACAGTAAAAACAGAGGGACTGAACTTTACAGGGCTATGGATCAATGTAAGTTATGCTAAGAAAAACACTGGAATATGAGCATCCCTAATACTGGCAAGGGGATGAATTGAAAAATAATGTAATATGGGACATATTAGATTCATGGTTACCCACTTAATTTTGGGCTGTTTGTAGAGCTGAGTAGAGATTAGTGATAAATAGTTTTTCTTTCTGCTTTATTTGCTTTGTGCCTGTGAGCTTTGCTAGCATGTTTTAATAAAACCTGAAGTTGATCTTATGCACTGTCTCAGGCTTTAGGCCTGAGTGTTTATGCTGCCTTCTAATACTACCTCACAGGTGGCATTCCTGTATTTCTGAGAATATCTGTGTAAAAATATAGGCCTTGTTGAAGAAGTGTGTAACCTCTATATTTGCTAATTTTAGGTGGATTTTTCCATTTCAAGGCATGAGTATCTTCATAAAGCACTATGAAGCCATAATTAATTGTCAAGGCCCTTCTGGTGAAGTCCACACTTCTCCAGAACATAAAACTGATCTGTTTTTTACCTGTAAAATATCATGACTTGTTTCCTTGAACAGTAATTGATTTCAATTATAGATGAAGTCTGTAAACTTGAAATTGTGTTGTGTATCTGCTAAGGACTTTGAGAGTCTGATCTTTTAACTCAGCTACAGTAGTATAGATTCCATCTGTAGTGCAAAAATTGTCTAGGGACATAAATTACAGCAATTAAAATTAGCTAGAGGAGAGAGAATGATGCATTATTAATTGGCATAGTGATTAAAGGGCTGAAAAGAACCTAAAAGAGATACAATGTCAATACTCAAGCACTAAAAGTGACAGGCAGGGTGCAAAGACCAGTGATTGTATTCAAAGCCTAGGGCCATTAAGACACAGGCAATTACGTGGAATTTTATGACTGTGGATTAAGATCACTCCAACATACTAACAGTATGTTAAAATGGAAATTTTTTAAGAATGGTGCTGTTCAGATGCCTACTCTGAAGACTTGAATAGTAGTGCAGTTAATTTCTACCTAGAGAATGTGTAGCACTGTATTTTAAAGAAATTGGAAACAACAAAGAATTGTAAGGAAATCCCACCAGTAATTTGGTGAATTTAGACAGAAAATTAATGTTTTTCAGCATTAAATATAATAATCTGAGCTCATATAAAGAAGCCTAAACCCTGGTACACTGAAGAATGAAGATTTAATTAGGAGTCTCTTTATACCTCAGAAACAAAGTCTTGCCTGTGTCATGCCAAGAAATACAGCAGTGTGAATAAGAGGCTCATGGTAATGTTGCTGTATATCAGCTACTTAATTTTTCATAAAACTTCTTGTCAGTGAGTTTCAGTGATTTACCTACCTCAGTTAATTTGCTTTATTGGAAACAATGCTTGTTTTGTAAAATAGTTCACTTACAGTGCTATAAATGAGGGGAAAAATGGGGAAAGGATCTGTTTTTCATGAGAGAACAGTTTTAATAATTGGCTTGCAAAAGAAAATAGTCTTCAAATACTGGAGGTGTTAGGACAGTAGTCCACTTGTTTTGACAACTAATGGGACAATGTGTGTCTGCTGAGTGGAGAGTTAAAACTCCAAAGGGAACATCTCAAATTTTCCTCATCTAAGGGAACCTTGGGAATTTTTGGCTTTTAAAAACTTGCCAGTGGTTTCCTATTCTACTTGCTAAGAATTCAGATTTCTAATTCGTCTCACTGTCTACTCTAAAGTTTAAACACTGAATGTGATTAGCTTTGCAGAACAGATGTCGAATTGAATGGCCTCTGTTGATTCAGAGAATCTGAGTAGTGTCAGAGTTCAGTTACTATGCTTTCAGGAAGGCCTCCTGTTGCCAAAATGAGCTTTCTTTTTTCTATTTCCAATTTCTATGCCAGGGTCTGCATCAGCATGCAACTGGACTCAAGAAAAGCGTGTATGTATAGCCACTGAAAGAGCAACACAAGTGTACAGCTACATCTTCTCTAAGCCACCCATGCATTACTTGCTCCTCTAGCAAGCTGAGGGGGGCTCTCTGTTTGCCTCTATCAGACAGGTACCTTTTTGTTTGAATGAATATTTTTGACCAGTTAGTATATTCTGGGTACAGAGAAGCAGATATGCCATGACTCTTGTCTGTTTAGCTGTTGAGCAATGTTTAAAATATATAATACAACCTCAGAGATAGGGAGAGCAAGGCCAGCTTTACCTCTGTGTTGGGCATAGTGAAAGAGTTTGCTTGTTCCAAGTTTAATGATTTAGCAGTGTCACTCTGGAATGGCTTTATTGTATCCCACACTTTATTATTTGAGCTTTAGGTACTTTGTTGTTACATCCTCAAAACTGCATTGCTTTCCCTTAACTGTTTGGTAGTCAGACTGGGTATCTTATGCAGTGTGCTTTATTATTGGTTTTGCTCTCTCGGGATGTTTCTGTGATTCAGTGCATGATGCCAACCAGAAATTGTGGTATTCAAGGTCTCTGGGGTCTAAGTAACTAACAAACTTCCACTATTCCATTCCTGTCTTCCATTAATTTTGCTGCTGCTCTTTTCAGACTGTTAGGCTGTGTGATCAGCTCATTGCCTGGAGCTGTCTGTAATCATCTCGGTCATTAGAATTGAACCAGAATGGTGAATATTTGTTTCAAGTCATATAAGCAAATGGGTTTGCTTCATATTTTCAGACAGTGTTTGATGTCAGAAAAGGAAATATGTATCCACAAAGTTAGCTATGTTCTACCCTGCTCCTTTGGCTCACATTTCCTGCAAAAAACATAAAAGCAATTGCATGAAACACAAGCAACCGAATGCTTCATTGCTTAAACACATTTTATACAAAAGAGTAGTACAAATTAAACTGGTTTTACTGGAATTTACTGCTTCTAATTGGTGTGAGCACTGAGCATTTTGCTTTAATTTACTCAAATTATGAAATATAACGGAGATAATTGCATTGTTTTTACAATGGAGTTATATTCCACAGCATCTGACTTTGGCACTACTTTACCACATAGTATCAGAAAAGTGGTTGTAGTCTCCTTGTGGGGCTGGTTTTCTTTGTTAGTGGCGAACTGAAAATTGTGCATAACATGAATTGGTAGGATTATTTAGATTAAGACATTTCTACTTTAGAAATGAAATATATGAAGGTTACAAATGTGCTGTAGTGATTAATGAGAAGCATTTGTATTACTGATATTCTTTAACTAAAGTGGTGGCAGAGTAAAGGAAAAATTATAGAGAAATTTGTCTTCTTTCAATCAGTATTTGGTGAGCAGTAACCTTTTCATCAGGTTAGTTATAGCTGGGGAGCCAGTTGTTCCTTCCTTGCCATTTCCTCAAAACTCCTGCATTGGAGTTGGTCACAGCAGCCACGAGCTAGTCTGAGTATCCAGAGAATGAAATGACTGGATTGAGGTAAGGTTGGAAGATGGTGCTGAACTTCTCTGATGCCTACCAGAAGGGTTGAGTATTGCAGATATGAAGCACCATGTTTTCATCTGAGTAAATAGGAGGCCCTACTGCTCAGAATTGCTGTAAATAATAATACTAAGGAAGAGAGAGATTTCCTGCTAAGGTCTTCATACTATAAAAAGATAGGTTTTATTTAATGTTATTTGAAACCACAATTCAATGATAACAATTATAGGGTACTGTCTTACAGTTCTCTTGACAACAGACCACAGGAAGTAGAGCACACATTCTTGTTGCAGAAGAAACAGGGATTATGTCCTGTAATTGCATTGCTTGCTGTCCCTTATCTTGTAAGGACTTTGGAATGTGTTAATGTCTCATTGAGCTTTTTCTGACAGTTTGACATTGTTGAATTTTGAGAAAAAACTATGCAGTTGTTTCCTAGGAAAAGGGAAAAAGCCTTTAAGAAAAAAAAATTTATTTTGTGTGTATGTCTTAAGAAATGTTCTCATGTAGAGTAGAGACTCAGCTTGGCTGAGGATGTTGTGGGACTGGTCTTTCTGATTTAACAATCTTACTCAAGCACAAAAGCTAAAACCAGTGTTGATTAAGTGATCCATGGTTTCATTTGCATGCATAGCAGCTTGGTGGGAGGGTGGGAAACAACCCAATGAAACAGCCCCATTTTTTTTTTTGTAAGTTCATTTTCTCTTCTTTTTGCTTTTTGACCAGATTTTGCATATACTGTCCCTCAGAGTGAACCCAGCAAAGCAGAGTTCAGAAGGCCTTTCCACCAGTAGTTCTTCTGATCTGCCAAGATACTGAACCCCCAGAAATACAATCCTTGTATTTTGTTATTGCATTCCCTAGGCTGAAGCATTTATGAAAATATTTTTAATTGTATAATTGAAGTGAGTGGGCTATAAGTGAATTACAATGTAGGAACAGTAGCATTTCCTAAATTTTAATGTTTTCCCTTTCACTTTATATTTTTGCTTTCCTTTTGGATAGAAGAGCTTGCAAATTTTATTGATGTTTTAGTAACAACATTGTAATTCTATTTTCTTGTGTTATAGTTACATGAAAATGTAGCAGATTGTGAGAAGCAGGAATTCAGAGAACTTGTAGGTATAACAGGACAAGGCTTTGAAAATTTACTAGTGATTTGTGCATATGGTACAGTCTTGAAATACTACATTTCAAATTTCTTCCAAAGGACTCTTTCTTCTTGACATTATCTTTTGCCAGACAGATGAAAATCTGGCCAGGGGAGTTATCCCATGCTGTTTGCACATATGTAGGCTTATATGTGCTATGTTTAAAGATGCATCATTATTGATTTTTCTTTCTTGAGCTTCTTGAGTCAGTTACCACGTTCTAAGAGGTCAACTTCACTTTCATAAACAGTTTATTAATAATCTTCATTCAGTTAACCTAGCCAGGGAACAGCACCTCCCATGCAATAGTGTCACCTTTCATATCAGAACTACTTTACCTGCATTCTTCATGCCAGATTAAAGTCATGCTGTGGATAATACACCTTGCATATTCCCATTTAACTTACAAAATAAGTGATACAGTGCCATTTGCAGACAAAAATATATGATTTTAATCACCAGTAGGAGATCCTAGAGAGGTCACTGGTGTGTGACCTGAGCTTCTGCTGCATGGTAGCCACAGTGTAAACAGTTACTGACATCTGAGTGCTGTAGGTGCAGGGTACATGGCAAACTTCTGGTGAGAATTTTACTGCTCCATGTAGTTTGGTCTTGAGAATATCTTTCACCCAGCGTGTTCCACATTCTAATATATGCAGAAAAAGGAAGCACATTAATGAAACATAGTGCTTGATAAATTAGTTTGATTGCCTCTGGTTATCATATTCTATGCTGAGGTCAGTGGAATGAAGGTGGCATCAGTTAGGACAAACAGGACAAAACATGATGTCAAGGGTCAATAAAAAACAATGCTGAAAATTTCCAGGAAAGAGCATTAGGAACTTGTGCTCTTTTATTTGTAAGTCCAGAAATTCTCCCACTTTTAGTTGCTCCTCTCTAACTGGGTTGTACAAGAACCTGACAATTTTAACCATCTCTTATGCCTTTTTTTTTGCCTTTGTTTTAAAATATGAAGCTGACATTACTGCTGTTCATATGGAGTTGATAATGTACTTACATCTATGGTTTATTGCATAATTTTCTAGATATTGTAGATGAAATTAAGGGTTTATATGCACTCTTTTTTAAGATACAAATTGAGTTCTTTGACTTTCTTAAAAAAATACCTTTTTTTTTTTTTGGTAAGCAGAGAGGAAATCAGCTCTCAAAATATTACATTGTGTATTGTTCTTGTTAGAGTTGCTAGTGGAGTGCTGAAGAGATGTCTGAGAAAAAAGCTTGATAAGCAACTGAGAATCTACTTGAGCCCAAATCATATTAACTGACACTTCTGTAACAGGACATGGCTTTGCATTTTTCTTTTTGTGGGAGTTTGTAGATTTAACTTCCTTCTTAATCTTGGTCTACTCTTTCCTAGCAGTGTGTTTTGCAAGGCAAAGGAGTGCTTTGTACTCTGTGGTCTCATGAGGTTATCTGCTATAATTTTCATTTATTACATTTTGCTTTCTTCGTTGACTCTTAATTTCATTTTATCATAACTTGGCATGTTGTTTAGTTGCCGTTTTCCTGAGGTCTGCAGCTCCCCTGCCCTTGTCATGTCACTTTCGATTAAGCAACTGCAAAGCCCTTTACCCAGCTTCTAAAGGGTAAAAGTCAAAAATCAATAATGTGCCAGTCCTCCCAAAATGAGTAGCAGCGAGAGGCAAATGAATGATCATGATTAATAACAGTGTAATGGAAGATGCAAAGTAGGGAAAAGTGCTCACTTTAGCCTAAACTCAGAGATTTATTGTTGAGTACTACAAATAATGGAACCATCAATCTTCCAAGGACTAAAAAAAGGCATTTGCTGCAGCCATCTTAAAATGTGGTGAAAAAATCTTGCCTCTTCATCATTGTCTCTTGAGGCCCAAGAGTATTCTTATATATAATTATAAAAGTATATTTATTCTGAGTGTAAAACACATGCTGCATAAAGAAATAGGTATGTAAACTTTGTAGTTAAAATTGTTTGCTTCTTGTACAGTTTAAAGTTGTCAAGACTGTTGGCAAAGAAAAAAAAAATAACCGGTATTGTTGGTTACTATGAATGTGTGTACAAAGATACATGAAAGTGTTGATGTGGTTTTGTAAGATGGTAATTACATTACTGAAACAGGGGATAAAGGAATGTTGCTAAAGGAATGAAAAGAGAAACTTGACAAGGACATAAGGCAAAGAAGACAGTTTAAAAGCTAGAGCTCTTATGGGATAATGGAAGAAAATGAAATGATATATGCTCAACAATCTCTAGTGTTATTGACAACAGAGAGGACTAGCTAGAGACAGGACCAGTTTCCTTACCTTGCTCACCAAAGATGAAAATATACAGAAATGGAGAGGAGTCAGTATTACATAAGTGGAAAGGTTTTGTTAGCTGTTTGTAGCTGAGAGTTAAGTTGTTGGTGTCAGAGAAGAAAACTTTCCAGGCCAGTCCAGCTTCTGCAGGAAGCAGTGCTTTGGGTTTCAGATGGAGTTCTTGAAGAGTTCTGAATTTACATCCCAGGAAAGAGAAATATCTAAGGTATCTCAAATCCATTCCTGCGCAACAAAAATGTCTGCATTTCTACAGATGTGTGGGTGGGAGCAAGCTCAGAGAAGCATAGAAATCTCTTCCTGGGGCAGATAAAATAGCTGGGAGTCCTGAACTACTGTGTTACAGCACAGAGCAACATCTCCATAGATATGGGGCTACAACTTCCTCTTTCTGTAATGAAACCTTTTTTGGAAAACCAAAGGCTTGTAAAGACTCTTCATTCAGTAGGAAAAAGAGAGCAGTGGTGAATTCTTTGGTGGTTTTTTTTTTTTTCTTTCTATCTTTGAATAAACTAAAGCTTGGTGTTAGGACTTGTTCTGTCTTCAGCATGAAAAGTCTTGGGTAACTTCAACTATTCTGAGTTCAAGACTCATCATTATCTTAGTTCTCAGTACTAACTTCTTGCACAGTTACATTCTAGATGCCTAAATTCATCCTGTGGTTTTTAATGGATGTGTCATTGCTGTTCTGGGTTTTATTTTCACTATCAGTCTCTTGTGTGCTTTCTCACTTCTTCCCTATTAAAAAAAATCCTTTTAACTTTGAAATCTCTTTGTGCCTTATGTTTCACATAACCCATTAGCTCTTCAGAGAAATTCCTACTCTGATCTATTCTTCTCTTGTATTCTCCTTATCCCCTTGGATCTACTTATCTAATACATATGCATGTCTCTCCTAGCTATATGGAATCCACTTATCTTACATAAATCTGTTCTGGAGGATTTGTGTCTTCTTTGAGAAACTTTCATCTAGTGATTCTGGCACTTAATTCACCTTCACAGTGAGGTCAGGAAGCTGCAGCCATCTTGGACCCCTAGATCCATTGCCCAGTGACATCTCAGCATTCTTGCAGGAACCTCTTTTTATCACACATACCATTAGTTTGCAATGGGGTTGCTGTACTGATTTTTCAATTGCATTAAAATCAGCTATTTTAATTCTACAATCAGCCATTTAAATTTTAACCCTTTTCCCTGGAAGAACAGAAGTGGTATCTTCAATTATTTAAAGAAAAAAGGGTGGATTAATTACTTGAATATTCTTGACTGAACTATGGTGCAAGAAATAAAGAGCTTTCTGAAAGAGTAAAAGTACTTTCAACAAGAGTATTCTACCAGTAAAGAGAAGGAAGATGGCACAAACAAAGACTATGATTGACTTAGTTGCCAATTCTGCTGAGTAGGAGGGTGGTATTCATGTTCCTGGGCAGTTCATTATATTTGATATGATCAGTTGGGTTGCATCTTTAAACTCTGAGGCCCATTTGAATAGGAACTGCACTGTATTAAATTTTATTGCATGTCGTCCATTGTTTCTTGTTGGCTTTCATTCTGGGCCTGCTTTTCTCTTCTCTACTGGCTTTTATTGCCTTTTGGAGCTGTTTAAAGGGAGGGAATCTTTACACATGGATTTATTGTTATTTACTGTCTGTATAGACAGTTTATATTCATTTGATCCATCTAAGTTATTCCTGTGTTTCTGCTAGTTTGGAATGTAGCCAGACAAAATATAATCTGGCAGACACATTCATGGCTTGACCTTTTCTCAGTCAGTGAACTAAGAGCAATGATACTTTCCATATAAGATTTTGGGATTGTGACCTAGGCTGCAGCCCAAGCCACCAAATTTTCTGCCTCCAGCAATGGAATATATTGCCTGCTGAATTCTTCTCAAGTCATTTTGTCTTTTAACCTTTTTTCATTTTAGTGAGTACTGACTTCTTGTATAAGTTTCCACTTTCTCTTTTCATATGAAAAGAGACTAGAGAACTCTGGTTTGCCATTCAGTTTGGCACATCATCTCTGCACCTCACTGCAGCAGCACAGAAGATGACAAAGCATCAAGCTAAGTCAGAGGACTCTGGGCACTTAGGTCTGGACTTCCAAGCTGGGCATATGGAATTTTTCAAGTGTCCTGAGAGCTGCAGCTCTAGTCTGAGGCTCAACCTGTCTGTGAAAAATAACCTCTTAAAGTCCTGTGGAAATATACACAGATATTCTCACTTCAGACACTCCTGTTTGGCGTGGGAAGTAGTGAATGTACTTTGGGACTCTCCAAGAATTCTCAAGAATTACTGCTGGAGTCAGTCATGAGCGTGATGAGCATACTTAGAACATAAAGTGAACTGAAGTACAAATAAAGAGGTTGCATTGCCAAACATCTAGAGTGTCCAACTACAGTTTCAGGACCTAAAAAGAAAAGCTACATAAATTTTCAGAACTCAGAACTGTTTTGTGTGGCTGCTTACTACTTCTGAAAAATCAGTCCTCTCTTTTTTAAGGATGTAAATGGGACTTACTTTAAGTAAGATATCTTACCTGTAATTTGTTTTTTACTGGTAATGCCAGAGCTTTGCAGTGATGGAAAAAAAAACTTTGCTTCTAATTATTAATACATTTATCTATGAATTCAGGATCAGACGTAATTATTGATATCAGAAATAAGATGTATTCTAACCCAGAAGGGCACCCATGGTGTTTAATTCTGTGGGTGGCACCTGAGACACTGGCACAGGTTGCCCAGAGAAGCTGTGGCTGCCCCATCCCTGAAAGTGTCCAAGGCCAGGTTGGATGGGGCTTGGAGCAGCCTGGGATAGTGGAAATTTTCCCTGCCTGTGGCAGGAGATTGGAAGGAATGATCCTTAAGTCCCTTCCAACCCAAAAAATTCTATGATTTGAGACATCACTGGGTCAGTAGCCATAAATGGTATAGTATTGTAGTTAGGATCTAGGTTTTTCATATGCAGGAATCTTATCACTACCTAATGTAAGATTGTAAACTCTAAAGGTGAGGGAGTGATGCTAAAGCATACTGTAGTTCAAATTTATTTCTAACATTTTGGAAATGAAAGTAACGTGTTCTTTAGCCAGGGGCAGCTTGTTTCTGTTTTTTCTTTGTCTTGAACAAAAAAGAAGGAATTTGGATGGTTTTAGTGTCCCTTAAACATTATATAAATAATCTCTACCCTTAATACCTGTTAGAAAAAAAAAAGAAACTGATTTGTTCTTAAAAAACCAAGTTTTTTCAAAATTATAGTAGTTTAAATTTTAAGAATGCACAAGGTATACATTATATCTTTCAAAAGTCTGCACATTACCAGTACTGAGAGTAATGACACTATAAAAACTGAATGTATACTTGCTGATACATCTCTCTGGTCTCTAGATGAAGTAACCTGCATGTCCAAATGCACCAAATGACCTTACACAGAGGGAATCAAGAAATCCCCAAGGTCCTTGCAGATGATCAGTAAGAGAGATGCTAGTGACTAGTAGGTGAACATTTCTCATAAAGTAACTAATCTATCTCTGATGAATCAGTCCTGACCCTCAAGGGAAATCCACAAAGCACCTTCAAAAGATAAGTCTTAATATTAAACTTAATGACTCCAATAAAAGGTAAAAATTATAGATTTATTAGACATACCAGCTTTAAAGGTATTGTAATTTTCTTAACCTCTCTTCTCATTTCTCTCACCTCAGTAACAAGTCTGTATTTTTCAGCAGATGAGTTATTTTATATATACCTTACATATAATATAAGGTATATATAAAATACCTTATTTTTTAGGTAATATACCTTGTTTATTTAAATTAAGGTAATATACCTTATTTTAACAGCCCAAACTGTCTCCTTTTTCCTTGTTAGTGAGCCTTCCTATGTTACAGATACGAACTACTTTTCTTTCACAAGGCTTGATTAACACATAAGTTAAATTCAGAACAGCTTAACTTTGAAGACAGCTGCTTCTGTTTCAGTTCTGAAGAAGTGCTTGATATGCCTGAGGCTGTGTCTGTTCATTCCCATCTGTAGCAGTTGATCTAATAACAGGTATCACATCCCACCAGAAGCTTTGCCTCACTTGTCCTATTGAGGCAAGAGAACAAGAAAATTCCTTTCTGTGTGTGCAGAATGCAGGCAGTTGTGTAATTTTCTCTCCTAATATTTTTTGCAATTGTCCACTTGAAGCCCAGCTTAGTAATATATATATATCTGTATCTGACTGAATATTTATATATTCTGGTGAAAGTATTTGAGGTAGAGGGGGAGAGCTGCTGAGCAGTGGTAAGTAGAAGACAATGAAAAGCAGAGTAAGTAAACTCAGCTTTCCTAATGGAGGTAAAGTCCAGGTGCATCCCTTTGCACTTTGTGGCCTCAGGATAGGTCTTTGTAAGTGTAAGTACTTCTGCAGTAGGTGCATCAAGTTCACCTGAACATAAAGACTTTTCTGTGGCAAAAAGTGCATAGTATAGACTGGATATGCCAGTGTGAAATGTGCAGAGGGAGGACATGGGGGTGGCTGTTCAGAGTGCTAGGACTGGGCTGCTGGAGGTAAATGGAGCGAGCGTGGTCACACGAGGAGACCCCTGGCTGTCTCTGAATGCCAGCAAAGACTGAAGCTTGTGGTGCTGAGGTCTGCTGCTTTGCACAGCATGTTACTTAGCTTCTGGTTTTGGGGTCTTTTTAAATGACTTTTGGACTCCTTCTGACTGTCATCTTGTTTCCCAGAAGTTGCTTCTCTGTAGCATTGACAACTTTAATAGGTAAATCCTAGGATAATTTTAGACTAATTATTTAGATGACAGGCATCATTTCTTATTTGAGGTGCAGTAAAATAAATTCAAGCTGTTCAATGGCATGCTGCGAGAAAAGTCTGAAGTTTATTTGGTGTAACAGCTCTGGTGTAGCAGTGAAAGGGAATGATCTTGCTTTTCCATTTCATCTTTTGAACTCTGGTTAGCTATGATGATCCATACATACCAATGGAATCCTTTTCCAGGTAGTGAATAAAATTACTTCCTTTATTTAAAAAGGAGATACCTGGAAGGTTTCTTCATCATTGCACAAGTCAATTTTCAGACCTTCTTGTTTTACTAGTAATTTCACATGATTTTATTGCCTTAGACTTCAAATAAACCACCGTATTTGAAATACATCTGTATCTCTTGAGGTTTTGGCAGCAGGAAAACTAGCTGAAATCACTAAACCACTTGAAGTTTGGATGCATAATAGTTGTTACCCATCCTGTTGTGTAGCCGTGCCAGAACAAGTTATTTTGAAATGCATGAGATGGAAATGCCATTCTCTTGAAGAGGAAGCACCTTTCACTTTGCAGGGTTGTCTCAGACCAGGGGCTGTATTATCCTCTTAATGCTCTTGCATAACTCCCATTAACATTGATGGAAATTCCATGCACTCCCTGTGAGGTGAACATACTCTTTTGTTGAAATGAGCAATCTATTGTGACAGATTTTCCAGTGACGTTAAATCAAATTTAGATTCCTATACTAATGTCACTAATCCTAGTTTTAGTATCTTTTGATGTTTGCAGTTTATATAAGTGAAATTGTAGCTCTATATTAGGTCATATATTTCTTAAAATGGAAAATCCCATTTGCAGTCCTCTAGAAATACAGGGAGATAGTCAATTTTCTTCTTCAGTGTGAGATGTATAGCAAACTTAGTATTTTCTTTGGCTTGGTAGTTACTGCTTGAAGTCCCTTTAGAGGTATTTTATAAAGGTTGCATGTTGCAGGTAGCAAACAGTCGGCCTGTGGTTAGGACAGAATAATGCTGGGTTCCTTGTTCTGTTGCTGGCCTGAAAGGCCATTTGACTCTGAGTGATTCAGCTATCTTTAGACACTAATTCATGTCTAAAATGTGCAGAATCAGAACATCCTGGCTCACAGGTGTGTTGTAAGATTGTCAGTAAATTGTTTCTTTGCAAGTTGAAAGTTGCTAGCAAAAGGTCAAATGTTATCTCAGAAAGTAGTAAATGGATTTTATGACAATGTTAGCAAGATGTAAGTCCTGTTTTATGCACATCATGTGGGTCTAAGATTAGTGTAACTCCCTGTTAGGGAGTGGTTTATTTATCCCAATACAGCTGTGCTGTTGCAGCCTCTAGTGTGAGCACTGTGGTACTGACGTAGTTTCACCTCTACTGCACATTCCTGTCCCTACAGGAGCACACTTGGTACCTTAGCGGTGACATCCTCATGTTTGGATGAAGTGTGTGTCATTTCACTGTACAGTATCATACTGTCACCCCAGGACACTAATTTAGGATCTGTCTATGCATAGCCAAGAGCAGAGCCAACAATGAAAAATTCTTCAAGACTGTTAGCCTTCTCCAGCAAAGTCCTGATGAGGTCACTGGGGGCAATGCTTGTTTTAAAGCAAAAGTCCTAAAAAATCATAGATTGAACAGAATATTAACTGTAATGAGAAGCATCAGGAAATTCTGAGGTAATCTGTGCTGCCTGTCTGACATTATCAGCATGGGAATGCTCGAAGAACACATTTCATTCATATGGGCTGGTGTATTTTTAACGTGTTAATCTGCTAGGGTCTTTGAAATACACTTATTTAAGAGATCTCTAAAGAATCCACTGAAGAACTTACCGATTTAGATAGTTCCCCAAACAAGTTCCAAGAGTAAAATGTAACTGGCTGCAAGTAGTGTAGACAGCACCTTCTGTGTACCAGTCCCTACCTCGAAGAGCTTTGTTCAGCTTTCCTTAATGACTAATGAATATTTAATTTCAACTGCACCAGTGGAACAGGGTCTGTGTTAGCACGACCTTTTAGAAGTCTTTAGGCTCTCCCTCACAGGTGTCTCGGGTCAGGGTCCAGGTCAGACGCAGACCTTCAGCCCCTTTGGATTCTGCCACCTCCGTCCTCCGCCCCACAGCACTGGGGCTGTCGGGCAGCTGCTGCATGGGGCTGGCAGCGCCCGACGAGCGCTAGCGATAGGGGACAAGAAGAGCGCAGACTATGAGCAGCAATTACATTCCCCTTCCTCCGCCCGCCATGGACTATCTCCTTTGCTTATAAAGGCTCTGTGCATCGGGCGGGAGCTGAGCGTCGGCCCCTTCTCTTTGGAGCGGGGCTGGTTCTGGGACCTCCCCGGTTCCCCCGTCCCCGCCGCGGTGCGGGGCTGCGCCATGGTCTGAGCTGCGCTGCTGCCGCTGGACTTTGAACAAGCCCGGGGCTGGTGGAACAGGTTTCCTCCCTGCCGCCGCTTGCGTCAATCCCGGGAGGAGGATCCTCGAGGTAAATGAAGTTTTTAAACGGGAAAAGGAGAAGAAGGGAGTGGAGGAAGAAGAGGCGGGGGCAGCACTCGCCCGAGCGCTTCCTCTTAGCGCTTCTTCGGGAAACGGGATTTGGCTGCTGCCCGGCACTGCGGCTGGAGGATGCGCTTCCCCGCGCCGCCGGGCCCCGGGCTCCGCGGGCGGGCGGTGGGTGCACCGGCCCTGGCCTGGCACGGCTGAGCGCCGGCTCCGCGGGTAAGTGGGGAGCGCTAGAGGGGAGGTCCGGAGCCCCCGCCCCGCCTCGCGGTTTGGGTACGGCGGGGCGGCCGTGCCCCTTGTGGGATTGCTGGCCACAGAGCCAGGCTGCCGTCGCGGGAGAGTTGAGCTAAGGTAGCTGTACAGGGACCGGGAGGGGCTGGAAGTTGAGTGAGGGGGCCCGGAGGGCGGGCGGGGACTGCAGGCGATGTGGAGGTCCCGGCGGCCTCGGGCAGCCCTGCTGGAAGCTCCGCCAAGCTCCCCCGCCCCGCTGCGTGCGGCTCTGCCGGCCCGGCCCTGCGGGTGGGCGCTCGCTCGCTGCGGCTGCGGCCCGGCCGGGGCAGCCGGGGGTGCGGGCTGAGCGAGCCCTCCGCGCCAGGGCTGTGCGAGGAACAGCTCCCACAGACAGTTGATGCCATAGCGCTCAGATGCACGTCAGATGCGCGTTCGGCACATCCCCGGACGGATCCGGGCGCTGTGTGTGTATCTGAACGCCTGTGTATGTTTACAGCTCTATAAACGCAGGGAGAGTTTTGGTTTTTTCCCTGTATACAGCTACAAACAATTATGTTTACTTGGTAGAATGTATTTGTGTAATGTGGTCTAGTTTTGCCTACTTTTTCTGTCTTAAAGCACTTGCTTTAGTTCCCTTATGGTATTTTCAGAAGTGAAAGTTGGTGGGGTTTACTGGGCTTAATACAAGTTAATGTAATTATCATTAAAGTCAAAGACTGTGTCTATTATATATAATTGTGTGACAATAGTAGGTAAAATAGCAAAATAATTCTTTGTTTCTTTCAAGTTGTTGATTGTTGCATATGGTGCAGGAAAACATGTTTATTTTTGTGTATTTGGGTGATCCAAATAGCAATTTAACCTATCAGAGGACTAATTGATTCTCTGTGTGTCACTGGGAAATTCTAACAGTAATATGCAAGCAGTAGACAGGAAGAAAGTAGATTGAGCTGCTTAAAACATTTCTCAGAATATCAAGTCCTAGGGAAATCTATAACTAATTTACAGTTCTCCTTTATTTAAAATAAAGTTACAAGATATGAATGAGATTTTGTAATGTGACCGAGCTTCTCTGTGATAAATATTTAGTTTTTGTATAGAGCTGACCAGCATAAGGCAAGCAAGTCAGAAGAATGTGTGTGAATAGTAATTCAGTGCTATAGTAGTCTGGAAGCTGTGTTCCTGACTATAAATCAGCACAACTGTAATCTTCAAGAGTCACATTTTGCACTGGGGATTTGATTTTTGTACTTTCTTATAAATTTTTGACTGCCTGCGGGGGGAAAAAATCAGAAAGTAGAAAACTATGAGCAAATGCAGCATGTTCTTGGATTACAGCAGTAATGTTGATACCAGTCTTCCCCTGGGAACTTTGTTAGATTGCAAACAAGATTCTTCCCAATCCACATATGAAAATGTGTTTATCTCTTACAAACACAATGTAATGGTTTGAAGTGATGGTTGACAGCTTTAGTGAGAAAAGACTTAGCATAACCAAAGCTTGATGCAAAGAGTGACTACAGTTAAAAGAACAGTAGCACAGCTGAATCCATTTAACTGGCAGAGTGGATTTAATTGGGTTGGTTGCTAGGGAATGGCTCCAGCACCATGTATTTCAATGAATTTAAACGTTGGATGAATGACACACCTAGGTTGGCTTAAATAATCCACCTGGTATTGGCTCCAGCCATATTGAGAGCAGGTGTGTGTTCCTTCTCTCTAGCCAGGTTTCCCTTACTGTGCAGTTCCACCATTTGGCTCACATGCAGTTACCCTGTTCTGTGGGGGCTGCTGAGCAAGTTGAACTTGTCATACCAATTCTGTATTTAGTGTTTTGCAGTATTTATTAAAAGAATATTTATTTAAAACATATTTAATATGTTTTAATGTTTTTTAGAAGACAAACAAACTAAAACCAATAAAACCCAAAACCAGTTAAGACAAACACTACTAGAAGCAGTAATTTCTAGAAGTAGACTTGAAGCAGACTTCTATATTTGATACAGACTTACAGGAAGAGTCAGATGTTACTCTCGTTTCTGTTGTAATTACTGAATTACAACAGTGAAGTTGCACAGAGCTTACATGTGGGACAATTGTGCTGGGACTTGGCATTAATGAGGTTGGGAGCACCAGTCTATGCAAGCTACCATCAGTTACTAATTTTGCATACACGGGGGCTCTTACATCTGTGCCAAGCAATACTAATCAATAGCATGTTAAAAATACCATCTGGGATAGAGCTGACATCAGTCATCCCTGTGCATTCTGCCTACGCTGCCATGGACCTGACATTAATTACTGAGAACAGTGTTAAAAAGAAATCTTCCCTTGGTGTAAATGCTACTTGGAAACAGCCCTTTGCTGAGTTCATTTATAAATGGAGTGTGCATGTCTGGCTTGTCTCTTCAACATTTATAATGTGAATTTCACATTATCTCTTCAACATTTATAATGTGAGTTGGGGTAACATTTTGTGTTGCCACAAAGGAGAAAGTAAGAGGACTGGATTTTCTCAAAAGCAGCCTTCCAAGAGGTTTGATAGGCTTAAGGAAGCTCAGTTAGATGCAGTATCTGAAGATTTCATAAATTTCTGATAGCACTTTCCTAAATATATGCGTGAGTGACTAGATTTGTCAAGTTCATCTGTGTAATCTGGAAGAAAATAAGAGGCATACCTAGTTCTCATGAGAACCACTACAGATGAAGCATCTTTAATACCAGAGGCTGGCCTGCAGAGGCACAGAGAGCAGTGGACCATCTGTACTGCTCAGATCAAAATGCATCATTGCAGAGGGTGCTGTATTAAAGTGAAGGCAGATTGGGGCACTGCTGTGGAACTGTTCTAGCTTTATCTGTCACTTACAGATTAACCTTGTTGACAGAAATGGGAAAAGAACTGTTAATAGAAACTTGTCGTGTTCCTGTCTGGAAGTTCACCAAAGACTAGGGGTTAAAAAACTCAATCTGTATTTGGCCACTGGCATTCCATGAGAGACACTTCTGTGTTGCTGTTCTGATAACTACTTAAAGCCAGCTTTTGGATCGTACTGCATATTGGCTGTTAGCTGGGGCATGTATGTCTTGTGAAAATGTACTTTAAGAAATAGGTTATTTTCTAAAATTGCTTTAATTTTCTTACCTAGTTATTGATAGGACTTTTGTACATAATTATATACTTTGAGGTGCTTCCTGGGAGTGCTTACCCTGATAACAGTGGGAACATAACATATCACAATAGCAGAAAAGCATTCATTGTGGGAGAGTGAGAAAGAGGTGCCAGTGGAATTGGTGGAAGATGCCTGTCGTACCTGACATGAAATTCTCTCTTCAGTTGCAGTATCCTTTCAGAGATCACTAATTCTTTTAACCACAAATATAGAAGTGTGGATAAAATAGCTGCAGGAGAGCAGTTTATGTGCATCCCCAAATATCTTAAGTATTTCATAGATAGCTAAGCAGCTCTCTGGGCTGGGGACAGCTTTTGCTTTTAGTTACAGATGAGGCGTGTGAGGGGCAATAAACTCTGAGAAAAAGACAGGCTGAGGATGGAGAGAGGCAATGAGGTTATGAGGTTACTTCCATGCATTTGTTTTAGAGATGAAGAAAATGTAAGAAAAACTCTTAAATGCACAACTTTGGAGTGAAGGTAGTTATGACCAGTATAGCAAGAATGGGCAGCCTTCCAAATGCTGCAAGAAAAGTCAGCAAATGCTCTTATTTTGAGAAGCTATTGGCTAGTATAGGCTGAAGAAAACCCACATGAACTTCCAGACCTTCAGAATAATGTTTATGTGTAATGAAAACATCTATGCTGTCAGTTTGTTTCTTTTAACAAAAGTACATACATAGTAATTTCTGAAGAGCAGAAGGCATTTCTCTATCTCCTCCCTCAAAAAGCTTGGGTCCAAGAATATGTGCCTGCTAAGCAAACTTTCTCTTCTATCTTCCTATGCTGAAACAGATCCAGGTTTCCTTTTCAAGCTGCTTTTGACTACTCTGGACAGTAGCAACACATTGACTCTGACATGATTCTTCCCAGTTGTACTGTTGCAGATGGAATTCTTAGTACAACCAATTAAAATTGATTTGACTTCTCAGTGTTTCTTTTGCTATACACTGATATATTTCTGATCACCAGCAGCAGATGCTGAAGCTACATCTGTAAAATTTTGAAAGCTCTTTTGCTACCCATTGGAACAAGTGCTAGGATATTTAAATAAATCTTTAGTTTCTAGGAAAAAAATGTAACTTCGTCTGCCTGTGAAACTCACTGGACAGACTAGTAAGAAAGGAGGATTTTTCATTTCCTCAAAACCTATTAGTGTGCAAATTTGGAAAGTAGCCTTAATAAATACTCTATCATAGTATAGCAATGTATCTGTTGACTTATGTGAAAATTCAGTATACATTTCTTATATGATTATAGAAACTGGCTATAATTTTTCAGACCAGTGGTTTTGCTGCTGTGTGAAAACTTTGATTAAGAAGGTCTCAAAGAGCAATTGCTGACAGAGAGGAATTAATAATGTGGCTATGAAATAATCTGCTGAAGTAAAAACAGTTTTCTGTAGGAGTAACCAACATGTTTCTTAGGGTAAAACACATTGTGCTATGTTCTTTCTGCTGTGGTATTTCTGGGCTTTACAAAAAGCAGAGAATCTCTCTTGCGTCATTTTAAATTGATTTTTCTTTTCGTACAAGAGATCATTGGCACCAGTCCAGAAAAAGACAGGGAGCAAGTAGGGAATTCATAAAAAATTGACTCATTGACTGCTGGATCTGATGAAATAATTAGTACTTGAAATTTTTTCAGTACATATTCATGTTATTTTCACATCTGAAAGCAAGAGAAGGTCCCTTTATATTAGAAGATGACTGAGCAAAACTGTGATTTCAAAGATTTTTCAGCGTGCTAATTCATTTATTGCATTCTCCTTGTAGGAATTGCTAAGAATTTTTTATTGCCTCATTAACAAGAGTAGTACCAATTAGATGTGCTGTTTTGCAATCAAATCAGTTTTGGGGCATATGCTCTGTTTTGCAATTCAGTCATAGGCAGGGCAAGTCACTTTGGTGCATCCATTCCCAAACATTTGCAGTAATGGGCCTTCAGATGTGTTCATTATTAATAATGGTATTTTTAAAAGTGTGTAATCTTGGAAGCCAAGAGAAATGCTGAAGGGATCTCACACTAACATCAAAGCTGTAGTAGACTTCAAACAGTATCATGCCACAGTTCCAAGATCAGGGCAGCTTTGCTCTTTAATAGAATTTGTGAGATAAATCAGTGAATAAGAAATCTTCTGTCTGAGTGTTCTCTGACTTTGCAAATACGTTGTTAGCTCAGTAAATTTTGCTACATCCTTTTTAAAAGTAGCGATACTGCTTTTTTTCTCCAACGTCCCAACATTTTTGATGTAAACAAAAATGTCATCTGTAAACAGATCACTAAGGAAGAAGGAAGATGATTGCTATTTACCTGTATGAAAGCAAAAGAATTTCTAACTGCTAAATCCTTGAACTTGCTGGCAAATCTGAGCTTTGAGTGAAATTTCCTTGCCTACGTTGGTAACAACTTATGAATTTAATTTTTCAAGTTTCTGCTTCTAGCTGGCACTAGAAAAATAAGTATTTGCTTTGGTTTTATTTGGGAGTTTGTTAGGTTTTTTCTTAGGAGTTAAGATTGTTTCAAGTACATTGCTTTTTACTTCTTTGAAGAGAACCTGGCTGTTCCTTATTGGGTGTAGAGGGGTGAAAATACAGATAAATACTTGTTTCCCTCTCTTTTATAGGAGACCTGCAAAGAAAAAGAAATAGAAGCCGTTAAGCTACCTTGTTCAGAGAGAACATTAAATCAGCACAACATGGCACAGCATAGTATTGTCCTTGGATTATTCATGATGACTGTTTTATCACTGTTGGATGGAAGTTCAGCTTTCCTGTTAAATCAGCGTCTGAAGGGAAGATTTCAAAGAGACCGTAGAAACATCCGCCCAAACATCATCCTTGTTCTTACTGATGATCAGGATGTAGAACTTGGTAAGAGCCAGTATAAAGAGATTTTTAGCCAATGAGTATGATACTGCTTTTTCTTGAAACTAGATTCTTATGTTCAAAATAATTGTTTTTCAGTCTGAAAAATGATAGGAACAAGTTTAAACATGCCTTTATGCAGAACATCCTTTCCCATCTGCCTGCAAAAGCAGAAGTTAGTCCCAAAATGTTAAAGTTCCTGTTTCTGTGGAAGCACACAGTTCATGCCTGTCTTCATCTAAATGCCTAAACTTTGCTTCTGGCAGTTGCAAGTATAACCTTGGAAGCTACATGCCAAAACAGTAGGTTTAAATTCATAACTGATACTTGCACCATGTAATTATCCAAATTCTTGTGTAATTGCAGGCATTCATTACATATACAATTTTCATATTATTTACTTAAATGTTACCTAACACAGTCATACTATTCTTGTAATTGTCCATTTAGATGTGTAGTTGATTACTGACCAAAATGACATGGAATGAAAAGATCTACTCTGTTATCAACCCTATGTTAATTGTTGAAGAAAGGAGATGAAGATTAAACACATGGTTTGCCTAATGATTTGGAATAATGAATTAACTGACAGTTTGGCTTTTGTCGTGTTACCTGAACAAGCTTTTATGTACTAAATTCTGTCTTTAGTTATGAGAAGTGATTAACACAAACCAGTTAACATTAATAATTTTGCATTTGAATTATACTCTCATGTGTGTGAAGCCTGAGTCATCTGAAGACTGAGAACTCGTGTATGTGTAGTGTGGTGGCGGGAGTTCTGCCACCAAATTTTTCTGCATCCAATTTCCAACATGGATGGGAAAAATTTGGAAAATGGACCTAACAGAAGAAACAGAACATAAAATTGATCAACTTGTACTTCTCATACCCCTGCTCACCTTGTTGAGAAGTTAACCACAGCAACGTGGCAGTCTTTTTACAGGTGCTTCCTTTGTATCAGTATTACTGTATGTCTGCAGTATCATAGATGTCAAATTCTGCTTCAAGGTGGTAAGAAAGCCTGCTATGGAAATAATCTC
Organism: Anthoscopus minutus; assembly: GCA_013399455.1. NCBI lineage: Eukaryota > Metazoa > Chordata > Aves > Passeriformes > Paridae > Anthoscopus > Anthoscopus minutus. The sequence continues at coordinate 108,491 of VWYI01041025.1, forward strand.
ATCAAATTAAATCCCATTCAAATGACCAGGATCAGATGTTGTTGTTGTTGTTGTCACCTTTTTTTTTAATGGTTATTTGGATCACAAATGAAGCAATTTCAAGAACGTATATCCCAAGGAACCTAAGGACATTTTCTTGCAGGCTTGGAGGGTGGTCCTAAAAAATGTGTTATCTTCTATTTTATGCTAGCCTTTGCGTTTCTGATGCAATTGTCTAAGTCCTTTGGGCAGTATATTTTACTCCTCTGATAACTTGATGTTTTCCAATTTTAAGGATAATGGGCATGTGTCCACACAAATTAGGATATAACTAAAGAAAATCCACTTGATGAAGCTGAGGTTGGATATTTGTCATTTGCCACTAATGGCTTTGGGAGACTCAATATTTATTTGAATTAATTTTTATTCTTCTCTGTTGTCTGGTGAGCTGTCCAAGTCAATCAAAATTGCCATTTGTGGTGATTGTGGCTAGTGCATTTAAGAAAGATGAAAACAAGGTGTGAGTTACAAATAAAAGCTAATGAAAAATTGGAAGGTATGGAAGCATAGCAGAGGAAACTGTGGGGAAGATTTCCTCTGTTTCAAAGAACATTCTGTAACCAGTGGTATTTTAGCTCTCAGTGTTCTTTTGTAGCTACTTTGGAGGTGAAATGGAATACAACACAATCTCAAGTGCCTTTAACAGCCATTCCTTTCCTTACCTTACTTAAAGATAGATTTAGCAATGTGTCAGTAGCAGGTGGAGCTTACCAGAAAGACAGTGTTGTCCTTCCCTGACAGGAGTACAGCTTTTTAAATTTGCATTATTGTTAATAATGAATTTTATTTGGGAAATCAAACCTCAGCCTTGTATTGAAGGAAAGGCTGGTAGATTGAATGCAAAATCTCTGGAGGACATCAAAGGAGAGAATGAGTGTAGATTGTAATGGATACAAATGGGAGAAGACAAATGAGAACACCAAGAACTACTGATACATACATATTTGATAGGCTGTCTAATCAAAGATTTGAATTGACAAGCTTGGTATAAAGAAGAGGAATATACTGACAAGGAATAATTAATTAGGAACAAAGACATTTTTCCTCATTAGAGCCATTTAAATCCATCTTAGTATAATGCTGATGGTCCCCTGTGTGATGGACTCGACCATCTCCAGTTGAGTTAGGTTTGCCTACCATACTGATATGGTTTTAGCAAACCAGCTCATTTCATAGTCTAGTTGGAGAAAGATCTGATTATTTAGCAGCTAGTTCAACCATGTTAGAGAGGTCTGAGTGAGAGGTGATCTGTATGTTTTGAGACCTTCCCCTGAAAAGCTACAAAAGTAGCATGGAAGATGATTTTTCTTAGTTATCATATGTGGAGATGGGGCTTTAGATCTTTGTTAAATATGAGGGTGTCTTAAGGTGAAGAAAAGGAAATAAAGATGTGAAAAGGATGTCTAATGAGTTTCAACTGCAATAAAAAGAGAAGTCATTAGGGGACAGTTAATTAAAATTTTATGGTTCAGTTTATTGGAAAACACTTCTGAAGTAATGCTTCAGAGCAGACAAATCACTTGATACTTAATACAAGTTCTTCAACAGTTAGAAACGTAAATTATTCCCTCCTTCAACAAAACACACCTAATAGGAAGTCAGTATTATTCCATAAATAATTGGTATGTTTTCTCAATTAATATTAGTTGAAATATCAGCTTTATCCCTGAGGTGAACTGTGAAGATAAGTGATGCAAGGTTGTGGAAAGCGCACACTTCAAGTGAAGTTTCAACATAAAGTTTGCTTAGCTTTTTTCACTGAGTAACTTCAACACATCAAATTGATTAAACTTCCATATTTTCACAGTATAGTCCAGTGAATATTTTCTTAAAATAACTTAGAAATTTCAGTTTTAACTGCTAGATTTTTTGTTTATTATCAGTGGTTTTAGATAGGTAACAGAACGTTTTCTGGTTAAATGTTGACACTTTCAAAGTATGACTTCCTGTTTTACATCCACTAGTGAAACCTCAGGAACTTTTCTAGCTCAAAAGGTGATGTGGTGAGGTTCCATTTGCTGATTAGCATATGAGTAGTCTGCCAGAAAATGGTTGCCTGTGTATTGGAGACAAACTGAAGAAAGTAAGTTTGGTTGGCTGGTTTAATGCCGTTTAAAATATTTAGAGCTGGCCTATTTAAGATTATACAGAAGACTATGCTGGATTTTTACCTTGCACTGCCCTGTCACTGTGTATTAGTTCTCAAGCTGGAGAAGCAGATTAGATCATATGTTTTTGTGTTAAAGACTGTTGATATATAGGGCATTGTCATTACAGCAGTACAGCTTCTTTTATTAAAGAAGCTTACTGTCCCCAAGGGGAGTCTAAACATGTACTGTTATTTATGCACAGATGCCTCTGTCATTTAAAGGGGTTGTTAAATTGTATTTCAATATCAGGATGACAAAACATTCTTTCAGACTGCCTGTTTATGCTTGGGCTAGCTCATAAGACAACATAGAGAAAACATCCAGTTTTCAGATTCTCATAATGTATAATTAGCTGTTATAATTGTTAACTGTGTTGTTAGTACCTTTAAGCATTAACACTTTACCCACAGCTATTATAGAAACAAAAAAGTAAAATCTTGCTTTCTTCAGAAACTCCTTTTTGATATGTGAAGTTTAGCAGGTTCTGAGGGGGCAGTGCAATAACCTGCCTTGCTTCTTATCATAAAATGATGTGACGTGCTCTGAGCTGAGAAATGCACAAACAGATTTTTTTTTCTTTAATACACATTCCAACAAAATGGTCTCAAACTAATGCCACGCCAGTTTTTAGGGTGAAATGACCTACCCTAGCAATTAACCTTCCTTCATGTTGCCAGAGAGTCAGTATGTGGCTCATGACCATTTTCCCTCTAGGTTTTGACTCCTGGTTATATCAGTGTGCTCTGTATCAACTTACTGTTGCAATTTCATAATGAAATCCCTGCTTGAAGAGCTTAGAAGAAACCTAAATCCATTATTGACAGAAACAACATCGTTTGTGCCAGATGGTTGCAGGATGCATTGATTAAAGCTGAACTGTTAATGCAACTCGGCCTTGGGCAAGTTAACCCCAGCCCTATTCTAGCATGAGCCCATACCTGCCTCTGTGTTGTCAAGTGGCTTTCTCTGCTCATAACAAGAAGGGAGGGTTGGTGATGAACAGGTTAAATCTCCTTTGCAAGGTCATGCTGTTGATAGGTACCATGACAAATTCTTTAGAAAACTGAAATTTTTCCTAGATCAAGAAAATTTTTCTTTACTTGCTCTGATGTTTTAACTATTAGACACTGATAGTGGAGGGAAATTAAATTTTTTGTTTCTCTGATCCTTGGTGTTCCTGAGTTTAGGAAGAGCTCTGATATGGATCCATCCACCTAGATTTAGCTAGCTTAGATGTCTATGGTAAAGATCCAGTCTTTGACCAGAACCTTGTCTTAAACAAACAGAAAAACCATTTGGCAGCACTGTGGCATTCAGTAATTGATGTCAAAAAGGCTTTAATTCATGTCACCCCAATTAATCCTAGTCCCTTGCTTATTTGTTTTTAGACAATGGTTATATAAAGCATAGCATTGTCTGCCCCAAGTAGTCATCTAAAAACCTGCTTCTGCAGAATCAAGCCCATGAAAATGTAGATAGTAAGACTGTTACTAGAATGGATGAAGCAGATAGCTAGAACTCTGTGAACTTGTTATGAAAATTATTATGGGATCTTTTTGGTGTCTTTGGTTCAGTGGCAATTACAGAAATCAATACCTCATAAATACCTCACATTAGGGAATGGAGCAATATAACTAGAGAACAACTCTAGCAGACACTTCTTGAGCAGTAGTTTGGACTAAATAGTCTTCCAAACTAAATAATTTTGTGGTTACAACCCTCATCCTTTTGCATAAGGCTGGCACAAAAGGTAGTGTATCAAGTTTCTTGTGAGGCCAAAGATAAAGTAACACGGAGTGTGCAAGCTTTGGTCAGGGTTGCTGCACAAAGTGCTTTTCATCCTCAGCTGCTGGAGCAGTACTAGCAGCTCCAGAAAGGATGTAGAGATGCTGCAGATAGTTAGGGTTGTAAATCTTGAACTTAGAGAGAAATGAAAGAAGCATTATGATCTATGTCAACACGCTTGAGTCAAATCTTTACTTAGGACTTCTGTATTTAGTCCTTACTGAAACGATGGGAGAAATTCACTGAGGCAGGATGGAGCCAAATCTCTCTGGATTTGGCTTCTCTCAGAGATAACAATGCCTTTACTACTTGTGCTTCCTTCTGGTTTCTAATGTAGCATCTGAGCTCTTGTGACTGAAACAAGAAAATAATTCTGAACTGTTTTCCCTCTTTCAGGTTCTATGCAAGTGATGAATAAAACAAGACGTATCATGGAGCATGGAGGGGCTCATTTCATCAATGCCTTTGTGACAACGCCCATGTGCTGCCCATCTCGCTCCTCTATCCTCACGGGGAAGTATGTCCACAACCACAACACTTACACTAACAATGAGAACTGTTCTTCTCCATCCTGGCAGGCTCAGCATGAAACACGCACCTTTGCAGTGTACCTCAACAATACAGGCTACAGGACAGGTAAGATCAAGGCTGGGTCCATCTGAAAGCTTGGACTTACTAGTACAGAGGCTAATAGATACAATGTTTTAATTCTGATTTCTACTTGACTGCTGCAGTGTATAATGCCAGAGTTTAAGTCTTGGTGTTGGTTTAGCTTACTTGCATTCTTACTTGAAGAAATTTTTATTTACAAACAAACAGCCAACAAAAAACCCTTCTGTTTTTCAGAAGGTGGGAATAAAATGCTGTGCATGTTTGAACTGAAGGCATAGCAAACCTAGAATATGGCCTACAATTACCTGAAGTGTGCAGAACAACAAAGAAGGATGCTATGAAAAGAAATAGTGTTTTGACTTTTTTCATAAAACTGATATATTAAGCAAATTAAGAATGAGAGAGAGGTGACTCTTCCTTTTGTGCTTTGGGTTTGATTTCTGTTGACAATCAGTGGGCAAGATGAAATGTACTCCTGAGAAACAAATTATCTCTTTGCATGCATGCTCCTCAGAAACAAATATTGTGTAGAAAGGATTTCAGGAAACATGTAGCATATGTTTCACACCTATTTTCATCTTGCTTCCCCCTGACATCAGATTTAGGTCCTTGCCTGTGATAGTGATTTTGTTGCATTTCTTGCTAACGCCTTTTGTCGTGATGAGAAATGGTCATAAACCTGTTTCTTTTAGTGGTATTTATAGTGTATATGTACTGCAGTATTGTATTATACTCATATATAGTATGCATGTTTTCCCTTGAATTCTTAGTTATTTGATGTTTCCCAAAACTGGTATAAGCCTTGAATAGTAATTGCAACAAGATAATTATTTTCTCTCTAACTATTCATGTGAGTTTCATGTGTTATTACTTAAAAGTCTTAGTCTTAAATAAGTGATTTCCTTGTTTTGTTTTTCTAAAATGAAGACCTGAATGAATCTGGAAAGAAATGCACATACCTTATTAATTGCTTGTAGATTCCCTCCATTTATCGTTCCTAGCACAAATACCTATGAGCATATGAGTACCAAACCAAGCTTAATGATTTATTCTTCATAGATTATTTGATTTGTGTTTACTGAGTTTTGTCTGTTGTGATGCTTTTTATATTTAGTGGTTTTTCTTTCAAGAGCATGCAATTTTTACTAACTTGCATAGCTACTGCAAGTGTCCTGATGTTCATCTGTCTTACATTTTTTACATTAACCTAATGTTTAAATTTAGGCCCAAGCTCTTAGTGAACCTATATTACATTTTCAGCCTATGTCTCTTAATTTGGGAGCTAAATGTATTGGAACACATAGAAAAAGAGTTTTTACAAGTACAAAATGATCATAAGGTGAAAATGAAATCCTCATTCTTGTATTTAAATGTGGCACCTGTTGTTATACAAAATTAAATGGAAATGGCCATAATTAGAGCCTGGCATTCATTTCTGTTCTCCAGTTAAAGTCTGGAGTTGTCCACTATGAAGGATGTCAGCAGGAGATTGCACTTGAGAACCTTGTCTACTCAGTTTCTCAAGTTTCAGAAGAAACCTGCTAAGAAGACTATTTTGAATATTATTATGAATAAAGTTTCTCTGAAATAGAGAGTCCTCCTGGAACATATCTAGAGCGAACAGAAGAAGATGTGGAAAGCACAGGAATTAATTTGTTGGATTTTTTCTTTTTGAGGTCCTTTGGTAGTACTGGTTTGCACTGCAGATGTACAGTTTAGGTTCTTAATTCCTTGGTTTTGGTGTGGTTTGTTGGTTTGGGCGGGTTTTTTGTTTGTTTATTTTTTGGGTTTTTTTAAGGAGTAGAAAAAGAGGCAATGAGGAGTAAAGGTTTTTGAGGCTTACTTTTATATTTCAGTTCACAGCCTTGAACTGAGAAAGCTTTTTAATCAATTTATAACCTAGGCCTTCCCTCTGTGTTTTTTCTCCTTTGTGTAATCTTGAAGGCAGAAATTATACTCTTCTACTCTGCTTCATAGCTTCCATCTGTTTTTCTTTTCTGCTGCTAGTTTCACATCTCCTTTGCCACTTCTCTATCCATTGTGATTTCCCTGTGTTTTGTTCTATTGCAAAAGATGATTCTTCTGGGCATCAGTCTTTCTGCACTGTAGTGTGTTCCCTGGGGTCGTGGCATTTGTGGCTGGGATCTATAGAGACTTGTGCTGCTGCTGACACCTTTGGGAATGTGCTAGTTGCATTTAGCCAGGAGGGAGCATTGTGGTTCAGGTTTTTCTTGCACAAGTTGCAAGTGAAAAATAGGAGATGGAAAAGGTTCATCTTTCCCTGAATAGTTTGGTTTCAGCCTTGGTTGTCAGTTTTATGTTGTTTAACTTCGGCACTTTAAAAAGCTTGACCAACTTTGTTAGGCAATGTACTTGAAAAAACAGAGAGGCCAAGCTCAAGGGAAGTTCAGTCTTGGGCTGTAACATCCAGGGACTTTGAGTGTCATGCACAGGTTTGCTGTCACTTTATGTCGCTCAACTAAATATCATGGGAATATAGAGGGTGGATTTTCTTTCTACAAGGGAAGCCATTGAGGCAGTAGGCATTACAATGTGTTGTGTTCTGCATTAATTTGTCTCACATCTTAAAAACTGCCAGTGTCCTGAATAGCAACACATGTTCTTGTTATGTAGCTTCTACATCTTCCCATAACTCAGGTTCCCAATCTCAGTGTATTCTCCTATAGCATACTGTGGGAAATTGGGCAAGGACAGTTTATATAAGTAAACCAATTCATTTGGTGAATCCATCTCTGGAAAAGTCACTGTAAGCTACATCTGAATCATGACTTACTTAAAACAGTAGATGCTGGTACTTCAGCCTAGAGCAGGACATAATTTGAATGGAAGACAAAAAGATCCTGTGACAAACATTTCTGAATGGCAGTTCTCTGCCAAGTGTTCTGTGTGTGAACATTTATAAGAATCTGTTTTCTATGAACATATGCATCTTTCTGTGAGATGGGTTTTAAAATGCCCAATGCATTGTTGCACACTGGTCCTGCAGCAACAAACACCAAGATGTGATATTGGAATATGGATTTAAAGTTTCTTTTGGCCTTTCTTAATGAGGAAAGCTTCTCTTTTCTGCTCGTCCAGCTGGCTGAATGATGAGGTCTTAAATTGATGACTGATTCTAGAGTATTTTGTCAGCTTTCTCTGCAGGCAGGAAATGAAAAGACATGTTTATCTTAAGAAATTCAAAAGAACTAGGGATGGTGGGTCAATTGCAGCCTGGCAGAAGGACACTTTTGCTTCAGTGATTTTTCTGAGAGAGTTCCCTTAATTTGTTAGGGCTGAATGTGGCTCAGTATGCAGCAAATGCAGTACACATTTTGACTAACTTCCCCTCCTTGTTCCTGTTGAGCAGTACCCTATAGTACAGCTAACCCTATTCAGCTAAATGAACATTATTAACAAAGGGAAAAGCTGCTGCTTGTGTGGTAATGTGTTGGTATTGCTTTGTGGTGCTCAGCCTGTACTTGAATCATACAAAGAATTAATAAAATGCCATTTCACACCAATCATGTATTTTGAACATAGAGAAAAGTGGTTGTGGGAGGTCCATCTCTGCCATTATATAATACTTTTTTGTAATAAAAGTGATAATCATTCTTGGCATTTTCATGGGGCTTTACAATTATTAACTAATTTATTAA
>VWYI01041027.1:0-43162 GCA_013399455.1 Anthoscopus minutus
CACAGGTCTGCCTTGTTCAGAAAAAAATATTTCAGTGGGGTTGGGAGGTGGAGGGTACTATTTCATATCAGAGTTGCAGTGCTCTGGCAATAGTATGCAGCTACTGGATGTCAAATTTCTGCACTGAAAACTGCTAAAATCCTTATGTTCTCATGAGAATGAAGAACCCAGCAGACATCCCCAAATTCAAGACAAGTCCTCTGAATGTGGGCAAACAAGGACTAATTTTAGCATGGAAGGACAAATATAGAGAAAGCAATTATATCAATTATTATTAGATTATTATGCTAGAAAGACCTTTGTCCTGTTGTATAAATAGAAAATAATTCATAAGTTATAATTTGGCGATTTAAAGCTAGCAGCCCATAACTTCAGAAGTGTCTATTGTCATTTTGTGATGGCTCATCAACTTTGGCTTTGAAATGTGAGATTCCAGAGGTCTGCATTTTTTAAAGCATGTGAAACAATCAAAATTAAGTTCCTCATAGTTTTATTTCTTAGTTTTTCTGGAAAATATAAATTTAATATTAAAATGTCCTGAAGTGGACCTAGTTCACTTACTCTACCATTCACTCCAAATGTAATAGCTAAATTGTAGATATTTTTGGTGTGCAAACTACTATGAAGCTGAAAAATGCAGAATCCATTTTAGAAAATGATGAGAAATGTTTATTTTGCTTCATGTCATAGGTCAATTTAGATAGTTTTAGTTCTTAGTAGAGACATATTGATTTTCATGATTCCTCTGTTAGTTAGAATGACATATACAGGATACCAAGTGAGAATAGTAGCTAAGGTTCATATATCACAGTCCCGATGCCAACAAAGACCTTTTTAACACTCAGAAACAACAAAAACAGAATTTAATAAAGGCCAATATTCAAATACCAACTTAACTGAGGAGCAAAAAAGGTTGCTTTTTCTCTAATTTTAAATATTTCTTTATTGAAAATGTGTCTGACTGCAGTTGCTTTGATAGCTTGAGTAGCTTAGATCTATTACAATTCTATTCCCTGTAAATCATGAATTAGGCCAAATAATGCTAATTTTTGCTCTCCCACACCTCTGAGCCCAGAAAACAGACCAGCTTATGTGTCTTGTGTTTAAGAATATCTTCTGCAGCTGATCACGCAGACAAATGTGCCAGATGTGCCAGTGAGTCCAATGAGCTAAAGCCCTTCTTGCCTTCTAACTCAACTTATTTCAGCAAGAAAAATCTCTAGAATTTGTACAAGAGGAAGAGCACAAGGGAGATATTTTACATAGATTCTCTGACAGAACTGATAAGATTCAGCATTTCATTTTTGGACTAGTGAGGGTGAAAGGAACTGATCTTCAGCTGCTTCCTTTGTGAACATACATACTTTGACTTTTTAAAAAAATCACTAAAAAGGCCAGTATTCAAGGGCAAATGTAAAATCTGTCAATAGATCCTATGACATAGGATTTTGTCTTTGCATTTTGTTATTTTATTTCCCTACTTAGTGTGTGTGTAAGCATTTATATGTATATATCAAAATACACTGAGACATACATATGATTTATATCAATACTACTCTTTCAAACTGATGCTGATTATCTTTCATTTATCCATTTGCTTTTATGCATCTTGTTGTTCAATATTGTAACTCCAAGAGGTCTGAGAACAAAACATTTTAAAGATAGGCCATGACATAGGCAGGCAATGCAGAGCAGCCAGCTCACTGCATCTCACAGAGTGAGAACTGAATTACCCTTAGAAAAATAAAGGCAGGAAAATCTCCTTATTTCCAAGAAAGCACAACCGTTTCAAAGGACAGACAGAGAAATGAAGAGACTGTTTGTAGTGATTAGGAGGAACAGAGAGTGGCTTTTTTCTGGAATACACAGTCTGCACTGGTGTAGAAGAGCAGCGGGCAGGTGCCGTGTGGGCGCTGTGATTTACAAGAACAAAGCAGTTGTCCCTAGTGAAACAGCATCAGAGATCTATGAGCCTGGTGCCTGTTCTCTCATCTCCGTTTTGTCTGTAGTTGTTAATTGTCTTTGGACTAGTAATTTTATTTCCTTTTATTTTCTTAGGAGGTAAAAGTTTTCTGAACATGGTAGACATATGCAAGTGCTTTAGGGTCAGGATTGGACATAGGGGTAGTAAAGTAAACACTGAAGACTAGCTGCTGGCAGCATTTCCATTGGGCTCCAGTTCCTTTCTGCTTCTGTATGTGCAGTCTTGCGCTGAAGGGTTACTTTAGGTAGGAAGATACAGAGCTGCAGAGTTTGACTGCCCAGAAACATCTGAAAGTTTCGGAAAAGGATGCCAAAGGTCAGCATGGTTTGACATGATGCTGCATGGAGTGGGACCCTCTTGTTTGATTGGGTTTGCTCTGATCCAGGTGATTAGTGGTGGGTAAAGCAGAGGCTTCTGAGGCCAGTAACTTGCAACTACTGAACAAGACTGCTTCTGACTGATGTGTATAGTGGGGTCCTGAGTATATGCAGGCATTGCTTCCAGCACCAGGGGTGTAGGTGTCAGTATTGGGTCATCTTGGAGCTAGAACTCACCCTTTTGAACAACTGCAAGCATTTGCTGTTTCCAGAAAGTGCTAATGCAATGAAGTATTGGCTCTGATGTATTGCTCCTCTGCCCACACAGCACACATTTTCTGTGTTCGTGTATGATTTACCTGGAGTTTTGACACACAGTTATACTTAGAGATCAGTAAAATTTCAAATTGAATGTCTTAGTGCTTGCTGGGGTTTTCTTAATTCAGACAGAGACATCAGAGAGGCTAGCTTCTTTCTTCTCCTGTTTTTACCTAGCTTACATTAGTGTACTTATTTACTTAGCTTTTGGATGTTTTAGTATTTCCTCTACGGAAATCTCATCTGGGAATCATGTCATTCTAGACCTTTTTTTTCCCCTCCCCTTTACTTTTTTTGGGGTTTTTTTGTTGGTTGATTGGTTGGTTTTTGCAATGGGCATGGAAGGGTGGGTTACATTTCAGGACCTGTTGCAAACGCCCTTCTTGCTACAGACTGCAGAAGAAGAATTCACATGTTAGACTCCTGGTGTTCCATACTTCTGTGTATTATTGTATTGCTGTGGTTATTTGTCTTCTATTTGGTGTTAGGTTTAGAGTTTGGAGAAGTACAGCACTTTTGATTTTAAAGTGGGAACATGAGGTTTGCTTTTAGATTCTTAATCCTCTAGTTTTCATGAAAATGCAGCATACTTGGGAAATCATCTTTCAGCTTGCTTTGGATGTAGAAGAAATACTGAAATGCTTTGAGTGGGCTGGTTGTTGTGAAGTAGGCACTCTAGAAGAAAATGGACTTAGAGGACATTAGCAATTTACAAGAAAAATTGGTCTGTCTAGCTCAAGAAAATTGACAGTAAAACTTAAACCAAACAAAATCCATCTTTTTTTTATTTTTATTTTTCCTCTGGAAGTTCAGTGTTTGTGGGGACTAGAGAACACTGAAAATTGAGTGATTGATTGATTGATTGATTGAGTAGTTCAATATTTACAGGGAGTGTTTTCTTATGATGTTCCTATCTGAAATGTGTTAGCGTTTCATTTTAAATATATAGGCTAACATAAGTAAAAGCTAATGCTAAGAAAACCTGAGCCTAGGCAGAATTCCTCAGAAAAAGGGATGTTTTTGAGAAGTAGCAAATTGATGCAGACAAGTCTGGAATAACACATCAATCCCAACATATAAATGCTCCTTAAATAAGCAATGCTCTTTATAAATGCTCCTTAAATACAGCATTTACACTTCAGGGAAAAAATTATAAAGAAAAATATATTCTTAATAAAGTGTAACCATTTTGAAATAGAAAAAGTATTTAAGCATTTCTTTTAAAATATTTTATCAATTCTAGGTATCTGTTGGATTTTTAAAAAGACTCAGTTTACATGAAAAAAAAAATAGCCTGGAAGAAGTTGTCCAGAAATGTACCATTTTCTCCTTTAGCAGAAAGAAGCAATTTATCTCTTCTCAGAAAACAGACTCCAATTATAGATTTTGTACATGTTACACTCAATATGCAGAAATCTGGTCAGATCAAAAGCCTACTCACAGGGTACACCACTTCAGAATTACTTTGGAACAACAGCTTGCAATCTTTATGTAAATTCAAATGTGTCCCTCTATCTTGTTCTTTCAGTGCTTGGTGTATCTTGAAAAACTGCAGACATCATCTCTTTTGAAGGGAAATGACTGATGCAATTTTAATAAATATTACTAACAGAGTGCTGTGAATCGGGTTCTATGAAATAGTAAGAGCTAGGTGGCAAACAATTTTACCTTGCAACACTGCAAATTCTGGTAGAGGAAAGCCTGCCTGTGGAGTATGACCTCCTCCCCAGAGTGTTTCAGAAGGCATTAAAATGCTTCTGATCCAAAATTTGAAGATTAGTTTGTTCTAACTGACTTCAAGTCTCAAGTGGAATAAATTACTTTAAAAGCTTCCTGCCACATTTTCAAGGCCACACTTGAAACTTGTACCTTCCTTTTGGTTTTTGTCCCTCTGGCCTGAGGGTCAGATAGGGCTTGTGAGGGCTCAGGGAAAAATGTGCTGGTGTGAAGAGAGTACTAAGATGAATTTCGAGGTGGGTTGGGGTGCCTGAAGAGAAACTTGAGGAAGCTCTTCTACTAAATCCCCCAGGGATATGTCCCAGTCCCCCCCATCAGACCAAATTAACTAAAAGGTCGATATGTGAAAAGTGATGCTTTCTACCTTTTGACATTAAAACTCTTAAATATGTGAATTGTTATCTGGGGTACACAGCAAAACTCCACTGAGTTAGGTGAACTCTAATTTTCAGTTACTAGGAAAAGAGGAAGATTGTCCAACCTGACAATAAAATCCAGGAAAGAAACCACTAAAAATGGAACAGAAGTGGATACAGAGAGCAGGATGATGGACTGACTGCAATGTTTCTTTCATTGATCAGATATGTTTTGGGGGTATTATAATACTATTAATTGTACAGTTTCCCAAAGGTTGTGCTGTGATGAATGGGCTTAGACACAGGTGTTTGCTGTGATTGTTCCATGCTAAGATGCAGTTCAGGGCACAGCCTGAGCACTGTGTCACTGAAGGCACAGTTGCCAGGGAAGCAAAACATCACTGTGATACAAGGGAGGATAATCTGTGTGACTCAGGGAAGGGTAAAATAAGTTTCTTTGAATTTGTTTTCACTCCAGAAATTCTGCAGGAAGAAATATTAGTAGGGTTATTTAGCTCCATGGGAACTAAAGTGCTTGCAGGCCATGTGTTTGAGAGGGTGACTTTATAAATGTCACATATATACTTCAGAAAAAGCAAAATTGCATTTCCTGTTTATACTGTAATCATTGTGATTTGTGTGTCCTGTGGGCAGCACTTGTTCAGAAGTGGCACTGCCTGACATTGCCCATTTGTAGCCATGTGCTGGGTGTTGCTCAGCTGCAAGCCTAGTGCCTGTGGATGCTGCAGTGGGATTTTGGCAAATGCCTTTTCACTCACTCTGCAGTCACTACCTGGCTGGTTCATTTGTAACTACAACCCAGTATGTTCATACTCAACTGCAGGTATTTCTGTGATTATCAAAATGGTATCCCCCAACCCTGACTAAAGGAGGTTCTACTCTTGCAGTGTGGCAAGGCTGCATTCAAACTTGTCAATTTAGAAAGAGAAGTTTACATCCCTATTTATACCTATATGGTATAAATACCATAGGCTGTAAAGGCTTAACTTGCAAAATAATTTAAGCACTTGCTGAGATGTTTTTTGTTTTTTCATCCAAGTGCATAGATACTTGGGAGAAATGCAGAGATATTAATTAATGTTGTATATTCTTAGATGTTGTCTGTAATGTTGTAAAATGTTGTATATTCTTAGAAATTATAATCTCCTATACCAGCTTGCATTCTTCTTCTTTTTCCTCTTTAGGCTTGTCAGGAGGATTTGCATTTATTTTAATGGTAGCTATTTTTTCAATCCATTCTAAACCATTATTGTTTGAAGTGTGCTCCTCTCCAGCTTTCTTTCTGAATCATCAATTCCACCATTTCCTCCTATCTGGTTTTGACCATTTATGCAGTGCTTTGGGAATTCAGAACTGTAGCCGAGGAAAAGTGTACTGTAAAAGCAAAACAAATCAGTGTTGCCACTTCAAGCTTTTTTTGTTCTTGTTTTTATCTCTGATACCTCTGCTCTGATGCTGCTAATAGGAGTGGGAAGTAGTATAATCAATGAGAAATCAGGCCTATGAAGCATTCGAGTAGAAACGTAGCATAAACAAGAGCTATCACTGAAGAAAAATGCTCTGTTGTTCAGATGTACCCAACAGAGAAAAAGAAAACCTGCTCTGTGGCTGTTGAGAATTGTTCCTTTTGGTGTTTGCAGGTAATTCCAGCCTCGTGCATTGGTGCATTGGTGACCAACCATGCCAACACTTCTGGACTTAGCATCCTTTGTCAACCCCTTCACAATAATCCCTGGCATTGTCCAAAGGCCAAATATTTTGTAAAATGTTTACTACTTTTGTTTTCCTTATTTTCTCTCTTTCCTTTTACCTGCTTTTCCCCTACAATGATTGCAAGTGAAGAAAAAGAAGCAACACGTTTTCTTCTGAAAATGTTACTGCAGACAGGAGAGCAAATAGGAACCTCTTAACAGAGCTGGCTGGTAAATGATAAACCTTCATAAGGAGCTATTTCAGTATAAAAAAGCTTCATAAATAAGCAATATCGTTGTGCTCTTTATGCTACAGAGGCATTTGTGCGTTTGTCTTTGCTTCCCGTGCAAAGCTGTGTAATGTTTGCAGTAATCCCTGCTGTAGTGCTGGGCATGGCTGAGCTGTGAGAGAACCGTCTTCAGCAGTCTCAGTGGCAGCAGGAATCCTCAGCAGAAGTGAGCTGCTTACAGTGTAAATGGCAATCAGCTGCAAAACCTTCTCTTTGGAAAGATAATAAAAATCAATAATGGGCCTGCTAATGTAGAAAGGACAGCAAGAAGCAGACATTTAATTTAGTTAAAAAGTAATCAGAAAGGAAAGAGCCAGACTAAATAACCTGTATAATTAAAGAGTTTAAAGGAACTTCCAACTCGAGTGTGCTGCTTTTATGTGTGTGGGAAGTAGGAAATATATATGTATATATACTAAACTAAATTTAAATTTTTTTCTGGCACTACCATAGCCTTCAGCAGAGGAGACTCTGCTCTTGACAGTGATGCAAATATTAAAGCAATTCAAAGATTAATGTTACATAGAAAAATCGATGAGTCCCTTAAATGTTGTAAAGTCTGAAAGAAACAGGAAAACTCACATAGAAGTAAAGGAAGGCAGAGAATGGGCAATGACTAAGACACTTGCTGTGAATTGATACAGGAAGAGGAAAAACTGGCAGACAGATTGTGACTTTCTCAAATGTCATTTTTCTTAAACATATTTCTCATTCTTCTAAATAGCTCACTGTGAGGCAGTTTTGGACTTGCATGCACCCATGCTTGCAAATAGAAATGAGTAAGAGTCTGGCTCACATCCCCTCCCACAGTAACCACACCATGAGTCTGGGTTGTGAGGAATCAGTGAAGTGATGTACCAGCTTGCACTGGTCTCCAAAAACATGGTCAGGGCTTACCCTCCACTGTCCACTCTCTCTGCTGGGCACCTACCAGGCTTTGGGATGCAAATTTCCGGTTGGGGTGGATGAGCAGGAACATTTTGCATTTTGATTAGCTGCCATTCATTCACTTGAAATTTTATAATTAGATGTGATAAATGAAAGTATTTCAGAACTCTGACAGTTTTTCTTGTTGTGGGCTGACCTGTGCCTCCCTTGCCTCCAGCCAGATCCAGCTACTCAGGGCTCACAGATTTTGCCAGAGAGTTCAGTTTTGTTGTCTGATGTTGTCTGACAGAGTGAACATTTTTGCTAGGATGTTTCTGAAAGGGACGAAGTCTAGTAAAAACCTTTCCCAGGGAAGGTCTTTTAATTTTTCTGTTGTTTCATCTTTAGTACGTCAAACAGGTTTTTAAAAATGGTCAGTCTCATACACAAAGCAGAAAGATGAATAAATCTTGAAGAAAACACCAAGATATAAAGTGCAAAAACATCTGAATGCAAAACTCAACTGCTGCTCAATATTAGCAGTGCTTTAGTAACTCAATTGGGAGTGAGAGATTTCACAGAAATATGACTATTTTAACGAACATTTTGCAAGATTTTTCTAATTCCTCCAAAGTATAATGCTTTTGTTAGAGGGCATCTCTCAACAGTATCACTTTATTAAAGTACTGGTCTTATATTTAATAAACCAAATTCAAGTCTGAGAGAAAGCTTCCCAGGACCATTCCCATGATCCCTTCTGATCACTGACGAGACGGATGGAATTTAGAAGTCGTGACAGTTTGTTCCAGCTTGTCATATTTTGTGTCAGTTTCTCAGGTACTTCTGAACCATCCACAGTGTTTTCTCACTCAATCTGTTCTCACTCAATCTTCATGTTCTTCCTGCAGTAATTACAAGCTGTTTATGACAAATTGCTGTGCAAAGTAGCAATTTTTTCGTGTTTACCACCACCACCACTTAGCTCACTGGAGTGACTGTTTGGTGAGGAAAAAGAAAAGTTGAATGAATGTAGGCAATACAAAACCCAGCTTTGCCATGACAGCAGATGCTACTGATGGATTTTAGTTTCCCTTAGAATCATAGAACTGTTCAGGCTGAAAAAGACCTCTAAGATCATCAAGTTCAGCCGTTAACCCAGCACTGCCAAGTACACCACGAAGTGCAACATTTGCATGCTTTTTGAACACTTCCAGGGATGGTGATTCCACCATTTCCATGGGCAGCCTGTTCCAATACTTTATGACCCTGTAAGATAACCCTCTGATTTGCAGTCTCCGTCCATCATGTGCTTTGTCCTGGCAGCCAGGCCCCTGTTTCCTCAGTGTGAGGATGCACAAGATTTCTGATGAGGTGGACCAGTCACTGGTATCCCCCTCACTGTGCTGATGCCTTCCTGCCTTGAAATTAGGGTTATTCTTCTTTATGAGTCCTGCTGTACATTGGTCCTGAAACTGGGTCATGATCATCTCTATGTTCCTGTTGTCTTTCTCTTCCAGGAGCAGGCTTGTTACCTGCCTTGAGATGAGACTGCTCCCCAGTGCTCAGCAGGAGCACTTAGTCTCCCCTTCCCAAGTTCCTTCAAACTGACAATTCTGGCTTCAAGCCAGCGTCTCTCATTCCCAGTTCTGCACAGACATGCTGCTTCCCCGCCTGGAATGTTTTTGCACATGTGGGGTTTGATGGAGCAAGCTGGGCTGCTCCCTACCCACCTTTCACCATGGCTTTTTCCTGTGGTTGCATAATCACTTCATCCTGTGCCTAAACAACACTGTTGTCTCTAAGCACAAAGCTGGGAATGCCTTTGGCTTCCCCTGCCTACATCCACATCTGGCTGTGCAGCTATGTTGCTGTTATGCCGGGCTGTTCTTCTCCAAGCAAGCTCTTCCTGCTCTGCTCTGCCCTGCCCAGTCCCTCTCTGCCTGGGCTGCCAGCCCTCAGTGCCCTTGATTTTCTGTCAAACACCTCAGCCTTAAAACAAAAATGTACAAACAAGAGGGGAACCCTAAGAATGTGCTGGGGACCCCTTAAAATGCTCTGAGGACCTACTTGTATAACTGCCTTAATTTCTGCAATATGGTCTTCTTCATAGCTTATTCCTTTGCTATGAAGGATATAGCTTCCTTCATAGTAAAGGATTAGGGCTTGTATATGCAAATTCCATTCTTTTACCTTTAGATAAAAAATTTTAGAACTATTTCAGAGCTTTAAATCCACAGTTTCAAGTTGTAATATTTAATTTGAACTAAAGTATGTAGTGTGATAAGCTCTGTAATAAGCAAGACACTGGACCGTTCTGAATTTCCTTGAGTCTCTGGCTGCTCTCACCAGGTGTGTGCTGCAGGCACAGCTGGGTCCAGCTCTGGGAGTTTCCTGTAATCCAAAAATTGAATGTCTTTTGGTGCCCAGGAGTTAGCTAATCAGTTTAGAGCATCCTACATGTTACTTAGACCCCTTCATATTTTAAAGAGTCCTTAAGAACAACAGTAAATAAGGCCTGATTGCACAGTAATTATAAGCAGGAGTTTCAGTACAGCCCCTGCAGAGCCCCCTTGGCTCCCTCAATTCCAGCCAGTTCCTCTGCACAATCCTGTCTGTCACACTCCTGTGCTGTGGAGGAAGGACGTGATCAGACATCCCAAGGGAAGCAGAAAGCATTCACTTTTCTAGAGCCAGAGACCTTTATAGTAAAACATTTGTGGAAGAGGCAGGCTAATTGGAACAAAAGTAGGAAGAGGCTGTGTGTCCTGGTTTGGGACAAATTTGGAGGGGAACTTCCAAAGGGATGTTGTCCTAAAGAGCAAAATTCAGTGGCCTTGTAGGAGATAAACCTCTCCCTTCAGGAGATAAACCTCCTTCAAGAAAAGTGGGAAAAACTGTTTATTTAGCAAGCAAAGTATTCACAGACAAGAAAAAATGAATAATAGGAAAAAATGGAACCTCTTGCTGTTCAAAGAGATGGCAAATCCAGAAAGTCCTTGCTGTGAGGTGCAGCTGGGCTCGCTCGGTCTCTTGTCAGCCCCTCTGGCACTGGGAGGTGCCGAGGCCCAGGCCCCAGGGGCCACAGGCCTGAGCTCCCGGGGTTTGTCTGGGGTTTCAGTCCAGAGCAGGGCTGATTAGCTCCAGGAAAAAGAAAAGCCACTGTCCAGAGAAGTTCCCTGCCTCAGCTACAAAAACTAACTAAAAAGCAAGGGAGAGCTCTGTCCTGCTGTCCATGCTGCAGACAACACAGTCCGTGAAAGAGAATGGGGGAGCGAGTGCAGTTTCTGAAAACACTGAGGCTTCTTCTCCCTCTCTTCGCTCTCAGAACCAGTCTTAAAGATGCAGAGCTTATTTCTGGGCTAAACAGATGGATGGGGATAAAATTCAGCATCATAAAGTCACCCCAGGACACAGTGGAAGGATCCAGGAGCTTCTTTCAGTGCTAGAAGTAAAAAGAAGTAAAGACTGCTGTCTTGGTTTGGAAGAAGGTGTCTGCTAGGGAGGGCAGGAGCCTCCCTTGGAATGAAAAATGTCAACTCTCTTCCTCTGAATTATTATAATTTTGAAATTAAGGGGCTCTTAGGCAAAGATATGGGGATAGGAATAACAGTTCTTTACTAGTAATAACAAAACAGGAATGGGGACCCCGTAGCAGCCTTCTCGGCCGGGACGGGAAAGGAAGGAGGAGAGGCTCTGCTTCACAACCCCCCTGCAGGCAATCAGTCCCAGTGCTCCTGCAGGGCTCTGTCGAACACCCAGCTGGAATGGCAGGAATGAGCAGAAATCCTGGGCTGGTGGATGTTGTGGTGAGGTTTTTTGTTAATGGTATTTCCCAGGTTAATGGTTTTGTCCTAGCCTGTACCCTCCTACTATCCCACTGTCAATCTATCTGATGTCTGCCCCTTACTCTGATAAGTTCCTTGTCAATCTTCCCTTGTGCCACCTCTCTACCTGGAAATCCCCTTTGGAAATCCCCTAAAACTCCACATCCTATTAGTCCAAATGGCCTATTCCCATTCCCCTGCTTTCTCCACTGGATTGCACCCCACTCTCACCCCTCCCCTGGGTACCCTCAGTTGGTCAGAGACTGGGTACCACCTTTGGAGCTCCCCCATTCTTAAGTTGCTGCAAGCCCTGCATCGCCGCCTTTTGCTGTTCCCGTAGGTTCCATCCAAGAAATAAAGCCACTTGTAACAAAAGGCCTCCCTCTGGTCCTTGCCTCCTCAGAGCGCAGAATAACAGCTGAAAAGGCAAAAAGGCCATGGAGCAATTTTCTGCTAGAGCTGCACCTTTGGGTTGTCCTCACTCACAGGGGGAATCCCACCCATGGCGCCCCTTTCTCCAAGCAACAACAGCTCCAAGAGTGTCCTGCTCTGAAGCCCAAGAAAAGGTAGCTCCCTCATACCTGCCCCTGCCCTCCTTTTTACCTTCCCCCCTTACCCCCTTGGCCCAACCAAAATCTTTGTGTTCTTAAGCACCCAATAAGTGCCAGCAGTCAGGTTTCCCCACAGCTAATAGGGAAAAATTCTATAGGTAAGAAGGAACAAAAGGAAGGACACCTAACCCCACCTAACTGCCATGACCATGGAGCATGAGCATAGGTAAGTGCAAGCATGAAGACAAAACAGGCCTTTATAGTGCAGACTTATGATCTGGGGAATAGGCAGGTGTTGCAGTCGAGCTGGTAGAGGAAATAGAATTAATTGGATTGAGGGAACTGTGAAAAAACAGAAAATCAGCGGCACTGGGGTAGTCAGTGAGAGCTTTTGCAGCAGGGACATATGTTGCTTTGCTCAGTGAGTTGAAGAGAGTAGTGAGAGATGCAGTGAGGGAAGTCAGGGATCGAGGTGGAAGGGGAAAGCTCTGAACAGATGCATCTCTTTTCCACAGAAAAGGATTGTGTAGGTGGGGAATACACTTGCCTAGATCTGGTTTGTTGATTCTTGTGTTTTGTTGCCAGTCATTTAATTTTAGAAAGAAACAGGACTTGGAGGAGAAATATGACTTGTAGGTTACTCTCCTGGATTTGGATATTTCTGTAGTGGTTTTACTTTAGCGCCAGGCTTGGCAATTCATATCACAGAATGATCAAATCTTCCAGACTGGATGGGACCTTAAGGGTAGTTTGGTCCAGCCATACTTTGAAAAAGCATAGTGCAGAGAAGATGGTTCAGTTCCTTGTCCAAATCTGAAGAGTCCAGTTTTGGGGAGTCCTGCAAACTAGACCTATAATTGATGTTTGTATGAAATTTCCCTTCATTTCTATCATTACCTTGCTAGATAACTAGTACTTGGATTCTTAGTCCTACAAGATACTCTCTAAAATGTAGATTTATTATTATCTGGGGTTCCAGTGTAGGGAACTAAGCCAAGTAATAAACTTTATATACATTTGAGGACTTTAAAGTGAGTTGCAGTTTTATGCTGACGGCTGTCGTGACTGATATGACTCAGATAGGAAGGTATAGCGGTATCAAAAATAGATTAGGTTTTGTGCAAACAAGATTTTTATACAGTTTAGTCTGATAACTGTTTTATAATGAGGTTAAAATAAATGCAGAGTTATCCAAATGAGAATAGGATTCTTGATACTTAGTTTAAGGTAGAGAGGAGGAAAGTTCATTTTTAGCAGTACTTTAGGTATTGTGTATTTATATTTTATTATAAATAAAAATTATGTAAAAACACCTACAACCTTGAACTTTATTGCCTTTTTATATAGTGCACTAAATAAGCAGAATATTTTTATTAGAAATGCTTAGTTTAAAAGGAACCTAAAGGTGAGAGTGGAAACTGGATATCTTCATTTTAATGGCAGTAAGGAGATTTTTCTCCCTTTATAGTCACAGTGAGAAATTCATTTCTCAGAACCAATAGTCCGGGCATAATTCAGTGTGCAAAAAGGAGCAGAATATAATTCCTCATAAATCTTGGCAAAAGTATTTTTTTTTAAATCTGTACTTTTAAAGAAGCCATCTTTAAAAAACAATGGGAAATAATACATATTGTGGGGGCTGTAGCATATTGATAAATATAACTGCTTTTGTTACCAGGGAACCTGTCTGACTCAGCTAAGCTTAGCATTTCAGCAGCTTGTTCTTTCCTCTCATTGCTGTTGCTCTCCATATGATTTTAGGCACATAATGACCTAATGTACTTTATCAAAGCAGGAATTGTCATGGATTTCTTTAAGTTTTGATAAGTGTTCTTATTCTGCAATTCAAATTCTTGCATCTTGTTTCCGCCAGGATGGCAGGAGGAAGCAAATGTGCTGTGCTTTACTCCAGTGAGAATTACTGGTATTTCTACCTAGCTCACACGTCAAGGGTATGAATCAAACACATCAGGAGTGTAGCTGGAGCAAGCAGGACCGTTGCAGAGCTTGACAGATTTGGAATATCTCTAATTGCAGGTAGCACCTTCTTTACTGAGTCCCATCTCCAGTCTAAGCCAGAGACATGTCCTGGAGGGCATTTGGCTCAGTTTGATCCGAGCTACAGTTCAATGCTGATTATCTCCATTAACAGTCCTCTCCAAAGCACAAACAGCCAGTACAATCAACGTTAAATTTCTACTGCTTCCCTTAGCAAAGGTGTTCCACACATGTCTTTGGTGAGCAGACTGCTGAGCAGGGATGGGGATCCATCCGCTTTGCTGCTCTCCATTCTCCTGGATTTGGACACATACACATACACATACACGATTAGAGATGCCAGATTTTCTACAAATTATTTCATAGCATCAAAATTTACATCATGTGATCTTTGTGTTTTCCTTATATTGTTGAAACTTCTGTACTATATATTTCATAAGCCACAGTGGTTTATGCTCATTTTAAGTGTGTAATAGTAGAAAACTTTAAAAAAATCTTAATAAGTTTTAGATACTGGTGGCCACATAGAAAATATTCCATTTTCATTCAAGTTCTTAACAGCTTTCAGCTGAACGAGCAGGTAGTTTACAGTTAGTGTCCATGGAAGACTTTCAATTAAAGTTGCAACTTTACTTCAGGGTAAATCTTGAAATACAACGTTGTTCAATTTTCTTTTACAGTCAGCAGACCTATATGGGAAACTGTAGATAATTCCCTAATGCTCTCTGGTTGTTTCCATAGCAGTGTTCTTCTAATAGTCTATATTTACATCTTTCTTAGTGCTACAATAGCTTCAAAAGCTTTTTTTTTAA
The DNA here is from genome assembly GCA_013399455.1 of Anthoscopus minutus. Classification (NCBI taxonomy): domain Eukaryota; kingdom Metazoa; phylum Chordata; class Aves; order Passeriformes; family Paridae; genus Anthoscopus; species Anthoscopus minutus. The sequence continues at coordinate 14,767 of VWYI01041027.1, forward strand.
AGACATCATTAGAGCTACTTGCAATCCCCATTTTGGTTTTAGAAAGTTACGGGAAAACAGGCAGTTGTTTTTTGAGGCCAGGTGTGCAGCACCTGATCAGAAACAGAAAGAAAGCTTAAAAACCTGAACAGCCACCTGTAAATGCAGCTTATTAAATTTTCCTGCTTGGAATTTCATTCCTTTTGAAGAATAACTCTTCCTGTTGTCTTTACTATGCACCTGCCAGTTCTGCATTCTTCAGGCAGTGGCCGTTATGCTGAATTGCAGAAAATGTCTTAGAGGAAGTCTTCCCTGTTGAATCTCTCCTAGAGCTTTTAAACAGGTTTTCTTCAAAACTTAAAAAAATCAATCTCATTTTCCTTTCAATTTTGTCATTTTCTGACATCCTCCTACACTCATTTCAACTTAAGCTATGCACTTAACCCCATGCAGTAAATCTCTGAAGAAAATAGTTATATTCAAAAACATTGTAAATCTGGAGGAGATTTCCAGAAAATTTGGGTAAGGACTTTACCTCAAAACTTTATCAACTTGTCAAAAAAAAATTCTCCTGCTACCGTGTTTTCAGGCCCTGTGATTTGTTTAGAAATACTGAAATTTATAACATGAGACCTTTGGCTGACAAGCCTCTGCTGTTGGCATAGCCAGTAAAGCCTTTCCAGACGCTTTCTTCTTCTCAGGTTATTTCCTTACTGAGCTTGCAAGTAAAAGCTTACTGCTTTTGTAACCAGTGATCTGGGCTAATTTCAGACTTTGGAGATGAAAGGCCGTTTCCTTGATTATTTTGGGTATGCAGTTCAATGCAGTCTTTAACAATGCAGCAAGAAAATATTTTTGAATTTATTATTTTTTTTTACTTTTCAGTTGCTGTAAAAAACTGAGTTCCTTTGAGTTGAATTCTATGCTGAAAATAAGAAAGTTTAATTAACACTTGTACGGCTTTTTATTGCTCTGCAAAGGTTTCATTGACTCAACTTATTGAAACAAAATAGAAGATAGGTGGCCACCTGAAGGAGCAATTGAAATGACTGGGCTGAGTCCCTTCATGAGTGGCCTGTGTTGGGAAGATAGAAGAGCTGGAAATGTGTGTGAGGTCTGCCTTGAGGGGTGATTGAGAAATCGGCTCAGGCTCTGAAATCCAACAGGTTCTCTGGGCTGAGATTGGATGTTTCTGGAGCAGGTATAAAGGAGTTTTAATGGAAATTAAAATGAGAATGCACGTGGAATCATATTAAACTTTTAAGATATTTTGGAGATTTAGAGCATGGAGAAACAGAAAATATGTTCTGTATGCTGTCATTATGAATCTAAGCATTGTCAGTCATAGGCAATTATTTAATATAGAAATTTCAGCTTGTAAACAGTATAACCTGCAGTAATGGCATTATTACTGGAAGATCTTTTTCTGAAATTAAAGGTTAGATTTCAAAATTATAGCTCTGCAAAATGACATGTTTTCATTGATATATTCACTGTGTTGTGCCCTGTTGGTATTGGTGGCTTATGTTGATCATCCCATCAATCACTACATAAAGTAGGGCATGATGCCCGGGGAGAGATGTTTAAAATTAAGTAATAATGCTCTTGTCTTAAAACCAGAGGACTTCAGCAAAGTCTGGTGAGGAATGCAAGATTCCTATAGCCCACAAATTCCAGCAGACATTAGCACTTAGCAGAGTGAGATCCAAACTAGTGGTAAAAGTGGTTTTGGTGGTAAAAGTTGATACCAAATATAGTAAAAATAATTATAAATTTAACATCTTCGTGGTTTATGTGCAATTTACCCATGAAGCAAAAGGTGTTTGTTCTGTGCCGTATGTTATTGTTATCAATGTGCATTTCTGTAAAATGTTATGTGTAATAATGGAACTAAGAATTTCTTTGCCTTCCCTTGTACTGCACTGAAGCTCCTTGTAACCCTTCCTCTTTATACATCAAGAGAGAAATCTCTTAGTTACTGGAAATTGATTAAAACCCCAGTGAAAATGCAGTAAGGGAAAAACAATTTTAAAGTATCAAGTACATATACAATTCTTGAATTAAACTGACCAACAGAGGTTGTACTGTGTGAAATTACCATTTTTGGTTACTCTATTCCTTTAATTTTCTGACATCCAAGCTTGGCTTGTAATAGAAATTCATGAGAATAATTTTTTTACCACATGTTAGCCATTTTAAATTGACAGCAATATCAGTACAATTTATCTTCAGTACATTTCCTCATCAGAGTTTTTCTGCTGCTAGTAGGTAAAATTAAGTTGTATCCTAAAACTGTTAAACTGTTCACTTATTTTCAAACCTTTTGCATGTAATTAATAGTCATTGTACCATAAGAAACCTTCAAAACTTAGCTTGTGAATCATGGACCATGGCCGTGCTTGAGAATGTTGAGAAGTAAATAACTCCAATAAACATTTAATTTAGATTTAGTAATTGATACAGAAATGTTTAGGGATGTTAAGCTGTGTACTGCAGGAAGGAAAAGCTATTAACTGAAGTAATGCAGTTAGTTTAGCAGAAATTAAGATCTGAAAATGTGAATATTAATTGAAGTTCTGATTTCCAATTCTAAACTAAACTAATTAGGTTGTTATTTAAATGCTTGAAATAATTTCACTGTATTATATAACTTGGGCTTTTAAGTTTTTTTGAATAAATGTAATTTTTAAAAAATAAACTTGCTATAATAAAATGCTGGGTTACTAACATGTAAGAGGATGGTGGGTGCAGTAAAATTCCTTTCTGTACATTCTGTTGTTTTAACAAATCCACAAATAGAGCTGAATGTATCTTGAGGCATGAACCCCAGCTTCAGTAAGAAAACACCTGAGCCCTGGTATAAGTTTTGAAGAAATCTAAGAGCTTTAGGACTCTATAATTTCTACTGCTCAGCATTATTCATCTGAGAAGTAAAGGTAGAGGAGATAATTTTTCCTATTTGCAGGATGTATTATAAAGTGAAGAGTTATGGAATAGATTTTTCAGATAGCAAGTTCTTAAGAGAAAGAAACAGCAAGCATGTGAAAAGCATTTATCATGGCCTATAGGAACATGGAGAGTCAGAAGGTTCAGGAGATATTATCCAAGTTACTTCTGATTTTTCACCACCTTCACTGAATGGAATGTCAAGCCAGAGAAAAGGGCAGTGGTTGAGGGTGGGAATCTTACGGTCTTTTAAAGCAAGAAGACAGATTTAGAATGGGTTTCTAACATAGATTTCAAACATGAAATATATTTTTGGCTGTTGAAACTCATTCCCCTGACACATCTTTCCTTGGCTGCTGCTACTCACTTTAACAGGCTCTTTGTGCTCATTCAGAATGCATTTCATGGGCACAGAAGTTAACATTTACTTCCTGAGAAGAGAGAAGTATCATGTAACTCACCTGTCTGATTAACTGTGTGTTACTCCAGATCTACCCTCTCCTTTATTTAATGGATCCTGACTTGCAGGTCTGAAAAATTGTAATGCACAACTTCATTTGGTGATGAGTTGTTCATTCTTAGAAGTCCAGTTGATTCCTTCAAGGGCTTCTCCTGGAGTTAATGGAGAATCTACACTGATTTATACAAGCTGAGTCTCTCCATGCGTATTTGCTTTGCAAGTTATGTCAGTTTTTAGTACTTAAAACTAGAATTCATCAATTCCTTATTGTATTTTACTTCTCAACCATTATTCTAACAAGGCAATGTTAAGAGCTGCAGATGAAAGAGCAACTGCTATTCCTTGCAATTGTTTTAATCTTGTAGACTAGATGTTCTACAGAATACTATAAACTACTTTTAATTTGTAGGAAAGCATTAAAAACTTACTTCTAGAATTTAGGTGGATGGGCAGCAGTCCAGACATACTACTGGTCAAATAATGCATACTAACTATTCCTGATGTTAATAGACTAGAGCCAGAGGGACTCCATTGATTTCAGTGAAGTCTTTTAGCTAAAGATGACCTATGTTCATTAAAAAAACAGAAAATCACACAATAGATTTCTTTTCTTGCCTACAGTCACTTTGTTACTACAAGGTGGTTTGTTCAATAGAACTGGGATCCAAGCCCTCAATGTCTCACTGCTCAGTGGTATTGAATCTTGACTTTCAGTTCCAGCTGATTAAAATATACTCCATGAAATCTAGTTCTTTATTGAAGTTTGTATTTCAAACATTTGCAGAGTTTGTATTCATTTCTTAATATCTTTTAATAAATGAGTGCCAGTGCCTTCATACATCTTGCACTGGTGCCAACAAAGAGCAATGGTTAGTATTCCCTAACTACACTCAGAAAATAAGGAGTGGCTTGCAGTCTGTGTGTGAAGGTTTAAATGAAGAAAAAGCTTGTGAATATCAAAGAGAACTAGGGGAAAATAAAAGAATGTGGAGCTGAAAACATCTTTTCTCTTGTGCTCTTCTATTTTTATCATCAATACACGCACATACTGTTTTTGCAGATATATTAAAAACAAGTGTAAAAATGTTATTTCAGAGCTATATGAATATCTGCACTTGCAAGTCTTGAATGATCCTCTTCACTGCAGTTCCACCTTTTTTCCTGTATATGTAAAAAGAGAGAATTTGTACAGTTGCAATGTGGAGATAATTGTGAATGAGTCTTCTTATCTGGATTTTTTATCTGTATGTAGAGTATTCAAAGATATTTCTTGAGTTGGTTATCACAGGAATTGCCGTTTTTCCCCAATATGGGAGCAGTTCCAGACAAGGCACACATTTTTGTCTCTTATTCAAGGCTGGCAGAAATGGCAAAGCTCCCAACACCCAATACTTTTGGTACTGTGTTTTCTGAACAATCTGGAAATCTTTGATAGCTCAGGTAACAGTACTTTGATGATACCTAGTAAAAAGTTTTTGTTCTAACACTGGGCCATTTTTGAAAATATTTCACCTTTTACCTGCTTGATGCAAGCAAAGCCACAGGTTTGGGATGAAGCCACAGATCGTTGAAGGTTGGTTCTTACAGAGAAGCTGCTGTACAGCAAACAGAGGTGTGTATCCATAGGTATTTGTTGCTTTTAATATGGATTCCTTTAGTTTGTACTAAGATGTGAAAGCACTGAAAGAACACTGATGAAAGGAGTCTGCTTAATTAAATTTAGTTTGATTTTATTTGTGCAGAGCAGGCTCCACAAGAATACAAACAATGCTTTCTGAAAAGGTGAATGAAACTTTGTGGTATTACTTGATGCAAATAGCAAGCAACGGGAGAACACATTAGGTAAAACACTTCTGGCATGAAAAATACTTGTTCTCTGGTGTCCAGGACTGGAAGCAGGTACCTATGTCTGATCTCATTTTCTAGCGGAATTGGGTGCTGGGTCAAAAATTTTGGTGAAAGTGCAGATTTTGGCAGTTACAATATCCATACCCAAGGAAAAATAAGGAAGTGTTTGTCTTTCTACCAGAGTGGAATGCTGTCCTAGCTTGAACCTTTCTAAAGTGCAATGAATGTTTCCTGGAAAATGTCAAATATAGTTTTAAATTGTGTTTTGCATGAAAGAGGCAACATTCAGGGGAGAAGTAAACCCTGTTGCACTGAGCACTTGGAAGTATCAGGAGCAGTAATATGCTATATTTAATCGTGCATCTACCTTGATGTAAATAACCTCAGTGTATGCAATTTGTACATGATAAATCCTGTGCTGGTACATTGATCAGAACACACTCTATTTCCTGTGAAGTAAAGGTGGTTTGTATTCCTCAAGGCCATGGCATGCTATGGAAGTCTAGGACTGTGTCCTAGTTTCTTCTGGGACAAAGTGTCTTCTCAGTAACTGTGAGTGAGTGAGTGAGTGAGTGAGTGAGTGAGTGAGTGAGTGAGTGAGTGAGTGAGTGAGAGAGTGAGTTATTGTGTAGTACTTGGTACTTAGCTTAGCTGCCATCTGAGGTTCTGCTGATGGGAGTGTGTTCTTGTGTCACCCAAGCACCCTTTTCCCTGAGCTAGTCTTCTTCCTAAGCATTGAGGGATTCAAAGCAATTTTAAATCCTCTCTGTGTAAGTGCAGCCTAAAGGGGAGCTAATTAGGCTTTGAACATCTGCTGAAACATAGCTCCTACAGCTGTGTCCTATCAGTTGAGTTCCTGCTGCTTGCAGGTGCCCTGCTAGGTGAGCTCTTTGCCTGCCTGGCTGGGTGTATGAACTGTTCCCAGTGTGGGCTGCATCTCCCAGCCATATTTGAGGCACTGGTTACTGTCTCACTCTCCCGAAACTGGAGGATTTCCTGTTGTCTGTGGAAATCTGTATTCTTCCCACGGATACCCCAGGCCTTCAGAATTGACTTTGGCCATTTGGAATTTCCCCTGGATTCTTTCTGGAGCAGCTATCTCCATACCTTTATAGCTGCAGCACAGTGGATAATTTCCCAAGACGTGAAGCTTGTAAGTCTTGTACTGCAAGGCAGAAACATAGAGCTAATCCCCCTCCTTTTCTAAACAAGGTAGACCTGGCTGCTAATCTTGATATATAGGGCAGTGGTGAACATAAATCCCATTAGTATTAATAAAACTGAAATGTGTAAATCCCTGCTATGCCACTGGGAGCATTGATTTCCCAGTTTCTCTAACCTTCCTGCTTCACTAAAATCTTGAAGTTCCTCTTCAGGCTGCCCACCTGCAACCTCCCAAGCTATGCCTTGTGCATTTCTGTGATGTCCTTTATTGTGATATGACAACCACTGTGAATTATTCTGCCTTAATTTTGCAAACTTTTGTATTCTCATGTTTTCACACTGTTTGAGTAAACTCAATTAAACTTTTAATCTCTATCTCCATTTGCACATTCAGGCATTTTTTGTGATTGCAATTTTATTAAAGTGTTCTTGTAATATGATTTAATAATACAGTGAAGACACCATCTATCTACTCAGAAATGGGTAGCCCAGGTCTGCGCCAAATATCTTCTGAAAGGGGCCGTCACTCAGCAGTTCCCTGGTTACATCCTCTTGTTCAGAGCCTGGTCATTTGAGCCTATTCCATGTGTTTTCCTTGCAGTAGTTCCTAATATTTTCTGTTGTCCATCTGTATGTTTGATCGGGGGGTTTTTTTCCCCTCCCAAGTCTGTTCTTCAGCTCCCTTATCAACATACCCCATCTAGGTTATACATCAAGTGTAAACAAAGATGCCAAAATGTAAAAATTCATTTCTTCTTTTTAGATTAACCAAACTACTCCAGTGTATATTGCTGCATGATAATTTAAACAGTCATCAGTAGCTAGAGAGAGAAAAACATAAAACTATAATTAATGGGGTTTTTTGAGCATCTTAAAGTTGAAAATCATCTCATACAACGATCTTTGCTAATAGTGTTATTTTAGGTGCTGAACAAGGCTTGCAAAGCTCCTTCTAAGTAGTTCAGTTTCTCAAATTGCTTAAACTCAAAAATTTCATCAGGGCCTGTTTTGCACTTTTGTTTGTTTAAATTCTGTGTTTGCAAAAGGAGCTGCCTGCCAATTTTGCTAGTCCTGGAAGTCTTAAAATCATGTTTGCACAATTTGTAACAGTACTTTGTAAGACTGAGCTATCTGAAACTTGTATTTTTTTTCACAAATAGTGTCTAAGATATTGGAAAACCTGAACTATGCTATTAGCTAAATATGAAGAGCCTAAAAGCACCAATGGAAATTTTCCACAGACGCACACTGGTCCTAAGGGGAGAGATTTCTGAACTGCAGTCCATTTCAATGCAAGGACAGAGGATCCTGGCTCTTATTAAACTTGTAGCTTCTCTTGATAAAGGAAGGTATTGAGAAGAGGAAAGTAAAGGGAAACCAGTTTCAACATTCAAAATTTTATATCAAATATCTTGCTGATGATGGCCAGTGTGATATAAATGGCAGAAAAGCCATTTAAGTGGCCATTGCTGAGTTTTCCAAATCTCTTAGAAAATGAGAGGAAGGGCAGTGAATTAAAGTGATATAAACGTGTTGCATTCCATGGCAAAAGGATCAGGTCCAGGGAGGTCTGGTGACCAGCGTGAGACACACCGAGATGGGTCTCTGCTTGTTTAAGTCCAAAGATCCATTTATTTGGGTGACACAAATACAGGAACACACTCTGTTTAACCCATAGGCAGAGAACCTCAAACAGGGGCAGAGTGGTGGGATTCACAGGGGAAGGGTGGAGTTTTACCATTTCCAGGCTTAGAAGATACCTCCCCTAAGGGAGAGGGGTGGGGTCCACCCTTCCCAGGACTCAAAACTATGCCTCTTAACTAAATCTTTGTTTCCCCTGGGCGGGGCACCCCACATAAAAACATTTCTAGCTTTTCTGATGTTTATTTTTTGGTAGAAAAGAAACATAACACCCATTTCCATTCATTCTGCAATGCAGTCTCATTGCACATGCAAGAACAGCATATATGTTGAGATGATGATACAACTTCACATGCTGTATAATTGAATCTAGCCTGGAAAACCATCAAAGAAATGTGAAAAAATCAAGCTACCTAACCAATATGGTATGTTGTTGTGTACCACAGCTGCAGGATCATGTACAGGGAGGTTACAGCTGCTGGTGACCAGCATGAGGAATCAATGAGATACATCTGTCTCTGCTTGGTTAAACTCAGGAATCCATTTATTGCACCAACACAGGAGATAGCTTAATCCAGAGACAGAGAACCCTGAACAGGGAGGACATGATGGTGGGTTTTATAGAGGATAGGTGGAGTTTTACCATTCCTGGGCTTAGAGGAGAGATCCAGAGGGCTGGAGTCCACTCTTTCTGGGACTTAAAGCCACACTTCTTATTTTAACACTGCCTGACTAAAAATCGCCTCTTTGGGCGAGGGCAATCCACAGTATGTCCAAAAGGAGACTTCAAAAAAATCTTCAGTGACATGTTGCATATTCTTTTCCTTTTTATCTGTGTTTTTCTGTTTTATTTACATTTTATGCCATGTGTCATATTTTGCTTTCACCTTATCATAATGTTGTTAAACACAGTTGCTTCATGGTTAGATGGAAGGCTGGAACAAATTTCCCATTGCAGTTTCTTGTGAGTGTCTGTAGTTTGAAGTCAGCAAAACCCTCCTCATTCCAGCAGCATTGAATGATTCAATTTCAGCACATCTCTTTTCAATGTGTGAACTGTATCACCAATATGCAGAAGGTCAGCTCACTAGAGTAAGGAATATTAACGGTGCATTTCAATTTTTTTTGTGTGTTTTGCATCTAAATGACAAAATGGCTGTTGATGCATCACTTCATAGTCATATCTAATGTGTTTTCTCTGAGCTACATCTAATCTGAAGGCTATTTGTCTCTCTTAGCAAGTATTAAACAATTGTTGATATCTTTCTCTGCCATCTTTTGATCCCAACTGCAAGTTCATACTAAAAGCATCCTTATTAACATCAGCACATAAACCCGCTGCTTTAATTCTTGCTGATCAGTGATATTCATATAAGTTTGTGACCAACCAGCAAAAAGTCCAAATGGAACTTCTGTGGTATGCAAAATCCACTCATATTTGAAGAAGGAAAGTTCTCTGAAGAGAAGCCATGAATAACAAAGAGGGAGTGCTGAGTTCTCTCTGTCAGCCCAGCAGCAGCCCTCTTCTTTAAAAAGGAATTGAAAGTAGTACAGTGCACGGGAGACACTCTGAGCAAGCTGCAATAGGGCGTTTTCATTGCCATTGTACAGCTCTTTGTAAATCAATTAAATGTAGAAAGCAGTCTAATCTCTCCATTCTGAAATATTTTGAGGTATTTTTGCCACAACTTTTCCTGACTACTCTACAGAAAACTGGATATGACTGTGCCATACCAGGAAAAAAAAAAAAAGCCTACAAGTTTTCTCCAGGGGTACTTCAAAGAGCTAATCCTAATATCAGATTGAAAAAGCTCTCCTCTTCAATTTTAATGTTTTGAAATGCAAATTGAGTTATTGAAATGATTTAACTTTATCTAATAATCTAATAATAAGGAATCTGAAAAAATTGACAAATTTCTTTACACCTTTCTTTCAGAATAGCTATTACACTGAGAATATGTGTTCCTTTAAATATCCTTAATTATCAATAGTAAAAAGTGGACTTTCCTGAACATTACAAATTGCCTCAACAGCTGTGAAATAATGGTAGCTATTGTGTTGTTTTGCAAAGAAAAAGTGGCTCATAGTTTTATTGCAAGAAGTTAATTTAAAGAAAAACACTTGTATTACCAAAACTCCTGTTACTTTGTCTTGGGTCTCTATAGACTTATTTATCTCTTCAATAATTTTCATTTACTTCTTTAGCAGAAATACATGTCCCAATGGCTTAGAATATAGTTTTTTTTCTTCACTTGCATTGTAGCTTCTTCACCTACATTGTAGCTTCTGTCCTTTTGTTTTATCAGTTCATTTTTCTTGTATCTCACATATTATTTTTATTGAAAAAGAACACATCTTTGTAATGAGTTATATCTTCTTTCACTAGCAACTAGTATCATCTTGTGCTCACTCCAACCTTCACATTTAAGGACAATTAATCTTCTTCACTTTTCTTCTATAAATAGAGAAGCTAAATCTTAATTATCTTTTCTATGTCTGTATCTAGCCATGCATAATGTTACTGATCACCACATATATACTATTGAATTTATTTTTAATCCCAAATTATATTTTTCACAATAAATACAACATCTAAAATAATTAACTTGTTTTATGTGGACACATGTCAAATGCTGAGACACCTGCCCTATTCACCTTGGTTTCCTTCAGTTCAGAATTTCTGATTTATGACACTACATTGGAGTTATGCAAGCTTATATTTTCCTTTCATGCCTTCCTTATTCAGGCTGGATTCCCAAAGATAACGTGCAAGTGTCAGGCATGAAATTTTACAATCCTCCTGTATTCCTTTCTTCATGAATTTGTAGCATGCTATAAAAGCCAAGCTGCTTAAAAGGATTTTATATTTTAGCCAAGCTTTCACCTCCTAAGTGTATAAGCCTTTATAAATATATCCTTAAATTTGCAGTTGAAAACGGTTCATAATAAGAAAATTGTCTACATTTTTTCCTCCACAGCAATGTTACCACTTCCTTTAAAATAAAATAAATTGCTTTGAGAGAAATTTTTGAAAACAAAGTCCAGAAGAAATGGCACTACATCAAGCTAAATAAATCTGTCTAAAAATACTTAAAGCAGTCTAATATTACATTAAAGATTCTATTTAACTCCAAACAAAAGCACCTAGTGTTTCAGAGGAAAGTCTTCCAGAATCCTCAGAAGCAAAGACAGCACAAGCTCACTAGATCCTTTGAAATTTTTCATTTATATGGAAAGAGGAATGTTGGGTCAGGCAGATTTCACCTGAACAGAGTAAGGTGTTGTTCTGGGCTGCAGCACTGCATGTATGCAGAAGTGACGTTCATATACCCTATCAGAAGAGCCTTTTGGAGAGCTGGTAGTTTATTTTGTAGCTTTGTAACCTGTGGAATTTGTGGAACAGCCACAGTCAAAACGTGCCGATTTGACAAGTCACGGAAGTACCTCAGTATTTCTCTGGAGAGTAAAGGGTGCTGTTGGATTTTCCCGTCAGATATTTCAAGATATTCTTATAATTTCTGAGGTGGGCTGAGTCATGGCTAAGTCATGCCATGGCATTATGCCTGTGCTGTGAACTGCACTTTGTGCCCTGCTGGGAACAACATTGATATCCTTGGTACTAAAAGGGATACACAGGTCATGCAGAAAACAAGATTGCACTTAAACCACATATGAACAGTGGGCAGACAGAGGTTTAAAATGTCACATGTTGGATGAATTTGTTTTGTTCTACAGGTTTTTACTCTTGCAGATTTAATGATATGCCTGTTTATATTAACTATAGATAAGAACTTTCTGGAAACATTCTGATTCTCCCTACTTAATCTTTCTCCAACTTCTGTCTTCAGATTTTTTTTATTATTCCTTTCTCCTGGAAAATAAATACTTGCTACTTCAGACTTCTCATTACCCCCAATAAGACATTCCTTTTTTCAGTCTTCCCTGCAGAGTTTCCTTGCAAAAGGATACTGTACCACACCCACCTTTGCCTGAACTGCTGGCACCAACTTCTGCAGAACTAGAAGACAGATGGTATATTTTATCTGGTTTTTCTGTGTTCTCAGAAACTTTTATGGGCCTCTGTCAAGCTAATAAAATGTTTATTAATATTGTGTTGGTTTTATGCTTTCCAACCAGAATACTGAAAAATGTGGGCTTTTTTTTTATTATTATTTTTGGTGCTATTGAAATCAGGGGATTACAGAAAATTCAAAATTATTTTATGAGAATTATTTAGTTTTTCACCTTTTTTACAATTTTCTTCATTTCTTAGCTTTTGCTCCCAGTTAGGCATATTCCTCATTTTAATCAGATTTCTCTACCCATCCCAGTTATATTTTTTGCTTTGCATTGTGTCTCTTAGCAGCACCTCATTCCAGGAGAGGATATCACGGAATCAGATTTCTGAAAATGGAAAAGCTGAAGAATAAGCAGATAATGTGTTGGGTCTGGATGCTTGCTAGGAGCCCCAGGGAAACTGACCACAGAACACGTCCAGCAGAAGTTGAAAACATCATTTTATGTCCCATGGTAAGGTGCCCAGGAAGCTTAAGTCATTCTTAGACTATGTATAGCTTTAATCCTATGACAGAGGGGATTCTTTTTGCACAGACCTCTTTTGTCTTGCATGGAAGGAGGAAAAACTGCTTACTGTGGTCAGAACACTATTCTGCTTTTATATGGAAGGCAAGCTATTTACTTTTTTCTGGCATTATTTCCTTTTCCTGTGAGGAACTTGCATTGTATAGAGACAGCAGTCAACAGGGAAGCCAAGCTGCTCACCAGTTTGCTGCCATTAACAACATCAAGGGCAGCAATAGTTCAGAGCCTCTGGATAGGCAGCTCTTCACTCTTGCAGTCCAAACTAATTGTGAAAGCAGAGTCTGGCTTAGTCTCCATGGAGAAAGATAGCAAATTGTGTGTTCTTGCACAACATATGTTTAGGGATTCTTTTTTTTCTTTCTCTATCAGGTCTTTTCTTTCCATCTATGACCTCAAGCAGGCTGCTCCTTTGTCTCAAACCACCATTTGGCTACATCCTCACTCTCTTTCCTTCAAAGCACCTGCTTTGATCTCCCTCACCAGAGTGCCAGCAAAGCTAACAAAGGAAGAGATTTTCCTTTTCATCTGCTTGCTAGATTGTTAGTCAAGAGCAGCAGAGAAACACTGTGCAACCTGTCAATGCAATTTTAAAAACTGTATTATTCTAAGTTGCCATGGAAGGCTTGCTCAGTGGAGCAGACATCCTCCAAGAACCAGATCTCTGGGCTATTCCTCTCTCATGTTAGAGGAAGATGTTGCTAAGGCTTCCCCCACAAATGTTGCAGGGTATAAAATTAGCCTGCTGATCTTAGGAAAACTGCTCAAATAAGGCGGTTATTGCCAGTTTGATAAAGTTCCACTCCACTTAACTTATCACAAAAATATCAGTTTTTATATTTTGCTATTTCTGTAAGAAGAAATGATTTACTGAGGGTCACCTCATTCTCTTGCAGTCCAGCTCTCAGAAGACCCCTCTCAGCATCTTCTGCCAAACTGAAGGAGGCAAAGAGTCAGCTACGTCTTTATATCAATATTTTTTAGCATAACATCTGCCCCTCTTGGTATCCACTCTGATAAAAATTCCCTCAATTCTGTGTAAAAGCTGAGTAAGGGCCTTGGGGTATTGCCTGTGGGTGCTTAGAGACTCTGCTGGCATCAGGCATAGAATGAGTTGCTTTGAGAAGGGCTCATTCCCTGGTATTTCCTCCTGTCAGAGCCACAGATGTGCTTCATTTCATTAGGTGTAGCTGTGGGCATACTGCCATCCAGTTCTACTGCTGACTTATCCCACTACAGCTGAAGGCCAAATAATCATAATCATTTCAAGTTGATAGCACAGTATATTTCCCCAGGGAATGCTATTCAAATTAAATCAGTCATACCAACAATAATTTTATAATTATATAAAGGGAGCCCTCTACTTCAGTAATTTTTCTGAAAAAATTTTGCATTCTATCAAATGGTTATTGCTTCTTCCAGAATTCTTTCTTCCCACAGATCTTGACACTTTCTGCCTTCTTATATATGAAAAAATCCTTATTCTGATAATTAGCATGCTTAAGTGCAATCAGTGTTAAAATAAAAACAAATTAAATTTCAGAATTTATATCTGATATAGGCACTGGCTGCCACAAGATGATTTTCTGTTGTTGATGGCAGTAAGTCATTGATTAGCCTCATTTTGAAAGCACTGAAGGCCAGATTAATTATTCCAGTCACATTCAATGGAGAAAGAAATTTTCTTATGAAACTACCATGATTGATATTTATTGGTCCATCTCAAGCTCTGCAGCTTTAAGTTCAGCAAGGAGCTCTGTTTGAATGTCCAGAGTAATTTCCTGGTGTCACTTGAATGCTTGTAGGAGCAGATGGGTGTAAGGCCTGGAGAAAAACTGAGCCTGAGGGATCTGTTGTAGTAAGCTGGGTCACAAACTCAGAGAATCATGGAATTGTTTGGATTGGAAGTTCCCCTAAGGTCCATCTAGTTCCAGGGATTGGGAGTGAGGAGTGACAGCTGATCTCTTTGCATGTGGCTTATTCAGATAGAATGCCACTTCTGCCTTTTTGTATTAATTCTCCCATTTTCTACAGCAGAGCAGTAATTAGAGTAGAAAAAGAAGCTCATTTCTTCTACTGCAAGCAGATTGCTGAACATTTATGCTGCTCTGAGTTAGATAAGGAAAGCCAGTTTAGGAGCCGGATGAGGCCTCTTTTTTTAGGCTAGATCAAATTGATTGTGAAAGAACTAGAGCTAAAAGTGCTCCACCTTTTTAGAATGGGATAATTTATATCTCCTTTATGAACAGGAGATAAAATGTTCTGCTTCTTATACTCTCTACAGAAATAAAACAGAACTAAAAATAAGTCCTAATGCAGAAAAGTTTAAAATAGAGCTCACAGCAGAGGAGTATTCATGAGCAAATGAGTTAATGATTTCTGACTGGTTGGGGCATATACCGAAATATTAAACATAACCTTTCCTAAGTGTGTGTGGTTTTATTCCATTACTAGCAATGAGTAGCATCAAATGGCAGGAATTGTGAAATCCTGCCCTGGATGAGGCTGAATCAGGGCTTGAGACATAACTTCAGTAGTGTGCAGAGGAGCTTTGTATGTCCCTTTATCACTCATTTTCCTGTATTCTAAACCACTTAAATGTGTATATATGCAATGACTGATTACTTTAAGGTGGTCAGGACAGTTTTCCCAAGAGAAGTGAACTGTGAACGGTCAAAATCTAGTAATGAAGTTGATTTCCAGTCACAGGAGACGTCTAGATTTTATGCTTGTCTTAGTTTTTCACAAGTGTTCCTGTTACCATCAAGGTCCAGTGAAAAGCTCAAATTCAGGAGATTTCTGGTGGGTGGGATAACTATGAAATTCTTGGTCTAACTGTGACTGTGGCTTTTGTTCTGATAGGTGGTTTTTTGTCTATCTTTAGAAAATCATTTAAATGAACACTTTTGCTGTCAGAGAGATAAAACTGATGTAAAGTTTCTATCATAGTATCCCATTCTCAGTTTGGCAGTTCCTGAGAAATAAAATAGTGGGTTATATTGTAATCAGTCACTGACATGATTTGGAGGCAAAGGTTCTGCAAACAAGATTCCAGAATTAAGTTTGTCTGTCCATTTCACATGATCTAGAAGGAAATGCTTCAGCTCATATCAGTTTTGCTGGTCAGGAATGTACATCCTTTGACTCTCATCAAAGAAGGAAAAGGTCTTTTCTGTCATTAATTTCCAGACCTCAAAATGGAATAAAACTACTTGTCCACTGAAAAATATGAGTCTCATTCCCAGCAACTGATTCATCAAAGTGCACATTGCTACTTCTCATGTATTAGTCTCCTTCCTTCCAAAACCACATTAATGTAGCATATTGATATAATTAGTCTTTTGGTACCTACAGAGACACTGCACGTGTCATGCTATACCTCATCAGTGGAATAAAGGTTACAGTATCAAATACCATGTGCATGCTGTATATACATGATCTTATAGTCTACTTTTTGTGCTGTTTCTTGGCTTTACATCTGGCCACAGCCTGTGGCTGCACTTTACCAGTCCTGCACAGCTGTAGGCAAGGACAGTGCTCAGCTCTCACTGGGAAGGTGATACCTTTTCCTTCTGATTTTTTGATAACATATCACGAGGCGGTCTTGCTGTGCTGCTGCTGAATGGAAGATAATAATGTTGGGAGGGAAGCTGTTGCTCACCTGAGCTCCTTGTGTGGGTTTATATGGATGCCTATATAGCATATGGCCATCAATGCATCAGTGAGCAGTGGCCACCCTCATGTCAGGAGATGCCTTTTGCCTTGGGCTGTCATTGCAGATATGTCTTGTCATTCATGAAATGCTCTAATTAAACATTCTTTTAATTATATAATTACAATATCCTCATCCTCGTGATTTTCCTGTGATTCCACATGTGTGACATCAGTTTATTGCTTCTTCTGATGAAGCATTTGAAATACTTTCTTTTAAATTTTGAGTATTATTCTAGAAGTACGGGTTTCACAGTGTTTCTGTTCCCCAGGACAGTTATTTGACCTAAACACTGGAATCTTCATTGTCATTATAGAGATATTGTTTCCTTCTTTGACCATGTCTGGTCATGAAGCTTTTGACCAAAATTTCAGTGTCCATAGTAAAATGATGATTTCACTCAGCTGGGATTCTCTTGTGCACCAGTTTTTCCTCAATCAAACCCCCTTGCTTCTTTCTCCCCAGGGCATGCTACCAGTATTTGTTAGGTCTGCCTTTGACCTTTAATAAACTGATTAATATTCCCTAATATAATTTCTTTCTCTTCGGTCTTTCCAACTCCTAATTGCCCCACCCCTACACAATGAATTTGTTTTTTCTTTTCTTTCTCCTTTTCTCTTGGTCTCATTTTTATCTTATAAGGGATAATGGGAGCAAAAGAAGTTGTGCAATACTGCTTCTACTGATTAAATTGGAACTAAAGTATCTACTGCTTAGGGCAACCTTAAACAGCTTGGTAATGTGATAAACTGGAAACCGACAGACCAGTAAAACTTCCTTCTTTGCCTAAATTCTGTTTTCTGCATACATTAACTACGTCATTACTATCTTCTGTGCTGGCAGCAATGCTTAACATTAATCCAAATTAAAGAATTCATGAGGCAAAGAAATAGTGACAAGCTTGGACTGGACTATGACCAATATCATATGGATTTATAGGAGAAAGAAATGCAGCTATGAATAAATAGCCCTTCAGATGTTAAATTCTGCCTTTACTACCTTGATTCTGTGCACTGTTGCCCAAACTTTACTGCTGCTCTTTGAGATCAGCCTTTAAAGTATGTGCTTCAAATAACCAGTTTTCCAATTTTTTAAAATTACTTTATTATTGTTGCTATTGATAACACACTTCACAGAAAACTCACAGGTAAGAATGCAAAGGCGTACAAACACATCCTCTCTGAGTGGCTAAAGGCCAGGGCCCTGGGACATTTAATGTCAGATGACAGGAAAAAAATTATCAGGTGGGAATAGCATTTTACTTATTCTTTAAGTATTATAATTGAACAATAACTGCAACATATGCTGGGGTTTTTGCCACTTTTACTCACTGGACTTGTATGTGGAAAAACAATGGCATTGCCAGAATACATCAGTCTGCAGAAAATCAATGAAGCAGTTGCTAGATTAATGTCAGATTGACTGACCTGCACCTGGATCTGGGGCCCAACATATTCTGTTTGGAATTTTTAGTTTAAGGAAAGGAAGTCCTGGTATCAGATTAAGTCTTGGAAGGCATCTCCCACCCTACACAGTTAATGACAGGGAAACCTTTGCCATTAAAATAGGTCTGTTGCTTTACAGAACTGGGATGTCACCCTACAAGCCTTTGTTCCTGGTCCTAATGAATAAATAAACAACTAAAATACACAATTGTCATGCTCAAAATTATAGGTGAAAAAAAGCCATTTTGAGAACATTGGAATATGCGGTAGATATTTGAAGTACATTATCAGTGTCAATGAACACAAAAGCCCAGGAGGAAATTTGGCATTTTGTCAAAATCTAAGTTATTAAAATACCATTCTGATGCTGACCTTTTGAATTCTTCATTAGATGCATACAAAGTGAACAACTCTGATTCAAAAACAGTATTTTGAAATTAATGTTAGCAGCTTAAAATGAAGTATTTTCACTAAAAATTTGGTAAATTGTTTTATTATTGTTGACTGGTATTTTTGAATCTTTTTAATTACTTATATTCACCCTATTTTGGACCCCCCAAAAGTTTACATCCTGAAATTCCTTCTAGACTAAAAATTTCATTGGCCAAAATCCTGAATACTGGATATTATGTCTGGCACCTCCTGTGGTACTAAAACCTGTCTAAATATACAGAAAGATTACTTGTCTTTATTATCATATAATTTTTGATTTTCAATACTCAGACTTCCTGAGTGGCAGTTGATCAGCATTTGCTATGCTTTTGGAGGCCATTCCATATTAGAGGTAATTTTTTCTATCCAATCTCTACTCATTGAAGCTCCAGTGGAAAGTAGCCATCAGCTGCTGAACTGACACTTTGGGAAAGAATGAGTCAGGGTTCATTTGTATATTTTTCTTCATTTTCCCTAAGCTAGATTTTGGTTCTTTTAACATGAAATACCTTTTTTATGGTGGAAACATAAAGAAGATTGTTGTGGTGTGTTTTTGTTTATAATATATGGTTTGATTACCCTCTCCTCCTCTCTTCCTACACCATTGATTTCACCCAGTTGTCAATCCACCCTAACCCAGCCCCTTGTTCCCAAATATTCCCTACTTCCCCTCCC
The DNA here is from genome assembly GCA_013399455.1 of Anthoscopus minutus. Classification (NCBI taxonomy): domain Eukaryota; kingdom Metazoa; phylum Chordata; class Aves; order Passeriformes; family Paridae; genus Anthoscopus; species Anthoscopus minutus. The sequence continues at coordinate 33,668 of VWYI01041027.1, forward strand.
ATTAAGTCGTAAATTCTCCCTTGTGCTGACCTCCTGCCGGGACTGCCCCTCTGGAATTCCCCTTATCTTTGAGGCCCCATTGGCCCGTGTGACCTGACCTGCCCTCGCCACCCCCTTTTCCCCATTGGTCCCTCCATTGTAATTCCCTCCCTTCACTCCTCCCTCCCAGATTCCCTATTGGTTGAAGGTTTGTACCCTCCCCTTGAACCGCCCCCATATAAATGTCCCTGTACACGCTTGTTCTTGGGTCTTTGGTTCCTGGCTTCTTCATGGAGTAAACCCTTCCCTGAAATTCAAACCAAGAGCCTCCTCCTCATCTTTTGCCTCCTCCGTGTGCTGACACCCTTAAAGTGCCATAGAGCAGCAGCTCTAAGGGGCAGCTCCTGTCCCCTGCTCAGGAGCTGTGCCCCACCCTTGGTGCTGTGCCGCCCAAGCTGGCCAAGGCACTGCATCAGCGATAGAAATTTCTGGGATTCTATACGAGACCTGAAGATGATGGGGTTCATAGATTTCATGAGAAGTTAACGATGAAGGGCCGTTTTGATGTCTGTGGGAACATCTGCAAGATTACACTTTAAATTCTCACATTCAACCTTCCAATATAATTTCAAAATGACAATAATGCAATCTTACTGCAAATAGGAACAGTTGGTTCCTTAAATTAAAATGACTGATAATTGCAATTTAATTTTTTATTAGAAAGATAATTTATTTTTTTCCAAGTAATTTGCAATAATGCCTGTCTGTTCAGGTGTTGCTACTGTCAGAGACCATTAAATATTTTAAAACCTTTATCTTTGATGGGGCAGCAACAGCTAAATTCCAAACCACAGATTTTTGTCAGGAGCATTTGTGTTCAAGTTATTTTCTGGTACTTAGGGAAGAGACAGGAGACAGAAGAGATTTCTCATTCGCTCCCAGGCACTTGCTGGCCCTGCAGTTGGTGGGTTGGGCTGTTCTCAGCAGTGCTGCTGATGGAGAAAAGCAGTGACCTGCTAAAGCACTGAGGATTGGTCCTACCATCACATCCTCAGAAAAACAGCTTCAATGAAACCCATGGATTATTCCTGTGAGTAGGTAGGAAAGAGACTAAATTTATGGGTAAAACCTTTGTTAAGGAAATACTACTGTTGGGTTTTGAATATTATGGTATGGTCAAAATCTCATCCTGATGCTGCTGAAGCTGTCATTGGCTTGTGCTGAAGCCAGCAATGGGGGCTGTTCTTTGCAGCCATTGAAATCTTCTCTGTGCTTCAGTGACAAATGTGTGATTATTATCAAAGCACTATTCATTATCTGAATAGGCAGTGACAAATGTAGTGCAAACAGGAAGATATATATATATCTATATATATACATATATATGTGGCTAAATTTGCAAAATGTGTCTTGACCCACAGGTCAGTGACAGTCAAATACCGAGGGACTGTCCTTGATTTTTTGTTCCTCTCCCGGATTTCCCATACTCTCATAGCAAATTAAAACAAGCTTTAAATCTCAAACACTCTTTGGAAGGATGGATATACTCTTCCCCATGTTGAAAGACAGTTAGGGATGATACAGACCCAAACTGTGCTAATGAGCAACAAACTAAGACAAAAACTTGAGATCTGAAAGTCTGTTAAAAGCACAGTACGTTACACCGATGCAGAGATGTGCCAGAAAGCCAGAAGACAGTATTTTTGCATGAATGGAAAAATGCAGAAGGTCCAGCCTCGTACACTTTACCTGGCTGGAACACTGCTGCTGTGCAATTGTTTCAGTGCTACACAGTGCTTCAGTCATGGAGATACTGCTTTGTAGTACATTTCCTAGTACATTTTCACTGTCATTCATCCTAACATTTTAATAATAAAAGTATGTTGTCCATTCCGGTATCTCAAAATATTTGTGAAGTGCTATAGATAAGTACTAGAGGACTAATTTTCAGAGCTTTGCACATGTACACTTTATTTCATTTTATTTATTCAATTTCCAGAATCAGTGTACAGATTTATAATAAGAGTGACAAAAATGTATTATGTATTTCATGTCATTATTTGCATGACTCAGTACCTGTAAATGCAACTGGTATGAGTGAAGAATGAAATTGCACAGTTGCTCAAACAAGGCTGCTTGTGTGACTAAACGGCAATTTGGTTATGTGACATCAGGGGACATTTCACATATTTTGCTCCAGCATGTCACATCAAATCATTAACAACTATGATTCCTTTTTAAATCAGTAAAGCTACAACATTTTCAAGCATATGTATCCTTATTCCCCCACCCACCTCTATTTCTTTTTTCCCCCTGTAATCTCAGCACAAGCTTTCTGATTTTTCTTCTTATGTGCTCCCTACAGGAGCTGGGTAATTCTCAAACAGTTCTTGTTTAGCTCCTCTCTGGAGCCTGGACCAGATGTTACAAAAGAACACATATCCCCAAGGAGTTGAATAAAAAGTCTGTGGAGGCCTGATACACAGCAAAGCTGTACTGCCTAAAATATTTGCATAAATCTTCTTGCACTTCCATTAAACAATGTCTATGGCTGGGAGGAAATAAAAGTTTTGGAGTGCTTCTAGCTGAGGGTTTCTTTCACTTGAGTTTTAGAATATTCAGTGCAATATCCTAAAGAGGTCAGAGAAATGTTCTGCAAGGCTTGGCACGGCTGTCAACCAGGGCCAATCAAGAAATGAAACTTGACGAACCCCTTATCTTCTAAAATTAATGTTTTTCAGCTCAATTTATGTACTGTCTTTTCATCCCTAAAAAAATTTACTTGTCCTTTATTGAAAATAAAATAAATTAGTTTTCAACCTGTTATTATAAGTTTATTAGAATTACATTTAAAGGGCTGTAGAAAAAAGTTCTGCTGAATTGTAAGTTCATTTTACGTGTTGAAATTAACAAAGCCTTACAACATCTGTTGAGAGATGTCTAATTTTAAACTTGTTCAAAATTATATATTAATTATATAGTCAGCAGTTGAGTTAGATACAGACCCAGTGAGACCTGGTTAACTGGACAACACTTCAGGTAAATGAGCCACCTAAACACCTTCCTCATTACCTGTGGCTCATTTGATTAAGTAGCAGAACTGTGCTTTAGAGAAGAGGTTGATTCCCTCGTGGTCTAACTGACCTTGAGGTCAACTGAGTTGACCCCAGTTGTAAAGTTTCACATCAAGTAACATGAACTGTGTTAGAAAGGATGAGTAAGAGAGGCTTGAGAAGGCCTAAAGAAGGGAGGCTTTGGAATACAAAGTTGTGTGAATTGGGCTTGAGAGAAAAATCTTAACTTTGCTCTTAGCAATCCTGCAGAAGACAGGTGCTTTACTCCTATAAATGTGTAGATTCATGATGCCGTCACAAATAATCAGGTGATATTTGTGGAGTATTGTGTGAAATTCATTACAGACATGTGGTAGACAATTCAGATGTGTTACTTTTAACTTTCATTGGTTTTCCTCACTAAGGAAAAAGCACTGAGATAATGTGATTAGTGATGTGTAAGAGCATCCTTAAGGAGATGATTTTAAATTTCTCTTGAAAAACAAAGTATTTGTGGAATATCTTTAGATACAAAATGAAGATAAGGTTATGTGGGAATTCAGACTTCCTTTCACAAATCACAAATAATAAAAACTTTTTTTTTATGAAGTACTGGTATGACCAGAATTTCTGGGTCTGTTTTGAATAATTTAATTTGTTTTAAGATGGAGATAGTCAGTCAATGACAAAGCATTCATCTAGTCTGCAACCTACTTCCAGTTCTCTTTTGCTCCTACTAGATAGATCTGCCTCCCAAGCATAATTTTAGTGATTTTTTCAGATCGAAGAACTCTCTGAAAAAGATTTCTGTAGTTACCACCTAAATGATTTCAATCCATGTATGCACATGAAAGAATACTGTGACTTTCTTGCCCATTTGGCTCTTTTACAGTACTCATTCCAGCAGCACTGACAATGGTAACACAACAGCACATTTGGTCCCAAATTCAGGTTTATCTACCAGGAATTACTACTGCTGTGTCTGTTAAAACTTTCTCAGTTGTAAAAAGAAAATCAATATTCATTTGATTCTACAGCTGGAACCTACACTAGGAAGAAATCTAGCAATACTGCTGTTGTCAGCAGAAGTCCAAAACTGAACTGACAAAGAAGTTCAGAGAAATGACTGAAAAAGCTTGTTAGTATGCCTGCTGTTAACCCAAGGAAGAAGTGAGTATTAGAAAATTATCAAAAATCCTTTTTGAGCAGAAGGTTTGGTTACATAGCTTTTGATTCAAGGGGATTTTTTTAAAAATGAAGATTTTTTTATTAAAGAATTTATTAAATGTAATAGTTGGAAGGAGGGCCTTAAAATGCAGAATAATGCTTTTTCAAAACTTTTCCCTATTTACTTCATTAAGGTATTCCTTCTGAGTAAGACTGCGTGCTGCTCTGCTGTCCTTACTTTTCTCTTCTCGCTTGTCTTCCTAAAGAGAGAGAGCCAGGCACTCCTTCAATTCCTGTCTCTGATCTCTTTTTCTGAGGATATAAGAATTCTAGGCCATCAAGTTAAAACTTCTCAGGCTTTGCTTTCCTTTAAATACAAATATATTTCTAACTGAAGAGTCCTGTTTTCCAAAGCACGTAACACCCTTTGAAAGAAGATTTTAGCACATTTGTAAACAGGGTTTGGTCTCTTTTCAGGTTGAAAAGTTCAACTTCCCTAAATATAGATACAGTATTTCTGTGTCTAATATAAGCATGGAGTAATGGGAAATTAATTCTTTGATAATAAGGAAACATCAAAAATCGTTGGTCAGAATCTGTCACAAGCTCGGTCAGAGAGATTGGCATGGCAGAGATATTCCATTCTTAGCCTCCAAAGCCAATCTACAGGTTCATTTTGCTGCAAAAACTGGATTTCTTTTGCAGGTATTCCTTCAGACATTTGTCTGTCCTTCTTGTATCAATGACTGCATAAAACTGCGTTAGCAAAAATGAAAATTTAGTTAAAATAGATATCCGGTATAGAAAAAAATAGTAATTTGCAAGAATGGAAATCTTTCCTAGTGAAGTCGTGCCCTTGACCCTGGAAGGGATCTTGCCTGAGTTACCATAATTCTTGCATGTGTACAGAGTGAGAAACAGAGGCACAGTCCTTAGAGACTCACCTGGGAGAGCTCAAACCTCCAGGGGAACAGCATTGTCCTGGTTCTCAGTGGCCATGTGGGCCTTGGAAAGCTGCTCCTGACAGTGAAGGCAGCACCCCTCAGGGACAGATTCAAGGACAAGTGTGAGAGTTGAAGCAAAGCTTCTGCCAAAATATCTGTTATGTTTCCCTGATCCTTTGAAAACATGAAGGTGAGAAAAGCGGCTCGTTCATTAGTTCAGTGGGTACCACCCAAAGAGTATGGGAGAGGAAGCTTTTAGTTAGGGACTTCTTAAAATCAAAACCATGTGACTTTAAAAGCAGGCAGGAAAGGTAAGGGGTGGTGTGTGTGAAATCATTTGTGCTGATTGTAGAAACAGTGACCAAATTAATCAGACCCAGATGGCAACATTGCTGAAATTTTGTTTCAAACTATAGCTCTGATTTACAAACTAATGATTTCATTGAAAATAGGTGGCTTTTTTGGTCATTTTTTTAAATCCCCAGTTTTAATTTTGTTCAAATCAAGTGCTTTGGATATATTTAGCAAAAATTTTCTTACAGAGATTTAAAATATGAGGGTTCTTCAAACAAACTTTATGCAAAGTTGTCAGAAACCCACGCTACTGGCTAAATTGTCAGGTAACTTTATTTCCTGTGAGGAGGAAGTTGGATATAGATTGTAGTCGTAAGATGATTCATATATTTCTTGCTCATCTCCCGACTGCTTCCCTCCTACATAGAATAGAAGATGCAGCTTCTCCTACAGATGTCTGTGCAAGTCAGTCTCACACACGTTTTATTTCTGTACACAGATAGGTGAACAGTCCAGAAATAAACAGATTAATATAGTTTGACAAGGAATACAGTTCATAGAATTTTCATTGATCTAGTAAATCTTCAGCATTTCTGCTCACTTAAACCAAAGAGCTCAAACAAGATCCTTGAGATTATTTTATCCTTGAGGTTAAAAATGTATGGTTTTGTGCCATATTTTGAGAATTAATATATGCCAGTCTCCTAAACATAAGCAGAATGTCTTTCTCTTTCAAAGGAGCATAAGCATTTTAAAAACACAAGATAGTCCTGAATTGATTTACAATGTTTAGAAATGCTGTTCATATAGTCTGCTTTTTGGCAATGTGCAAGTGTAATATTTGGTGTGTAAATACTGTATTCTGAGCACAAGGGGTCCAGTTCTGCCAGCTCTTCCATTCACATAGTTCCATTAAGAAAAATAAAAATTCTCAGGCAGGATTAAACTTTGTTGCACTATACATAAATATTTTCTCATACTAAGAAGATAATGAGTAGAATTCTTTTTTTTTTCAAATGTATGATAAGCAAGAGAGATCTTTGTTCTTTTTCCCATAAAAACACAAGTTTTCAATGCATATGTCATTTAATAACATGTCTGTAAAGATAGGAAGGATAACAATTTTGTAAAAACAAGCCCTCAAATAATATTTTAATATTCAAGAATGGAATGCATGACACTGAGGTACATTTATCCTATAAATTGGCTTGCACTGAAATTGGGAATCATCTAATATAATGACAAAAAGCTCCTCCAAAGGATAAAGTGATTCAGCTGACAAACTGGCAATTACTCACACAGACTTTTCAAGTCTGTCTTTAAATAAAACATTAGTTAAAACATTACGCTATATGCCTTGTGTCATCTGCAGCAAGATGAATGCTGCGTTACCTTCTATCAGTTACTTTCAATTAAAAATATTTAAAAGCATGTTGATGTAGCTGGAAATGCACAGGCTTTAGATTTTTCGAACAGTGAGATTTACTTTTTGGTGCTGACTAGGAAAGACTAATGAAATGGGTATATTAGTTAATTTGAAGGCTACAGAGTTTTATTCATTCATAGGAAATCTACATCCAATTTATACTTCATAACTGCCATTGATGATAAGTACTGTAACTGCAGACCTAAATAAAGCCACATTGGATTGCCTTTCCTTGCCCCATTGCTTTCTGCCCCATGCACTGGTTAGATACTTACAGCAGTTGTTTGATTCTTTGGTTGCTCTTTTCAGCACACAGGTTTTAGGATAACAAGGCATCAAGGCCAAGGGATATTATGAGAAGACATTAATCCAGTCAGTTTAGGATGATTTATTAGGCAGCACACAAACTAATAATCTGTTCCTGTATTACAGCACTGAAGAAGAGAAAGATCCCATTTTTTAAGCTGAAAGAATGTTCAAGGCAGGGTGTGTTGAAAGAGGCCATTTATTTAACTTAGTTAATTGTTATGGTTGGAAATAAGGTTTGCATACAGCTTTCTTGTACTGGCAACTAGTGTCCCTGAAGAAGAGAGCTAAAGAATACCATATGTACCTGAAAACTTTATTTTTTTCTCCCCTCAGGGGCTAATAACAGTCCTGTGTCTGCCTTTGGACCTTGCTTTGCTAGTGTCTTAGACTGATATAGAAACAACTGCACTGTTAAAGCTGTGTGTGCATCCACATTATATGTCAATGTCCCATGGATACATAAGGTTTGGCAGAGGACTGACAGCAAGCTCCCTATCATCTACTAAAATCAATGGATTGCATACTACCAAATCCTTAGGATGATTTAAAATCTAGGTGTGAATGCCTTGTTAACCAAGGATATTCTGCTAGAAACTAGCCAAAATTATATATCAAATTAAAAGCAATTGAGGTAAGAAAATATCTTAGTTACCACAAATGAAATGGATATGAATTTCTAACCTCTCTAAGGAACATTGGGCACAATTCTGTGAGCAACACCTGGAGTTTGTGGTGTATTTTGAATCTTAAGGCACAGTGGGTGGAAAGTCACTATTTGGACCCAGCAGTCTGTGCCATTTATTTATGGTAACATGTACTGCTTTTCAACAGATATGATCAAGGTCCCCATTTATTCTGTTCTCATGTTAGTCTGTGTATATAGAACTAAATCTCAATCTAATCTCTTTGCTCATACTCTCACCAAGAGCTGTTTTTTCCTGCTCACCTTAACTGGTGAGTTAAAAGGAGTCAACTGAAAACCAGATTTGCCTGGGGTGGGGCAGGAGGAGAATGCAGCAGGGTGTGCTGCCAGAAGTGTCATCCTCACACCCACCTGTCAAAAAGCCCCAACCCCATAACAAAAGGGTGACCTTGCTTTCTAGCTGCAACTCTCTGAATAGACATCAGTGGGAGTCCCTTTTTTTGATTGCTTGATTACTCCTTCAACAAGGAATTGGATTATTTAAGACTTAGAACAAAATGAAAATGGAATGAAAGCCCAGCATGTGGAAATGCTAAGGGAACAGAAGCTGGACTTTGGAAGTTTGAGTTTCCTCTAGTCCAGGAAACCTTTTTCTTGTTTTTAAAGGTCCTATATAAACTGGGAAAGGAGTGATTTTTACAGAGTTGTGGCAGCTTACAGAAGAGCTGAATGATAGGACAAGGGAGAGTGGCTTTAAACTGAAAGAGAAGAGTTTAGATTAGCTATTAAAAAGAAATTCTTTACTCTGAGCTTGGTGGGGCCCCAGCACAGGGCACCCAAAGAAGCTATGGAGGCCTCATACCTGGAGAAATGTTCAAGGCCAGGTTGAATGGGGCTTGTGGAAGGTGTCCCTGCCCATGGTAAGGGGTTGGAACTGGTCCTTTCCAGCCCAAACCATTATGTGATTCTATGATTAGTGAAACAAAGTTACAGATACAGAAAAGTAATTATCTCTGGATATATTTTTGGGCATAAAACCATGTACTAGTATTCAGCAAAGATGAAATAAAATTGTGACATTAGAAACTTTGTCTGTTCTCCCAGTGTTTTATAGTTTTCAAACATTTAACTTATCTGTTCAGAGCTTCAGAATTTCAACTTCCTTTATGGTTATTAATTTATAATTGCTTTAGTTCACTTACAGGGGGTAATTCAGTATTCTTCGAATTTTTAATATCTTTTCAAGATTGATATTTATTATGTGTTTATAACATTCTATTTGAATGCCATTAAGTAGTGTGGTAACAAAATAATGTAGTGTATCTGCTACAGCACGTTCAGTAATGTATATGATTTTTTTTCTCTGAGAAGGAAAGAATCCTTGGGTCTTGAGAGGCTCTAAGCAGAAGGCTGTGCTGACAGAAGGGAATTTGGGATAGCAGAGTTCCTTGAAGGTCCTCAAGAACAAGACCAGAATTTATTTGTATCACGATTACTATAACTGAAGTTAGTAGCTGCCTCGAGATAGCATTACTCCCATTAAAAAATTTCTCAAGAATAATTCATAGAAACTCATGAGTAAAATTAAATTGTGAGCTGAGATGGTGAAGTAAACTATCAAAGGTGATATGTATCCAGATTAACTCCTCAGAAAATAATAGAGACTTAAATATATATATA
>VWYI01041027.1:43201-73253 GCA_013399455.1 Anthoscopus minutus
CGATCTCTTTCTTTCTGTCTCTTTTTGGCATTACTGACTGTAATGTCTGCACATACATCCTAATGTCTATGGGGCTCTGTATGGGTAGTAATAAATAATTGTATCTCCAACTGATGTTCCTAGAAATGACAGCTTCTGAAATATAGTCAGTAATTTGACATATAAATCTTCCTTTGGAATCTCTCTTCTCTTCTAGATTTGTCAGCTGCCTTTCAGATTCATGGTCTCTGTGGTTTGGTTGATGTATCTTTCAAACTACATGGGATAATAAAAGTTGCCCTTGTTGGATCCCATTAGAATCTTTTTAAGAAACCCCAGGAGCCTTCATGAGGCAATAGACTGGTAGACTTCACACCCCCAGAGCTTGGTGCTCTTGAGTTGTTCATTATTCCTGCATGGGTTTCAGAGAAGTGACTATGCAGCTCTCTCATCTGGGAACCAGTGCTAATCCAGATGAAAATTACAGGATTCTTGCTTACAAGGTGGACAAAGCTTAAAAATAATACGCAAAAAGTATTGACCCTTCCAACAGTTTTTTATTCTTCTTCATTTTTGGGGGGAAATGGTGGTGGTGTGTGTTTGGATTTTTGTTTGTTTGTTTCATTTTATTAAGCCATTGTGGCAGATGTGAGTGGTTGTTCATTTTATGCTTCTGGCTCTTAACTAAGCACATTGTTCTAATAGCCAGCCTAGCACACTGTATTATCTAAAATGCTAAGAAGACTGCTACAGCATGTAACAACAAAGTTGAAGTAGGTAAATCCAACATGTGTTTTGTCCATTTTTCCTTGCACAGGAACTCAAAATTGTGCAGTGGTGATGATGTGGATTCCTGAAGCTCTGGGACAGGACAACCAATCACACAAGAGTCTGGCATTCATGTGAGTCTGCTGTTCTCTTGATGCCAAACAAAATATCCTCCAGGGTTTCCAGACAGTTTTTAAGATTAAATAGAACAATCAAACTTAATTAGCATATTTTATCAGTCAGATGACTCCAAATGTTTCTATGGAAGCTAGAGAGTACGTATGAATGATTCAGATGGTTTCAGTTTCTTAGCAGGAACTAGACCTTTGTTTATGGTAAATCAACATACCTGCATCTACTGAGACTCTTTTTCTACATCTCAAATGAATTCAGCACTTTGTAATTTGCTGGATAGAGAGAGGTACACAAAAAGTGACTGGGATTCTGTATTCATTTGCAACAGGGCAGATGTGCTCCAATGCAAAGCAACCACTGGAAATGCTTCCATTTGATGTTATTGTTTCATTGAGGGTAAGTACTTGGGAAAAAGGGGCTCCTTTGGCATTGTAACAAATGATTTACCAGATCATGCTGTAAGTTTAAGTGTAGGTAGTGTAAAGATTATTTTACCTTATTGTTATTAATCAGATACCCTCTTCAATTTTATAAAATACATCTATGCCAGAGTGATACAAAGAGTGTTGTTCTCCTTTCTTTGGTTCCTTATCTTCAGTCTCTTACCTGAACATGAATTTGATTTTTCCTCTCTGAAATGCCCAATAATTTTAGAGCCAAAAGCAAATCCTTCCAAATAAAAGGTTTTGGCCATGGTAAATCCAGAACTTAGTAAAATACTAAGAAATGACAGCAAATAATACATGACACTTTGGAATATTGGGCCTAGAGCAAAATATACAAGAGTGTCAAAGATGCAAGGTGGAAGAATAGGAAAGTGTTTGTCATCTACTGCAGCACTCAGGGAAATTTGGAATCAGTTTCTGTACTTTACTGCCCAAGGGGCAAGGGACCCATGTCTTCTTGCAGTTCCCTGCATGTACTGTTTCAATTCAGAGTTTTACTATTCTCATTTTGAATAATCTGGAAGGAAGAAAAGGGCAGCCTGTTTACAGAAAAAGAGTGTGTGTGCTGATGTTCATAAGGTGGCACCAGCACCATAGAGTGGAAAGTGTAGGGGCATGCATAACCTCTGGATATTTTAAGGAAAATATCAGGCCACTTGATATGTGGTATTGCTGAGGGAAGAATAAAATCTGAAGGCAAAAAGAACTCCAAGCCTGCAAATAACATACTCAAACAATATGAGAGATAGATTATTAAGTCTTTTCTAGGAAAATCTGCTTCTGATGGAATGTAATAAGGGAAGAAAAGCCAGGATTTAGGCTCCTGAGAGTGAGCTATAAATGCGCTATAAAAAATGGGATAGCTGCATGTGATTCTTTGCTGTTCTTATTGGGCTGAACATGCATTAAATTAAGAACTCTGGGTTTATAACACATCAAGATAAAAGCTTATTTCTGTATACTGCAATAACCAGGTAAGAATGCAGTTCACATATAAATACATGATAATTGCTATCAGCAGTCGTGTTTTGAAGATCATGCATTTTTTATGCATAGCAAGCTGCTAAAATATCCTTAGTAGTTATTTCTGCATCATAGCATCCTTATTGGAAAAGCACTAGCAAAAAGGTATTCCATTTTAGAATTTCCACCAAGACTTTGAAAGCTCCCGATAAAGGTGCAAGAGGGATGTGACAGACATTGCATTAACATAAAGCTCAGAATACGTATTGCCTTCTGCTTCCCAGGGAAGCAGTCACTCAGGTTCCTTTAAAGGCAAAAAGCATGAAGAGATTGGGATCTGTTATCAGCTCTCTTGGGCAGAGCTGAGATATAGAGTGCTCTGCTTCATATTGCTTATCACTAATTTTGTGTATGATAACTGAAGCATGAACAATATCCAAGCGGGAAGCAAACTAGATCTATAGCTGCACAGTCAAGCCTATCGAAATATATTGCTGAGCTCCTACGGCCAAACAGTGCTGCAGAATATCAGTTGAAACAGGATGTTCCATCTCACTGGGCCTCCACTCACCGTATGCTTGTGCAGCCTCACCTGTAATAGCAAATAGCTATGCTCAAGGGCAGGATGCATTAAAAATTAGGAAGGGATGTTGGAGTGAACCTGCATGATATCAAAACCTGATGGTCTTTGTTACTTGCTATATCCTACTGAGTTGTGAGTCAATGATGATGAAGTAATGGAGTCTTGCTGAAATCACTCACATGAGTGAGGAATGTATATTACTCTCAGAAATCTATATTTGCAAAGCTATGCTGTGGAGATTACCCTGGAGAAAATCCACTCTTGTCTGTGTCTTCATTCTATGAGAGGAGTAACAAAGAAAATGATGGTGTTGCTCTGTGGCTTGTCTGTTTATACAAGAAATGTTCTCTCTTCTAAGCTTATCCTGTACAGGAGCAATCATCTGTGTATTTTGACCCAGTACAGGCAAACATTTTCTCTGAGAACATAGAATACAGAATGGGATTTCCTGACAGTCCCTGCATCCTTCATGCACTTATGTTGGTTGTGGGTTACAAACCTTACACTGGTGAAGAGCGTGAAGATGCTGTCTGGTTTTAAAGCAGATTCTAAGGATCATTGTGGGGTTTTTTTCTGTTTCTAATGTGAGGAAACATTAAGCAAAATGCCAAAAGGAAAATAGTAATGTCTTGGTTTATAATAATATACCCAATGCATGATTTTTTTCTTTTTTTTTTACTTAGCCACATGTAACTACAAACTATTTTTCTGGGAATTATTGCACAAATGCTACAATTAGACTATTGTGAGGAAATACATGCAGTTTATATTTCCCTTTTCTTGTAGTAGCAAAAAGTACATGGCTACTCTTCGAGAAAGTAATGGAGAAGTTTAGCTAGATGGAGAGTCTGTTAACATAACATGTTTCCTATATATAATTCTAAGAAATAGTAAAAGTTTCAAGGCTTGAGAACTGAGGTTCAAACACACCCAGCAACACATAACAGTTTTAAAATTTCAAGTTAGTCTTTTTTTTCTTAGGAGAGGGAGAATGTTTAGTTTTGATTCCAGCAAAAAAACTTGTAAGCAAAGATATATCACTGTGTATTTACTTCATTTCCCTTTTTATTTAGTCCTGCAATTACAATTTTATCTGAATGGATGGGTCCCAGCACCTCCTGAAAAATCTTAGTGGGTAACCAGTGATGCTTCCAGTAAGGGTGGAACTGAGCTACCGCTGAAATGGTAAAAATTGAAAGAATAAAATCACCAGGCAGAGGGAACAGGGATGTTGTCTCCCTTTGGTGTCTGCTCGTCAGTGCACTGTAACTGTCTTGCTATGAGTCAAACATAATTTTGCCACTGGTAGATAACCCCACCAAGATCCCTCCCTGATGGCCAATGGCTTGGGAATCCAGCTGGGGACAGAGTCCACGCAGGATTGTCATGAACTCTCTGTGAAATCTGTTCAGTAAATGGGGTTCTATACCCAGTGTTGATCTGGTTGAACAATATCTCAGGCTATAGAGGTGTAGAGTTAGACTGCACATTTTCCTCAAAAAATGTTTCTCTCTTTTTATTCTAAAAATCAATGTTTTTATGAGATGCTAATGACATTTTTTTTCTTCTTTAAATGTGCTCTTCTTGTAATACTGAGGGCAATAACAAGCTGCTGCCAAGTGCAAGTCAAATAAATAGGTAGTTGATAAGGGAAAATACTAGCAACTGCTATAAAATAATATGTCATTACCAGCATTTTATTTTGACCATAAATGGCAATAATTATTCTTTTATTAATGTTTCAGAAGACCAGTACAGGTTATTGGGACAGGATGAGATAGGAAATTGTTCAATTTAACTGTACTTTCTTCACATTAGAAACTCTGGCAATGCTATTTTCCTTTTTAAAGCACAATTTGTCATTTCTGTCCAAATAATTAGTTTGAACAGTATGTAAATGCTCTTGTGATACCGGTTGCAACTTCGTCATTCTAATAAGTGTATGTATAAACCAGCACACATGCATGGAAATAAACTTGTAGAGTAACTGGTAGTGCAAAAATGCATCCCAAGTAAATTTCTAACAGAGTTCTGTAAGCCATGGCATGAATTTCATGCTTGGTGAAAATCCTATGTTGCTTAAACCATCTTGATAATCAGAATAAAATGACTAATTTGTTCACATTAATTAAACATATTACCTAAATGTTGTGTTGGATTATGACTACTCTTATATCTTTACTGTGTTTTATTTTTGTGTATGGAAAACGCTTACAGAGTAAAAGGTATTCTGTAAAGAGGAAAGAATTAGAAAATGCTTTGAAAATTTTAAAGAAAACATTCCACATAGTTCCTTTTTCCTAAGAGCAAAATTACAATACACTTAAGAGAAAGAGAAATGTCACTCAAAATAACAAAACCAATATTAATAATGACCCCTAAAAGGTTTGCAAGGAGGCAGATTAATGTTTTTTTTCTTTCAATACACCTATGTGAATTCCAACACAAATTAATTAATTACAGGCTCTGGTACAGAAATGCCTCACATATCATCTTTGGATGTCTGCCTTTTCATAACATATTAATTAGTCCTTTTTACACTGTGACTTCATTAAAACACAGGGGGTGGTAGAACAATGTTGACATTTGAAAGGGCTGGACTTACATTCCATGATAATCCACAGAAATCACACAAACTGCTTTTTTTAATTACCAGACAAAAGCAACACATTTTCCAAGCTGCCTTGCTCTATAGATGTATTCATAAGCTTTAGCTTATTTAACTGATGTGGTTTTCACCTCTTAATAGTTTAGGGATGTTTATTTACTGGGAAAAGCTGTTACATCCCACTGCTGCTGCTGACAGGCTGTGCTGACCCTGCCTATTACATAGGGACTGCACAAGTTTTCCCTGACTTCAACCTTCCTTCTAATGTCCAGTTGCTCTCCTAGTCTGGGTAACTGAGTTCCTGTCCAGATCCTCCAGGATCAGAATATTCCAGAATTAACAGATTTTGGAGACTTGGCCAACTCATTCTCCCACATTCTCTGACTCCACCTGTGCATGTGAAGTTTTCCACTGACATTTTCACTGGAAAAAAAAAAGAAAAAAAAGAAAAAGATTAATTTAACGTTTGAAGTAGAGAAGTTTCTATAAAAAGGAAGGGAAGAGATAGCATCATTTCCAGCTTTTGAGAACATCCACTTCTTAATGCTGAAGAATATATGTTAATTGTGGAAGCCTGATAGGAGATCACCTTAGTGCATTTTCCTATAAACAGTTTCTACAGGTGGGGGTTTTATTTTTCATACTATTTCCTAAAGGTGCTAAGATTTGTGTTTCATAAGTTCAATGACTTCCTCTCTACCCAGAGTAAAGGGTGTTTTCCAGAAAGGGTGGGGCTTTGTAGAAAGTCTGGTTGATCACATTTTATTCATCCAAGTTGTGAAAAATAAACCATATTAGATCTGATGGTGCAGCTAAGGCTCCATACATTAGGCAAATGCAAGAGAAAGCTAAGTATGTTATCACTTCTAAAATAAAAAAAGCTCAAAGAGCAATCCATAAATTATATGAAATCTATGAAGGCATTATGTGTTTATAAAATATTAGATTTATTGTTGAAGTATAAATGTTACTTTAACTTTCTACATTTCTTTAATTTTAATTTATCTGTTAGATATATAGACAACATTGAAAAATCCCATATAAAATAGGTTTTGTTATGGCCTGAAGATGCAGCTTATCACAAATAAGTAGAATATTGCATTGATCCCTGCCAGGGATAAGGAGATTGCCAGGGAGCAGCTGCCTTGCCATATGAAAAAAATGCTGAGCACAATTCAGACATACTGGGGAGTTTCACATTTGTTTTGAACTGAACAGTAATAAAAAGGGCAAACCCTGTGTTAACAGGTACATGTATAAGACAAGTCTGCTAGGGAACAGGAGAGAGTCTGAAAATACATGGACCCCACAATCAGGTTTTGAGTGAGGAGGGGAGGCACCTGCTGCACTGATCACCTCCTAAAGGCATGGACCTCATGGGCCTCTCACTCCTCAGTGCATTCCAGGGGGCAGAGCAGCTTTGTTTGCTTCTGCCCCCCATCCTGCCGTGGTGCTGGTGCAGTGAGTGGGACACTGTGCACAGTACCCTCGGGAGCCTGGCCTCTAACCAGGGAAGGTGAACCTGCTGCTCCTGGCAAAGGATGCTCCTGGCTAGGGATGTTATTTAAGGAGTATCAAGGGACTAAGTGAGCACACTTGTCTTACTGTTTTAGATGAAGGGCTATTACAAAAAATAAAGTATGTTAGCACATTGTGAAATGCTAGCACTTAAAAGATGAGCAAGATTTGTGTTCCAGAGAGTTATCATCAGGTATGAGTGCATGCATATGGTGTGCCCAAGTGGCTGCTTAGTCATTCAGGAGGAAAGTGGAGTAGATGGAGTTACCCATAGCGAAGGAAGGCTTTGCCCAGCTCTTCTCCTTGCTGGGAGAGGCTGCAGTTCTTGGACAGCCCCTGATCCTGCCTGGCAGGATGTTTGGTACTGCACATCTCCAGCATTGGTGGTGCTGTATGCAACTGGAAATAAGATATGGTGGTGATATTCACCCTTTCCCCAGGAGCAGACACTGTTGGGGCAGACAGTGAGCGCTACTAGAAATGAGTTGGGCATTCTATGAATTCTTTTGTGTTCGATCATTGCAGTCCACATAATATCATATCATATCAAATCAAATCCTACCAATCATATCATATCATATCATGTCATATGTAATATAAAAATACAATATACCCCTGGTACTTGTTTCTTGATTCTTCTTCCTCTGTTTATTTTTCCTCTCAGTAAGGTCTTCATCCCATGGTGTTCTGCTCCATGCAATCAAGGTGTAAGCCTTATCCTGTGCATGTTTCTTGGCTGGCTGCATGGTACACTTTCAGCAATCTTTTCTTTAAAACATATTAGTACAAATAGACAAATTATAAGATCTTGGGCTACAGCAAAATGTAACATTTTGTCTATAAAATTTCCATGTCCTCCATGTTCCCCATCCTGCTGTTGTTGGTACTTTCATGATCCACTGAGTGTGAGCCGAAATATGAAGACTATTATGCAAATAGTTAATGTTAAAGTGAATTGGATGGCTTGTTGTGCTTATATAACCTCTAAATGCTGTCTGGGCACTGTAAGCTGCAGGGCGAACAGCCAGGCACCGCCTCACAGTGTCTGAGGAGTTCATGTTTGCAATAGCAATGTATCCCAAATTACAGGTGTACTCTGCACTCAGGCTGTGCTGCAACAAAGGAACCTGGGATACTGCCTCTGGTAAGGAAACAGTGGCTGTGGAAGAAGGTACAAAAAAAAAGCTTTGGTTCAATAAATCCCTGTGGTTTTTTGTTGGGAACCTGAGGGTGTAGGGCAAGAGAGATATGGAGGCCCACGAGTCCACCAAGGTAACCACTCTCTCCTGGAGAAACCCTAGCCAACAGCCTTCGGTTGTGGCAAGCAAAAAGGAGTCACCCCCAGCATGCCTTGCAGCCCATGCAAATTTTGTGTACCACATGCAGATTCTATGTACCCCATTGATCCTTCCCCTTTGTTCTACCTGTGAACTCTTCAGCTGACCTGTCCTGATCCTCCTATATGAACCCCTGCTCCCTCTGACTCCCTGGCTCCTTGTCCCTGGAACTCTCTGAGGAAGAACCTGAATAAAGCCTCCCAAGGAACTCCATACAAAGGCTCTGTCTCTTCTCTTCTGCCTCGCCCGAAGAGCTGCAATCACTCAATAGCCCTTTTCAGGGCTCAGAGCTGAGACCTTGGCAGGGCAGGGAGTGCCTGTGTGCCCTTCCTAGGATGCTTCTCTGGGAAGGCTACGGCAGCCGGACCACCACCCAGGTCACAACACTTACTTACCTCATGAATTAAGGCATTTAAAATCATGTTTCATCTTTGGAGAGAGGAGTCTTTACCACTGTGTGAAACACATACTTTAAATTGTTCTTATCTCTGGGAACTTTGTCTAACAGAATCAGAACTTGAGACTTTGGTCTTTAATCCAACTTAATAAGACCCAGTCATTGTTTATTGGCTTCATTTGTCAGAGAGGTGATGAAAGGGGCATGTCCCAGATTGCTCTCTCTAATCTGACATCTCATATATTGTCCATTATCAGAACAAAATGGGAACGAAAATCCTTTACAGATGCCTCTTTGAGAGCTTCAGAAATAAGATTTCAACAGTGCTGAGATTTTTATGACAACATAATTAGAGCTTCCACCAGACTGTAAAAACTCAATTTGTTGAAAATTGTGTAAGCTGATTTAGGGTCAAATCCCACACTTCTTATTCAGGCTTTTCTCTGAATTTCCATTGATCTCAATGGCATAACTCAAGTTCTTTATTTCTAGCAAAGTATCTCCGTGCTTCTTTCCTTGCTGTTCCAATGAGAAATCTTCCTTCTCACAAAGTGTATTTCAGAAACCTATATTGAAAAGATGTTATTGATGCAGTTAACAGAGCAAATAGGATCTGCTGTGCTTGTGATGATGACTTTGACATTCACTTGATGTTACACAGATATGAAGGTTAGCTCTGACTTTGATAATCTCTTGTAATGTAGCCTTGTGTCAACAAAGCCACAGGTGTGGACACAGAGATAAGATGATAATTTTGAGTCTATTTTGTATTCTCTCTTATTTTTCTCACAGTTATGTTTAAAAGTTCAAATCTCTAGTAAATAGGATAGTGAATCTGTGTTCTTTATCTCTTTTGCTTTCTAAAATGGTGTCATGGTTGAATTTACAAATAAAAAGATATGTTTTTCTACCTGCCACCTTCATCTAACCTCACACTTGTATCTGAAAGCCAGGCTGTATTTGATTTGATCTACAGAACCACCTGTAGAGGCCCACCATGACAATAATGTTATGGATTCAGTTCAGTTAACTGAATTGCTCTTGTGGGGAAGATTATTAGTGTATATACCAGATGGAGGAGTAGGTTCTTACTCTGCAATCTTGTTTCTAGGTCAAAAACCATGGGTAGGCCCCAGCAATGATTCCTGAATTATGTTCCCTCTCAAATCCTCTAAAGCAGAAGTAGAATGAAAACTTGCTTCTCAAACATAAGATATTGAATTCAAAATTCATGCAAGTAGTATATCATTGAATAAGAATTCTCTGGGATTTCTTAGAATAGTTTTTTTAGTCTCAGTATTGTGTGGGGAGACACACTTCACATGATTATTACTATATTATATAGTAATAATCTGTCTGTAATCCTATACAGACTCCACCTGCCCCCAAGTCCCTGTGGGCTGCTGCAAACATGGGTGAGGCAATATTTCCACATAATGGAGTTTAAAATCTTCATAGGATAAGGTAATTAATGTGTAGAAGAAAGTGAATACATCCCTTTTTACTCAGGAAGAGAATTGAAGGACAAAATCAAAACTGGCTTAAGGTCATATTGGTAGACAGAAGATTAAGTAATGACCCATGATTTTCTTTGCTTTTGTACAGAGGTCATGCTGACCAGCAGGCTTCCTGCTAAAAACTACTAGAGAAGTCTTAGCAATGCCAGTGTAACTCCAGACCTTCAGTGAGGGTTTCATCCAGGAATGTTTCCAGACTGAGAAGTCTAGAATCAGCCACATCTGACATACAGGCAGCTTTGATGCTAATTCCCTTTGGTGAACATCTAGGGAGTTTTTCCAAGCTCATTCTGTCTTTTTTCAGGGTGGGCAGCAATCCCAATGTGCTTCACTGGCAGTTGCCTTCACTGGAAAGGGAAAGGTGACTCACAGGAGTCTAAATATCCCATCTTATTCATATCTCACGTAACAGAACACTCAAAGAAATATTTTTGAAAGAGACAGGGAGACCATAATTGCTATCTTCTAGAATCAGATGCAAAGCCATAATTCTTCATACAAGATACTTTTCTTAGCACACACTGAGTTGTTTCATTACCTGGGAGTTCACAGCTTTCCAGAATCTGACATTGTAGGGAACAGAGCACTGAGATGACAAATAGCTTCTAAGCTTTTAAGAAGACAAGTAATCTTTTATATCAGAATTGCTGTAGTGTCTTCTTAGAATGGACTTTTCCAGTAAATTGCTCTTACCACCCATTTTTAACAGAGCTGAATTCAGCCCTCCAGCTCTTGGAGACTTCAGATCTAAATTCTGCAGCTTATTTAAAGCATTGAGATTTGGCCCTGTAAGATGCTGGATCCCTTCAATTTGTGTAAAGTCATGGTCTGCAGACAGTGTTCAGTGTGTCCCATCCCTTGGCCCTTGTCACACTGCAGGAATCTCAAACTCTCCCTGCTTATCCATGTTTCCTTTTAACAAAATCGCACTGGAAAGGGTGTAACACTGAGACTAGCCCAATGTCTGCAGCCCAAAACCTACTTTACTCCAATTGTGCTCTCCAAGAGACAGATGACATCTTCTCATCCATGCTTAGGTGTTTTCCCATCCTTCTGGGACCCTCTGACTCCCAGAAACTACCATAAATCACTGTAATACCAAATGCCAGGGCATGTACTTCTAGAGGTCACCTCTAGGTAAGATGAACTTTTGGCTGCCAAGACTTCTGCTTGCAGATGCAGGAGGCAGGCTAGGGGCATATTTCTCTATTTATTCTTGAAGAACCGTCCTGTTGAGAGCTGTCAAGAAAAATTTCAAATCCAAGTTTTCTAATTCATTAGTTATTATTTTTTATTATTATTATTCAGCAGACTGCTCTGGCAAGGAGGAAAGAAAGTCAGTTTGAGACATTTGCTAAGATTGTTGTTGGGGGTGTTTTGGAGGTGAGGGGTGCAGGGAGAAATTCTCCAGTTCCATCTAAGGAACTGAGAACTTGATACAAGGTCACTTAGATTGGCATAAATATACATTCTCTTTTGCTGCTATGGGAGATGTAATCTGTTCATTTTAATGGCCAGTGAGCAAGGGCCGCCAGCACCACCTCAGTGTTTCTGTCGCTGCTGTTCTGTTCCAGTGCCTGCCCTGGGGCACACATGAGTCACACTTTCAAGCAATGACAAAAATTTTAACATTATAGGTAAGTGATGAAAGCTTTAATAACTGTAAACCTCAGTAAATGTTTGAAGGAAAACAGTCACCAATTTCTCTCTTTGTGTGAACAGATGAGAATGACATTGTAAACTGCATAGCCAGGCTGCAGCAATCTTGATGTAATTCCCAACACAGTTGGAAGCTTTTCATCTGATTTTTGGGCCTCTGGCTTCACATGCCCTTTGTGTCTGCTCCTGCTTTGAAAAGGTATAATGATACTCCCTTTTTCTACCTTTTGACCACTGCAATTACAGGGTTGGAGGCCAGTGGCACATTAAGTTTTTCTGCTTTCTACTTAATAGATCTTCAGTGATGCATAAAAAAATCAAGCTGCTTTAAATCAGCAGCTTACATAGAAAGTGAGTAAACCATCATATGTTTTCTAAATAGCTGGTAGAAAATATATGAAATTATTTTGAATATTTTTAAGTCTAGTTTGTAAACTTCATTTGTAATGACAAATGGGGTTTTATACAGCACTATTACTGTGAAGTGAGCATTTGTTCTGTATGGGATTTTTTTTTAAAAGTTTCTTAACCACAATAGATGATGTGTTGTAATCCATGTCACAACCTCATAAAAATATCATCTGAATTTGCTCAACAAACTGAGTTTTTCATTTACATTGCAGTCTTTCTCTTTAAGAAAACACTTTACATCATGTTGTCATGACAACAGAATTTGGTCTAAGGTTGAAATACTGACATTTTTCTCAATGTTCATAATGCACCCTCTGCTCACTCCTCCCTTCTTGGCCAGTTCTGAAGGTCTCTACAAATAAATGCAAATCTGCAGCAGAGAGATGGATTTGGGGGCTAGAAAAAGCTGACTGGTGTATTTTCCTTTTTCTGTATTTGTGAGTCTGCATAAGTGGAAAATCATTTTAAAGCTTAAGGACACTATTGTACCAACACCTGTACCATAATTCAAAGACACACAAATACAAGGATATTTTCTATATCATCAAAACACATCTAAATTGTCTCTCAACCAAAAATGGCTGTGACAAAACTCCTGTTCAAGCAGTCTTTGGTGTAGCCTGTGATGAACTTGAAAACAAAGAAGACCTAGAACAGGCTGTCAATAATAACTAAATTCTATTTTGTCTTATCCTCTAGAGATGTTCATAAAATTGAATACATGAATATGTGAGTCCTGCAGTCCTCAGAGTATTCAGATGCCATCCAGGTATTTCCTCCCTTACCAAAGAGAATATATGATGAATTCCAACTGTACCAATTCCTAGAGAATTGTGTCCACAATAAGTGGAGGCCATAGAAGGGGAATCTTGTAATCACTTTAAACAGAAACATTTATGAAAATGTTTAATTCATGCAGCTTCCCTTATTCACTCAGAAGAGTGAGACCTGAAGATGACCTGTTAGTTCGAGTTACAGACTTTGTTCCCTATTATAGTGAAGACAATCATACCAATTTGCCTCTCCTTTGCTTTTCCAAATAACATATTAATTTCATTTGGGCAAATCTCTGATCTTTGAGAAAGGTTAAAAAATCTAGTTTAAAGAATCTTAAACCTTTTTCAATACTTGCATATTCTTTTGAATATCTGAAAAGATGCTTGTAGGTAAAGTGAGTTCCTGGAATGAACATTGAAAACAGCTGAGAGAAAAGGTTAAAAAGAAAAATACTCACAGGATATGGCTGGTAAACCTACATATGAAGAAATGCTGATACTGGAAATATGCCCTTTTTTCAAGCTCTGAGAATATAGATGAACTTAGAGATATAGTTCTGCATGTGAGTTAGGCAGAGCAGATTGTTTCACATCTACTTCCTGTAGGGTCTTTTATCATCTTCTGAAACATCTGGTACAAGCAACTGTTAAGATATTGGATGATAACATACTGTGATGTGATATGATATGATATATGATACGATATGATACGATACGATATCATATCATATCATATCATATCATGTCATATCATGTCATATCATATATCATATTACTGTGAATGTGGTCCACCTTGGCCATACCTTGTTTCTTCACACAATATTGTAAATAGGAAATTCTAACAGGGACTGCAAAAGCCTAAAAGAATTGCTGGGCTTAGTGGAGAAGCTGAAGTACCAAAGTAGAAGAGTAAACAATGGACTGATGCAATCCATGGACAATATTCTCTGGTTCAGCAGCTTGTGAAGTGGTTAATTGGCATTGATCACATTGTTAGTTAAACAAGCATATTTGTTTCTATATGCAGCATGCAGAAATGGTTAGAACTTTCTTGTTAACTTTATGGCCTGTTCACACATTAAAGCACCACTTGAAATCTCTGAGCAAGAGATCTCAGAAAATAAAAATAGTCATAATAATAATAATAATAATGTATTTTATCTGCTTGCTTAGTCCATAAAAATTTAACTATAGAAGAAAACGGATGGATAACTCAGAACAAGACTTTCAGCTACATGAAAAAACATACATGAAAAACATACATGAAAAAATAGATTTGAAGTTTTTGCCCTAGTGCTGAATGAAATGAAGAATATTGAATGAAAATGAGATCACTTGAGGAGCTTCATAGTGAGGGACTTGTGAGGCTGGTGTTTGTGGCCTCAGGGCTGTTCTTATAATCAAATGCAGCATGCTCAGTACCTCCTCTGTTGCAGATGAGATTTGACCTATAGGACTGATTTTTATTAGCTAGTGACTATTCTCTACTTTTTACCCAAGAAAACTTTGGATTAACATTTTATTAAGCAGGATATAGGTCTCTGAAAACTTTCAATCCTAACTAATTGGCTTTTTAGGATAGGAGAAGCTTAATTTAAAAATCCCCAACCAGCCGCAGTTATAATCCCCCTTATTTCATATTTATATGTGGGTCTTTCTTCCTCTCTGCATAAAACTTTCCAATCCAATGCTGCATCAGCAGGAAGACTGGTGTATATGTGTGTGTGAGTTTAAAAATGAAGATA
The DNA here is from genome assembly GCA_013399455.1 of Anthoscopus minutus. Lineage (NCBI taxonomy): Eukaryota > Metazoa > Chordata > Aves > Passeriformes > Paridae > Anthoscopus > Anthoscopus minutus. The sequence continues at coordinate 58,044 of VWYI01041027.1, forward strand.
GATTAGCTCAACTAATGAGTGTAGGTGAGCTTAATTAAAATTAATAGTGAATTTAAAAATGAGAAAATAATTATGGCACCAAGTTAAACAGCAAGATGAAGAAAGCGACTGTAGAAGATTACAGACCTGTAGTAGGAAGATGCTTAGAAGAGCTGCCTTTGGCTTTCTAAATGGAATCATGGATTGTAGAATCATTAAGGTCCAAAAATACCTCTAATAGCTAAGAATAAACAAAGCAGTCACTTAACCTGATGTCAAGCATAAAAGAGTTTGTCCACTTAGGAATTGATGTAAGTGACAGGGAATGAACTCCTGGTGTGTTACAGTCTTCTCTGGTGTAACCAGAAGACAAGGCAATAGAAGCAAAGGGGTTCCTGCCTTGCAGTGACTTCCCTTGACATTTTTATGTTATGTAATCCAGAGGTGCAGTCATAGGAATCCACATACAAAGTGTAGGACAGTAAGTTTTTTCCTTGAAATGCTTTCCACAATCTAAAAGAACTCGCAGGAGGACAGCTTGGGAAATATCCCCAGAGTGTTGCAGCCTGATGGAGCCCTGCTATCGATTATAGACTACTGCTTTGGTGCCTCAGGTTTCTACCTCAGCTAAGACAGCATTCAGGCCTCCCACATAATTCCAGTTTTTGCTGATGATATGCCAACAGGATGACAATGAAGAGCACTTCTCTAAGAGTAAGTTTAATCTTTCTTTCTCTCCAATTCTGGGCATTAGTCTGGTTGTGACAGGTCATTTATTTGAAGCATTGTGAGTGACAAGCATTTAGCTGAGGTGCTCGTATCAAGATTCAAGCTCTTAAAAGTCTCTGTCAATCACCAAAAGTGAATCTTGCTCCTTCTGCTTATCACTCTTTACAAGTTCCTCAGAATCATAATTCTAATCCCAGTAGTTCATTCCACCACATTTTCCTAAATATGGACTATTGTAGCCTCAGAGGGTGTCGGGGCTAGGACCCCAAAACCTCCTCAGCTGCATTAGAGGTAGTCAGTTTGAGCCTTGAGCAAGGCTGTTTGCATGAGAACCACTCCCAAAGCAAAGTGGAAGAAAGAGATGGAGCTTCGTGTTCAACTTCTTATGGAGGTTTAATTGCAGCCCTGTCCTCTTAGAAATTCCTGATACAAAAGCCAAGGAGGGTACTGGGAATCCACCTTTTATCTCTATTGGCAGGTCAAGAGGTGACAACCAATAACAAACAGAAAATTAAAGTGAACTTGAGAAGTGTGGGAACGCAGGACATCCCTCTGACAGTCCTGGGTGATCTGAGCCCAGGCCAGGGGGGTTTGAAGCCCTGGCAGGGGGGTCAGAGACCCTGGCATGCAGCCAGAGAGCCCTGTGACTTTGAGCTTGAGCCATGGAACAAATTACCATCACTGTGTGAAGAAGTAAAGGTCACAAGAGTGTAGAATTAGGATTCTTACTCTGGTGAGCTGGGAGTCAAGATGGAGGGACCTGGGACTTGTCCTGTCCTCCTTCCTTCTTCTTCCCAGCCTCCATCTCTTGGGTGATGCTGGCACTTTGGCATTGGTGTAAGGTAAAGGGACACAGTCTAACATAGGTGACAGCTATTGGAAAGTAACTATAAATAAAGTACACGTAGTTTAAAAGAGAGCACCAGCCCTGGGGAGGGCAGAGTGCCTCGGTCTGGTCTGCTGAACAGACCTTCATTGGCCAGGCTGAAAATGTTTTCTCATAACCAACAATAAACCTTGAAACTGAAAACTGAAGACTTCAGACTCATTCTTGGACAGCTGGGTTGGAGAAAGTAGACTTTTTACACATCTCAGGGTCATCTTTACCACGGGAGACTCTGAGAAGAAGAAGCATGCTAAACAGGCAGCTCCTAAAAGATGTCTTCTCTCCAGAGGATGACAGGAGAACCTTTAGCTGGGCCACTGTCCCCCACAATGGACATTTGTGCAGATGACTGTATGAAGCATTTTAAAAGCTTCAACTAAGACACTTTAAGAGAGCAGAGCTACTTCACATTCTCTCTCTTCTGGTTTTTGACTCAGAGAATTCTCCTTGATTATTTGTAAACTAAATCAAAATTCTTCAGAAGGCTGTGGCATGCCAGGCTAAGTAGGCTCTGAGGAGCTCTTGTGTCCTGAATCTTGAGCACAGCCAGTGAATCTGGGAATTCAATGAAAACTTTTAATATGATCTTCCTTCTCTAAACTTCAACAAGAGGTTCAAGTTGTTCAATTTCCCAAGAAAGTTGTGATTTTTCCTGTCCACTGAAGCTCTTTAACAACAGGATTGTAGCATTTCCTGAAAGAAAGAGGAATGAAAAGCTTTTAATTCTCTCACATGCACTGCTGATCTGTTCATCTGGAGGAGATTTACATGGGCTGATTCAGTGTCTCTCAATCCAGTTAAGAGTAACCATGATGGTATTTCTAGTGGGCAGACTTGCTCTCATTCTCAGCTTCTCCGTCAGTCATTTATTTTAGTTTCCATCTTTTAAACAGAACCACCAGATCTGAATTAATTGAGCCAGTATGTCTAATAATGCCTTACTGGAACATATTGAACATATCTGATGACTACAGATATTAATTTTTTGAAGAAACTTGTGTGTTACAACAGTGTGGAGGATGTCTGGCCCTTCCAGAATTCATACCTGAAGACTTGGAAGTGATGGTCTAATATCCCACCGAAGGCGAATAGGGCTAACTTGAAGTGATAGACCAACCACAGTGCATTTTAAACGACCACCTCTGATAAAACACCTGAAAAACAGCTATGCTTCACCAGAGACATCACAAAAGTCATTAATTTTATGCTATAGCCTTCTCATTTTAATTTGATACTTAACTCCATTATCCTGTAGTTTAGATGGGCAGTTTATTACATTTTCATTAGTGGTGAGCTGTAGGTAGCCGTCTCATTGTCATCTTGTTTTCATGCACACGCACCAAAGAACTGAATTCTGTTTCCATGCTTTTAAGATTTTACAGTGGTATAAATTTCCTGATTATAACATTTACTCCTCATTGAAAGATAGGAATGATGATAATCTCCTGCTCTACTATAGCATTAGGTGATGTGAGAGTTACTCTGCAGATTAAAACCTCATATTTTCATGAGTTTCAGTACTATTGCCAAGTGAATCAGATGAGGGGAGGGAAAAGAAAACCCTTAACCACTCCAGCCTGATTTAGAGAAGTGTGTAGCAAAATCTGGAATCAGAAGCACATTTTTCCATGTGTTCTACAGTGGCTGGATATTAAGTGAGCCTGGCTGGGCTTTTGGAATTCAGCAGGGAAACATCTGTGGCTTCTGCAGCCCTTCTACAGATGGATGTACAAGGACAGGGTCGCCTTCATATCTCTGACGTTTCTGCAGTTATCAGTCTTAGAAAAAAACTGTTCTCATGCCATGGAGAACGTTACTTCTGAAGCAGCAATTAACAGCAGAAGAGTCAATAGCCAAACCAAACTCAAACTCCAAAGCCTTTGAAGTGTTTGCCCATCAGAATTTTCAGCTGAGATCCTCACTACCTTGAAATAAAAAGTAATACTGACTAACACATAATTGCTGAAATTTAAATTGCTTGTACACCCACAGAAATGCAGTGGGTTTGGAGTTTGATGCACAATAAGAAGGAGTTCACAGCACTTTTCTACAAACATTTTAAATGCCTAAGTTAACACATAGTTTGTGATAAGAAATGAATTTAATATTTTGTAACACAGACAGGACATGATAAGAAATTTTGCTTTTTGCTAAGAGGCACATATATCTAAGGGAGAGCATAAATAAGAACCTGGAGAGCAGATTAAAAGAACCTCAAGAAAGAAACTTGGCATCTGAATCATGTCATGGTTTTACCAAAAAAAAGGCACATTTTCTGGATCACAACACCTTTCTAAAGCTTGCTCCGAGTTTAAAATAAAATGGAGGTCACTGCAGAAAGCACAGAAATATTTGTTACTGTTCTGGGCTAATGAACAGTTTGAAGATGCTAAATTTCTGCTCCATTTGCTTTCCTACTGAGTGATCTTTTTTTTAATTACAAGCAATGTTTTAAAATACCAGAATTATTCTCATTTCAGTTCACTGCATGTCTTTTAGAAAGCTGAAATAATTTGGGTTTCAATTTTTTGCACATATTTTTTAACAAAAATTTATTTAACTGAAAAGGGAATTTTATTCTTCCAGTTAAAACATAATGAGATTGGAAATCTTGCACCCATACCCTCATTCTCCTTCAAGTCCTATTTGAGGTTTTGTGTAGACTAAATTCTCTTTGAAGTAACAGATATGCATGATACATAGTGAGCAAGCCAGCAAAATAACAATTGCTATTTAATCAAAGCATGAGGGTGTGAAGCTGCTTTCCCATTGTTTGCAAGAGCTGCTGTGTGTCTTGGAATACTGGGAACAGTTGGAACTATGGGTAGAGCTTTTGTGTACCAGATCCAGCAGTATCATCAAACACAATGTCACTACATTCCATCTATTGAAATATTTATTTATTTATTTATTTATTTACAGAAAAACCCAAATTAATTGTAAGGAATTGTAATAATAAGTAAATTTGGTGCTGGAACTCTCTTGCATTTGAATCTAATGCAGAGTGACGGTTAATGGGCTTCTCCCTGTGGTTCACTAGTTCCAACAACTCTGTGGTTTTTCTGCTGCCTTTTCTCTTTTAAACAAATTCTTGATTTTGGCTAATAATGCAATATCTTTCACAGATTCATAAGTGAGTGAAAATGTAGTGATTTTTTTCCTAATGCTGTGTTTTTCTAGTTGTGAAGGGCTTGAGAAGCTCAGCCCATTTTATGGATCTTGCTTTGGTAGCCTATATAGAATTCAGATATATGGGCTGTCCTGCAATCACAGTTTCTGTCTCAGTGCAGTTTGGTCTCCCCATGAAGCTTCTGTGTGCAATAGAGTTGTCAAGAAGTTATTGATCAGGTTGTAGTTATCTCACTCTTCCATACAGACTCTTCTTTCTAAATTTTTGTCATTTGGTTCAAATTGGTTTCAGTCTTCTTAGTAGTATTTCATAGGTATAGTACAGAAATTAGGGTATTGCCACTGAAAATATTCACATCATCATTAAGAACACCTAGTAAGTTAGATGGGGAAGGATGGTGAGTTTACCTGCTAACTTTAAGCAGTGACTTGTTTTAAGAGCACATGGGGTCCCTTTCTGTGACTGTCACTTGTGCAGAACAGCAACCTGGTGAAGTTGCCTCTAGTTTTCTCACCTCAACCATCATGTGCTTAATCAAATACTATGTTTTAATGCTGTTCTGTGCATCTTTTTCCTAAAAAACCTGGCTATATCATGGATGTTTTCAGCTGGTTGACTAGCTGGCAAAACATGTTGTTGGTAGTGTGCTCCATCTGCTTTATGTTCTCTAGGATCCAGTAGCAGTTGGTAGCGAGAGTACCAAGGCAGCAGTCCAGACTTGCATTGTGTCTAGTGAGTGTGATTGAAGGAATGAAATGGAGGGAGTGTAACATTTTCTCTCATTCTCTGTACAAACAACTAGGACATCTTAAATACCTTTAGAAAGAATGTCACTTTGTGAAATTCACTTGTCACTGAAAATATATTAGATATTTTTCTAGATAATTGTTCAGGTTTATTGTATATCTCCAGTCTTAAAAACTAAATAAATTTCATGCAGTTTAGCTCTCTAACAAAATTATCTGAACAGTGAATAAAAATGCATTTCCATCATTCCTCCCACGATGTCTCTGCCTTTTATGAACACTCCAATGCATTTGTTACCCCAGCTGGATGTAAGCCAGGACAGAAGAGGTGTCTAGCTAATCTAGACAAAATCCCAAATTTATGAATATGTTAGCTTTAGTTTCAGATCTTGTTTCTCTTCTGCAGTATATTAGCTTCATCCCCTCTCCATCTTGCAAACACAGATTAGGCTTTTCTTTCATTTTTGGTTTGCTGGTCATGATGCATAAATGTGAGGCCCAGAGACTGAAATCTGAGTGTCTCAGGCATCATCTAAGCAGCAGCAGCAGCAGAACAAACCTCCTCATGTCCCAGCCTTGAAGTTGTAAAACAGTGAGAAAATGCTGACTTCCCAAGTGGGTTTTCAGGCTTTCTGCTGGGTCTTCTAACAGGCATAGTTGCATGGTGGAGGTATTTTGTGGACAGATATTAACTCTTGAAAATGAACTGAAACTGTGAAATCTCATTCCATGGAAACAATTATTGGGATGATCTTTCAATTGCTCCCAGCTTGGGCAAAATTTGAACTGATACCTCCTCCAAAGGCAGAAGGCTCCATGCCTTATTGCCACTCTGAATCATCCAGGTATTAAAATAGTAAAATCCAACAGTTTCCATAGTGAGTATTCTTATTTAATATTTTACTTCTCCTGCCCTCTATCTGCCTTTAGACTTGCTCTTGCTATACTGTTTATTTTCTTCCACCAATTATACTATATGACTGATGGTTAAAATACCAAACTCCAGAGACCTATTTTCCTTCTCTATATGCCCATGGTTGCTTTATTGTTAATAGAAATCACAGTTGTGGAGAAGCTTCGTCAGTTTTTACTTTACCTCCTTCACACTAGAAATCTGAATCTAGTTTATTAGCATTATAAAAACATACCCTCCTGCCAACCTTGGCCCTGCCCAGTCCTTGTTTGCCTCAGAGCCTCACACTTTACCTGCAGATTGACCTTATTAGTACAAAAACAGGTCCTAAGACAACATAAATGAAACCCTTCCTTTCTGTGTTTGTACAGTTGCTGCCCTGAGAGTGCTCAGCTTGTGCACTGTCAACTTTTCTGACCTGGGATCTGGGGAGAAGCTCCTGGTCTGGCAAATCTTAAGAACATTTTGCATCAGATTGGGATACCCCTGCTTGGGAGGGTGCATTCAGGAAAGCACAATCCATTTGATACAACCGTGCAACTAATTTCCAAGGCCTATCTTTGATAATGGGCTTAGTACACAATTCAAGTAGTTCTATTAGGATAAAGACAAATCTTGACACTGCACTGCTTCAAATTGTTGAAAAGGGCAATTCCCTTTGTTTGTTTGGAATAAAAGTCTCTTAAAAGGAGATTTAGAACAAGGCCCTGGAAAATAGGTTTAAGAGAACAACAGGGGAGATACTTTCCTGACTATATCGACTGAGTCTGAACCACGGGTTCTCGAGAAGTAGCACCTTTCAGCCTGGAGATGTATGTGTGCTCAGAACTGCTACCAGAAAGAGCTGATTTGCTCATATTGGGGAATCTGGAGCAGAAGTTAATCATCAAACAGAAACCAAACAAATAAGAAAAACTCAAACACTCTAAAATTAAAGCACAGTCCTTTGGATTTTGGTTAAAATTCTTTTCTATTTTTAGGCTGTCCAGGGCTTGAATCCAGCTTGAATTCTGCAGGGGGAATGTGCCACCTATGAGGTACAGCTCAGTACCAGTGAAAGAATAGTCAAAAATCCACTCATTTAGGCCCAGCAGAGATACAGGAGATCACAAAAAACAAATCTGTCACATGTATCCCTTTGTCAAGAAGATCAGGTGAAACCAGACAGTCCTACCAGCATTGCTTATGTCATATTCTTAGTACTGTGTCGCTACCTATCTTTTGTACTTTTCTGTGACCTTAGTACAAAGAAAGAAGGATGTATGAGATTCCAAGTTCAGGTAAAAATTTATAAGCATATAAACAACCCCAGAAAATAAAGGTTTTGACTAAGTCATCCTACTCACAGCTCAGAAGTACCAGAAGCTGCCATTCTTTCCTCGTGGCCTTTTGTTTGACAGATACATGTGTACTGCCCTTTGTGAATAGACACTTCTGCCTCTCAATCTGTTGCCTCAGCCCTCTCTATCCTGTGCACCCATTTGTATGAGGCAGGAATTGATATATTTTTAACTTTGCATCTGTGTGGGTGCATGTGACTGGCAGGCTGCCAGCATCTGTTTCTGAATTCTTGTCTTCAATCATTTTGGAAGTAAGCCTTGTAGGGAGACACTAAGCAGGGATGAAAAAGGTTTTCAGTCTACCTGCTATGTGTGGCAGTAACTAATCACTGAAAAGGAAAACATAGAGATTAAGTTCAGGGCAGAAAAATTCAATTTGTTCATTTAAATCTCATTTGTGAAACACTTGAAATAAGTGATTATGTATTAAAAAAAACCTTAAAACTACAGGCAGATTTTCTATGGGGCCAGATTATATCCTGGCACCCTTCTGCTCTTGCTACATTTCTATCACCTAGAAAGATTGTGAAAACAGAGCAGCCAACCTGTCCATGTCAAATGACAGCTCTGCTAGGAGTGTGGCTTATGCTTAAGTCAAATCATACTTTCCAGGCATGATTATTTAGCCCAGGCAGGGCAAATTATTACTTTATCTCCTAAACTCACTTCCAAACTAATAAGGTGCCCGTTCATGAGGCAGCATCGCATGCCGCACTGACATCCAGCGTGGGCATTAATGTTATTTACAGAATATAGTGTGAAAACAGTCAATTCTCAAGTCACTGAAAGATGTGTCTTCTTTCAAGGCAAGTTTGTTATCTAATGGAGGTGTGATATGAAGCAAACAGAAAATCCAGTGACAGGCATTATGGTATGATGTTTATCATGTAGGTAGAAAGGAAGGTGTTTTGTTGTCATGAAAGGTATAAATACATAGAAACATACTTTGACATGAAGGAGATACTCAACATAAATCAACAATTATTTCAATTGGAAAATACCTTTAAGATTATCGAGTTCAGCAGTTAACCCTAACTCTGACTGGGTTAAGCAGCTCTGATAAACCCACCACTGGACTATGTCCCTAAGCACCACACCTCCACACCTTTTAAATCCCTGCAGAAATGATGAGTCCACCACTTCCTTGGGCAGCCTTTTCCAATGCTTGATCAACCTTTCAGTGAAGGAAATTTTCCTTAATGTCTAATCTAAATCTCCCCTGGCACAGCTTGAGGCCATGTACTCTTGGCCACCCCTTTCTTGGGAGAAGAGACTGCCCACCTCACTACAACCTCCTTTCAGGGAGTTGTGGAGAACAATAAAGTCCCTTCCCCTTCTCTGTCTTCCAGCTTAGAGGGGCTAAAATCTCTACCTGGAAAACCTGTCTTTCTGCATAAAACACTTTTTCATAGGAGTTGAAACCCCCCCACCCCTTTCAGCAGACTTGCTGTAGGAACTGTGGCCCACCTTAGGGAATACGGGAGCTCCCTCTGTTTATATATGCTCTAATGAACTTTAAATGGTCACTGTTGCCTCAGAGCATGATGACGATGAATGATGCAAGATAGCTCAGACCTTACTGTGGCTGTAACTCAGGTTATCTTCAGTAACACTTCTTTGTCCCTGCTCTTGTATCTGGAGTAAAAGGAATATATTGCTGTTTCATAAAATACCGATATAAAAGCAGTTGAGAAATAATAATGAAGTATTTCAGCTGTTCAACCGTGCAGGAAGTCCAGTAGACACAGCATGGTCACTTTTGTTTTTGCTGGAATAACAGCACAAAGATGTTGGAAGGGTTAATAGTGGCTGTGCTACATTCCAGAGGTGTAATATGCTAAATTTTCATTCTTGCGTATAATTTCTTTGTATTCTTTCACTTCACATTCTTAATTGTGACCTATTTTTGTCACAAACCTGTTTTGGAATATTCTATATGGAGTGAAATTTTACAGCTCTTTTTTTCCATACTAAACCTTCTAGGCTAAGCATATTTTTCTGCTGTGCTCTAATGCTCTCCTTTATCTTCAGGGCATTAGTTGTATTTGTCATAAAATTGAAGAGCATCTGATAGAAATAAAGTTTCTCTCCCTTTTAAAACATCAGAAAATGTATTGAATGTAATGTGTGGCTTTTCAAGTCTTGTATCTCTCCAGTATGTGTTGCCTTCTGCCTTCAGGTCTCAGATGTGTTGTGTTGTATTTAAAAAACAATGCCTCTGTAACTTTGGTTACTTTTAATATTGGAGACATCTTGTTTTATACTGCTTAATCACATGTTTTTACTGTTCAACTCAGTTTACTTCCCTGTGTGATAAAAGTAACAGATCTATGTGCTTGTCTAAAATCGTAAACACAATCTTAGTAATTAAACTGGGAAAAAATACTTAATTTTGCTTGTTTACTGTATTAGACTGCCAATATAGAAGCCAAAAGCTGCTCCTTCTGCTAAACACTGTGTGTGGCCAGTAGACTGGTCCAGTAAGTCAGGTGAAATAAACTCATTGGCTTTAGATTACGCTCAATGTTACTTGTCTGTCACAAGAATGAAAGATTTAGTGTAATGGCAGGTTTTGTGCTGAATCATCAGTAGGTAGTGTCCAATTTATTACGCTGGGAATGTGAAGCCCTAGAGCACAGAATATTTGTCCTCTCTTATCACTGCCTGTCTTAGCATTGGCAAGGAGTCAAGCCGTGTCACAGTTCTTCTAAATATGCTCCAGAGATGGGAAACCTTCAGGAAGTTGGCATGGTCACTAAAGCAGGTAAGGAGGTAGCCTTTGAATAGCCTGCTGAAACTAAGGCAACATGAATGAAGAATTTCGCACTCTATATTGTATATCTGAGTATATTATTTCATGAATCCAGCTCTTTAATTTAGGTATATTGAAGGATTCTGCAACCAATAAAATTGTCTGTGGGAACTCTGAGATGAGAGTGGTGACTTGTGCACTTACCACATTCCCTCTTGTTGAGAACAGATCTTGTACATCATTGTCCACCATGCTACCATAGAGGCTTTTCCCCACTGTGTGCTCTCTCCTGTCCTACAGCCTGGTGTACCCACACAAACCATTATTTGCTGCATAGCTGATTTTATGGGGAAAAATTTAAAAAGACCAGTGACCATTAAACATAGACCTTGAAAGTCAAATAAAATAGATTCATATGGTACAAAACATTAAAAAACTGGAACATTGTTTCATGTCATTAGGGGTTTATGCATTCCCTGTTGAATTGGTTACTGTGACGACAGAAAGTACTTTGAAAAATATAGAGAAAATAAATGGTGAATGGGAGAGGGACTCGTCTTTGTCCTTATAAACCAGTAAGAAGCTAGTCCTAGCCCATCTGTCACTTTGCTTCAGAAGCCCATAGCAGTATAGGTGGATGAGGCACTAGTTTCTTATCTTTAAAGAACTGCATTTCCCCTTAAAAGGATGTTAAACGCCTTGTGGAAACACAGATAGTAAAATATCATATTAAATTTATCACTGAGTAGTTTTCTTCATTGACAGAGTCTAGTTTCGGGAAGTATTTAACAAAGAACAGATAAATTTAAGATAGATCATAAAAAGTAATTCCCTATTTTTTTTCTACTTAGCCTAATTTAGACTAGCTCAGAAGACCTTCTTTAATCATTTGATATCATAACACAGAAATGTGTTTAGCCTTACCAAAAAAAAATCTCAGAGATGAATCACTAAAATAATTGATCTATTTAAGTTCTGCTTCAGACACATTTCAAGGGCATAAGTTATTTCTACATGTTATTAAAAAGATTTGGTGCATTGCTACAATTAATTATTTGATTGATATTAAAGTGGAATGAGATTTTTGGCCTCTCAACTCAATTTTGTGTGGGTTTTCTTAATGTGGTGTTTAATTCTGTGAGGACTTTGTAGTTGTATCTGTTAGCTCATAGTTTCAAACTGAATCCTGAACCCCTTGAATTTGGAGACATTATATGATAACTAATTTTTGGAGTTTTGGGTAGGTATAAAGGAAATTGAAAAAGCACACAAAAGTGCAAACCTCATGACTTACAAAAGTTACGACTTACAAGTTAAAATACTTGTTTTTCACAGGTCCGTTGAGATTGCCATATTCAGGGAATGAGCAGTTTTCACCATATATCATTTCTGAAAGTGTCAGCACCATGTTCCGTCTTGGGAGACACAGCAACAACACCTATCATGTAAATCTCAGGGCATCTCTACTTAGAGGTGGGAAAAACAGAGGATGGGGAGCTGAAGTGACATTTGGGTATCACCCAGCAGCCAAGACAGGGAATCCAGATCTTTGGAACATTTCTGTGCTGGAAGGACACTTCACAAAGTCTTCTTCCAGTACTCACTGAAAGGTTTGTTGTAGAAGTTTCTTCCTGGCCTGAAGCAGTTTGTGGCAGCAATCAGAGACAGCACACTATAGATTTAACTTACCCCTTTTCAGGTGTATTTCTAACTTGGTTTGGAGCCTGATGTCTCTAAATCAGGGAGCTGCACAGTGTCACCCTCAGTGTGTATATTCACCTTAGATGGAGAAAAGAACTTGGCCATATTTGTCTAATCTTTTTGTGAATACTAAGTGCTTGGTCTCAGTGACCTATTGCAGTTCTGACTTGACAGGGTAATTATAAGTTATGTGGAGAAAAATATTTATTAACTTTAAACTTTATTGCACTTCACTCGCTTGTGCCCTTATTCTTGTTTTAGTAGAAGGTAGATAGGAGCCCCACATTTATCTTACTATTTCTTCTGTCATGCCCACTATCCCTGAATTAAGCACTGCACATTTTCTATATTTCTACTCCCTTACACAACAAAATGTATTGAATTCTTGTGAGGGGAAGAAAAGACCTTGCTCTCATTAGACAGATGCCATTTGAAAGGACCAAGACTATGTTTCAACATTGTCAATCTGCAGCTGTAGATAGGCTCAAGTTCTCTGTCTTTCCATGATTATACCTCTGAGGCAAAGGCTGAGTAGGAAGCAGTTATATTTGTAGAGAAAACAAATGACACTTTGTCCTATCATTTGCAGGCTGTGAAATCTCTTTAGTCCAAACTGAGAACAGAATGCTATCCTGAGAGCAAGGAACCCTTTCAGACAACCATTTGAAAATATTTCTAAACCAGGCACGTCTGCCCTCTCTCAGTTTCAGAATATACTTTATGTTTATGTTTCCCCTAGTAGGAGCAACGGAGTTGCCATCCCTTCAGATTTCTTCACCACAAAGATTGCCAAGCTGGAGCTGTGCAGATCAGTGGCTGGGTACCAGGACCAGTCTTGTATGCATATGCTGAATGCCACCTGGGATACATGGGGAAGTAGGGGAAGAAGTGTGGTCTTTTGCCCCTGGTTGAAGAGCTGGCACAAAGTTCACCTGTGCTCAGGAAGGCAAGGTGACAACTGCACTAAGTTGCTGCTCTAAGTGGGTTGCTGCTCTGAGTGGGATATCAGGGAGGCCCAGCCTGGTTTTTCTGAGGTGATTAATGGTCTTCATCTCCTTTGGCACTGACATTTCTAATATTTTCTTCAGGGAGGAGCCCTGCAAAAGAAGCGCTACACTACACCTCTGTCCATGTCCTAGTACACTCTCACTATTGCAAACCAAATTTCTGCCTTTTTTTTTCTGCTGTCAGTATCTGAGTGGCATTTCTTCCACCGCCAATGATGCTTCTAGCTTTATTGGTCCAGCCCTTAGTTCCTCTCAGGAAGGTTAGTACTTACACTCGCAACCACATTCTGAATTTGGCTTGCAATGAGCATTTTAGCTGATGGTATACGGCGTCCATTATTCCCCTATTCAGCAAGGGACACTGAGCCTCTGAAATGCAATGCTGCCTGTTGCGTGCTGCTGTGGGAGAAGCAGTATTTGCAGTACCAAAATTCACTTTGGTACCAAAGAGCTGTCTTGGATTCTCCTATGGCAGATAACCTGCTAGAGAATCAGTTGTAGCACTCACAATTGCAGCAGATGTGTTATTGCAATGAACAGTATCTCCTTAAAAACTAATATAGTGTCAATATTAATAGAACTCATCCAGTGCTATATGATATTTTCTGTGCCATCCTCTATGAAAATTCTTAGGTGTGAAATACTTAGGCTTAATCAAATTGCATCCTCTGGCATTAATAAATAAATGCCTTATGTTACATCAGAGCTCAGATCAATATTTTTTTGCCACAGAATTTCATAAACTCAGCAAACACATATGTAGATGCATTTAAATATTCCAGCTGTAGTTGTTCTATTTCATAGGCTGCCTTTACTATTCTTTAACCTCTGCCACAAGGCTAAACCTAGGAGAAATGTTGTGAGAAGAAAGAGAGAGGAGGCTGGAAGGGGGAATTATTCAGAATGCAGGGAAAAAGTGAGACCGGCAGATGTCAACTGAGTCTGTTGAGTTCTGGAGTTCATGGAATTGCTGTTAGCTGGAAGGTAGGATTGCACAATGCTTTGTCTTCCTGGGTACCACAGAGAACAGCAAATAATTCTTCCAGAAACTAGCAGGTTTTCTTTCATTTGAAATGGCCCTTAATTAGGTACTATGAGCTTCTGAAGAATAGGTTAGAAAATCTTCAATTTACTCTTATCCTTGTTTCCCAGTCTTTTATAACTGTCTGTGTTATAGCAGAAAATGCCACTTCTTCCTTCTAAAAAATACCAATTTTGACTATATCATTACAATTTTTAAAAATGTAATTATTTTATTTGTTGTTTGTGCTGTTTTTAGAAATCTTGGCAAGGCAGGAAATCATAAAAAATAAATGGAGTGCTGCTTCTGGGCCATGACGGTTTTGCCTCTATCTACTTTGGTTCAATAGAGAACTATTCTCAATGTCTTAATTCACAATCATTTGTATTTCATGAAATGGCAAATCCTCAAATCTTGTGCTGGTGCAAGCAAATACTTCTTACATGTCTCTAATTTCTCTAGCTATTTCAGCAGACTCCTGTTCTGCTGCAGGTAGAGAAAACCTTCCTTCTCAGCCTGCAAACAAGCTGACAGCAATAGATAGAATGCAGAGACCACATCTTTTCAGTTAGGATGAATAGGAAAATATGGGCACAAAGCCATTTTTTCAGGTTTTACTTGCAGGTCACCTTTGGAGGTAAAAAAAATGTCTGTCTTGGGTGTGTGAAATGACAGGCTTGCCCAACATAAGCCTGAGCAGCTGTGAAGATCAGCCTGCAGGCTTGGAGGAGATGGCCTGCCATATGGGATTCCCGAAGCTCTTCCTGTACCTATTCACTGCAGCAGCAACAATGCACAAAATGCTGATGGGAAATTTAGAAGCACTAATTGCTTCTGAACTTCGCTGTTTTATGGCCAAAAGTTTACTTTCCATTTCCAGTAAGGTTATCATTCAATGAACCTTCATACTGCTTTTGAGCTAAAACCAGCCTTTGTTGTGTTTAAATGTAATGTGGGGGGAAAAGCTGGAGCATAAGAGGCCCCTTCCATGACACCTCTCAGCAAG